>JAVJGG010000061.1:9511357-9527560 GCA_035590195.1 Aviceda cuculoides | reverse complement strand
CATACTGAATCCAAGACATAACACTACACCAGCTACTAGAAAGAAAATTAACTCTATCCCAGCTGAAACCAGGACAGAAAGGAACATAGAAGTCAAACATTTAATGCACGATGTTATAATTTGAAAACCAATGGACCAAAGCCATCTGTGGGCAACGGTCTCTAACATGCATGACAACTCTTCACCATTGAACCAACTGAAGCCAAAGCAGCTTAGTGAGTGAAATACCGGTGTGTTTTAAATTCTGCCCACATACTTTTAATACAGTAATAAAGTATACAGATCTTACTTCAGAATTTCTGGGCCTGCAAACATCAAGAGATCATGTGCAGCTTTAAACAGGAAGCTCATGAGAAAATATGGTCCAAAGGTTTTATATAACACCTTGAATAAAGATGCTTCAGAGCTCTTCTGAGATGGTTTTATAATCAAAGCTTCAGCCTCTTCTGTCACATCACCGTTTGAGTCGCTTGATTTTTGCTGCTTTTTGGGCGAGTATAACATGCTTAATGGTTGCCTGAAATAAGAGTAGATATATAAAGTAGCCTTTATTCAAGCATAAAGACAACTGGAAAAATGCACAGTATACAAATGAGATGTTTATGAGCTGTTTATTGCCCTTCTTAAGAGTTTAACTGGGTTTTACTGCCAATCAAACATCTTTTTAATCATACAACCATAGCTAAATGAACTGGCCATTCAGAAATGGTCGTCTTTGTAGGGATTGGTAACATTCCTGTTGAATCTCTCCTATAGGTCTGTCCTGGGGAATGTGTAATAGGACCATAACCTGTATTAAGCTTAAAAAGCAAAGGACATTATTATTCTAGAACCCAGTATGCTCAACTTTCATCAAAATCAAGGCCTTACTGTACCACTGGAGTTAACACAGCAGTCAGATTTATGCCAAGTCATCCCCAATAGACTGAACACATTAATTTCATATATCTGGCTTATGCCAAACTACATCTGAACCTCTGAGGACAAGACAAAATGTAAAAATACACTGTGTAAGCAAGCAAACAATTTTCCTTCAATGAAGAGGTACTTCTATTTGCTGCAGTAAAGGATGATGAAAGTAGGATGGAAACCGCAGGCATCCAGTCTTTCTAATTTTAGTCATCTGGCTTAGATGCCTAGGGTCCCTATATAGTCAAAGGAAAGAAAGAAGTTTCTCACTTTTACACCCTGAACTGCCCTCCTGAGGCTTCACTAACTACAAAGAGAGCCCAACCTCCTAAATTACATGACTGAAGTTTGACTGTGTGAAAATGTTCCCTCCCCAGGGAAAAACCACACAACAAAAGTAACAAAAATCAGCTTTGGATCATGAAAGACTAAGGGAGACTTGATGCAGCTCTTCATAAAGGAGACACACAACACCCTACTTGGTTCCTGTTCTGTATGCACTTAAGGACAAATACAGAGATGCCACGTGGGCCTTACAAAAGCAGGCTTGAGAGGCTGAGTAACTTGAGATTTTGAACCTCCACATCTTGGAAGAACTGCCAGGCAGGACAACTGAACTTACCTCTTGGTCTTTGCCCACTCTTTTGCCCAGTTTCTAGCCAAACTTGGCACTATCTCCTCCGATTTGTCCTCTTTATTTAATGACCACAAATCCTTGGCTTCCAAAGGTCTCCGATAACCCTGAACCATCAACCTGTATTAGAAAGAATCAGCACTATATATTTAAGAGCACTAGATGTATGTGTGTGTATATGGGTATATATACACACACACACACACATATATATATATGTGCCATAAGACAGTGGTCCTTACATCCAGCCCCAAAACAGAGCCAGCTCTTCACAAAAATGCATCCAAGAGTTAGTACATGTAGCAACACAGGTCCAGACGCTAAAACATACATCCTCCTGTCTTTATTGTGAGAATTAGACACAAAACATCTAAGGATCCAGGATATGCCACCGAATTCAAATTTCAGGGAAAGTAAAAGAAAGGATGAAGTGATCTCACTTGAAAATCAGCCAGGCAATTAATATTCCCATGCCTAACAAGTTTCAAAATCTTTATTAGCCTTTAATTTTGCAAAGCAACTCCTTTCATCTAGCTTTCTGTTGGAACTCTGGCCAAGTACCAACCACAACTATACACTAATATTATTTTACATGTTTCTGTGTTTTAATTCACAAGGACATGTGTTGTGATCAAATCATACAGCATAACTAAAGCTAAGTTAATGAAAAAGAAAGAACCTACTGGACATAAAGACCTAATAGTTTTGAATGCCTCAGTTTCTAAATACGGCAGATAATTTCTACCTTCTTATATTTCCCAAAGAAATTTTTTTTTATTACATTCTTTCACAAAATGTACTAAATATATACTGGCAAAAATTAAAATTACGAAGACCCTACAAAGGAAGTAAAAAAGGTTAATCAAATGGAGGGGGGGGCAATATTCAATTTCATCTATCTACAAAACAACCAAAATTATTACTGCATGATTATTGGCAATTTAACTCTGAAAGCAGGATCCTAAAATGCCATCTAACTTTAACTGGTGCTTTATGCCTCATCTTGATCTTACCCAGTGATCCACCAGAATGTGATTCTGGAGAGGAAAGAAGCACTGAACTCTGGACATGGATTCTAAAGGAGAGAAAAATAAATTAATCCACATACAAAGTAACCGATACAGTGCCAAAGAAAACAAAGCAAGCAGAAAAGATGCTTTTGAAATTCCTTTTGTTTATAGTATTTTTTTTTCACATTACTAAACTTGTCATTTATGCTGTTGAGAACTTGTTCAGAAAACACAAGCACAGCTTCAGGGCTGTTAGCAGAGTAGACCACTGGGACACAGGAATAGCAGTGCTCTGTATCAACAACATAACAAATAGTTGAGGGAATTTTATAAGACAGTGCAGGCCAGACAATCTCAAGATGTCATGATCAGTGCCTCCCTGTATCAATGCGAGGTATGCTACCATATGAGAACATAAATATGTTAGTGGGGTAGAGTTAGTCATAAATGAAGAATTCAGTTCTACTGTTCTAGCAGTTAAGTGCTGTGACTCCATCAAAACAGATGCACAAATGAAAAAAAATTTGTAAACTCCACAAGAGCATCCCAAAACAGCCCCTAAAAACCCTGCATCTCATTCATCAATAACCATGGGAAACAAGTTTCCATAAAGGTACACAGCTAGCTCGTGTTCTACATCCAGTGCAATGGCTGTCTGTTTTAACTACTCTTCAGGTGAACATCCTCTCCTAATCTAGGTGGATTAAAAACAGCAGAAAGGAAGGCTGGAAGAATTTCAAAGGCACTAAAAGTTATTTACTTGCAGAATTCCAGTGCAGATTTCTCTCTTCCCTCTTTTCCTGCTCTAAATAGCACCTAAAAAATGCTAAAACCAGCCATTCCTTTGGCACACAAACCTCTAGGTTTTTATCATCGACTATAATTGGCGCAACTCAGGTATTTCCATCTACAAAAGTCACCAAACATCATTAGAGTACCGCAATTAAAACCGAGGCAAGTGTTTCCAACATTTGCATTTTTCAGCTAATGTTTGTGTAACCTGGCTTCTCCACTAAGCTATATTGAAGTTCGTTGTAATCAAGCTACAGGAAACAGACTCCTGCATTTCCTCTTCTTCACATGACAACTTTTTCTGCAACTTTGAAAAAGTTATTGGGGGGGAGGTGGTGCAGGCGGTACTTTCAGCCTTCAGCCATGCCAACATTCCTGACAGACAGATCTTACTTCAGCAAATTTCAAAATATTCTGAACTTTACATAAAATGCTGTATTACTTTTTTGTTTATACTTTTTTTAATCTACTTGCAGGTGGAAACTCTAAATTCAAGAGTCTGCTAGATCAAGTACTACCAAAAAGTGGGTCTCATTTGCATAAAGCAAAAGTTGAAAACAATAAAACATTAGATTACTGTTAAAATAATACTATTTTTTATAAAATTAAATAGTTATCACACAAAGAACTATTAATCCTACTGATATTCATGCCAGATAGAATGAAGACAACAAGTTGTAACAAGTCTGGACTTACATAATGTAAACAAAGGGAAAACGAGACAAAACATTGTTTGACTTCTATATACATCAGCATCTACATGTTAGAAATGTCACTTTAGTTTTTTGGCTTAAGTAAACACATAAGGTCTTACTCAAGACTTACAAACATTTCTGGTTTGGAAATGCTTGGCAGAAGGGAATAAAGCAGAATTTAAGACTGACTGACGTGACTTGCTTTGTTCTTTTTCCCATCATAACATTCAACAAACACACCACTCATAAAAAAAGAAGGTTAAGATTTGAAGTCTGCCCTACTTCCTAGAGACACTCCTAGAAATAGTCAGAACACAAACACAAACCACTGTGGTCTCAAAGCACCTTGCAATTATTGTAACCATCAATTACATCAAAGCAGATCAAAGCAGAAAAGAAGGTTTCCATAAAACCACAGTATCTTGTCAAATACATTTTATCCCTGAATGAGATGAAAAGGACCCAAAAATGAAGATGATCCAAAGACTCAACTCTTCCCTCCAGGCATATGCAAGCAGACTGCCTGCCAGAGGTAATGCAGAGCACCACTGGCACACTGGATACTGATGGAGAAGCTAACTGTAGAATTCACTAAGAGCAACTGGTTACGGACCTTTTCCACAGTTACAAAGGCAACATTTATTTCCCACCATCACAAATTTCACACCTTCCTTCATCAGTCAGCACCACCTAACATGCATCAAACCAGAATTACGCCTTATAAAAAAAACAGAATTGAGGTTTCTAAACTTGACCCATCCAAACTCAAGGCAGTGACAGATGTCACTCCACTGTGACTCAGAAGGTCTAGCCCAGGGCTAAGCAAGCAGTATAAAGACGCAACATCCCTTGGGTCACTTTAGATCCATGCCATATAGCTAGCACATACAATTAAGAACACATGCAAAAAAGATCATGTCTAGATACAATCAAATTCCTACATCTAGACCACTGTCTAACATTAACTGCTCTTCTAACTGATCTGGTTAAATTTTTGCTTGACACAAGAGAGGTAAATATGGAAAATTAAATGCATCTATCCAGATTCACAAGTTTTCCATGTGTAGATTCTTCCCCACCTTCAATAGGAAGGGAATACATATCCTTATGAGTTACTGCCTACTGAACGGTATCAGATGACTAGGAGGACAGCATTTCAAATCAGTATTGCCCACCAATTGCCAGAAGTACTACTGAATATAAATATGTATGACTTAACCTTCAGGAATGCTATTCAGGAATGACTGAAACAGTATTTTTGCTCTTTCTCTTAAATACAGCCCACCTGTTTTGCATGTTATGGGCTTCACCTTCTGTGTCACCAGCTAAAGAGCAGAAAGAACACTGTATTGCAAACAAGTCAACAAGATTTGAATTATTTGGCATCTAGAAGACTATGGCCTTATAACTCATGGTACAGAATATTGCACATATGATACTCAGCACTCAGTATAGACTGAACACTTACAGGATCATTTACTGTTTCAGAAAACAAAGGTGGTCGTTCTGGAAAACAACACAGGATGAGCTGTACAAGTAACAGGACGAAGTAGATGCAGAAGGTAACATAACGAAATGCATCCACTTCAGCACCCTACAAAGGAAGGTAATATTCCAATTAGAAGGCCTGAAGAATTTCTTTAAAACAACATGTTAATATTAAAACATAAGATATCTCCTTACTGTAAATTCTGCAAACAACATAAATGTTACACTACCCACCTCCATGCAAATTAAAGTCAATGTCTAATTTGGTAAAGAGAAGGTAAAGGGGGGGGGGGAGGAGACAAAAGGTACCATTTCTTTTTAATCAGCCACTGCCATAAACACACAAGCATGAACTTCTGTAGAGCAGTTCTCTTTAAGACATGGTTTGTAACAACACAGCATACCCTAATTTGAAGTCAAGGTATTCTTTACAGGAGCAAGGCATTTATGCACTGGGTAGTTTTCAAAGCAAATTTGTAATTAATATGCACACAGAAAATAAGAATTAGAGAAGCAGAATTTAGACTACAGTCTGTTGCACTGTGCTTAAGTTCCAGAGGTTCTTCCATTTTTTAGACTAGGACTGATACAGAAAGCATAATCCACAGAAATCAAAGCACAGGGACAGGTGGACACACTCCCACACACCCACCAGTAAAATCCCACTCAACAGCTAAAGACAAAAGTTGGCTAAAAGTCCTCAAAATTCACAACATGGCTTAAAGGTTTCAAGAAATAAAAGCAATACACCACTTTCAGGCAGCTCCACAATTAATCTGATATTTGTATGAAGTGGACTGACATAAAAATATTTCACTCATACACTTTCATTTTCATCTCAGCAGATGAGACCACATTACCATCAAACCAAGTGTTTCAGGAAATCCACTGTATAATCAACAGGAAGATGACATAAACTCCCAGAACAGTTTCATATCAAAAATTATACACTTTTTTTGTACTCAAGCAGACACATCACCTTTCTGGAACAGCTAGCAGAATTTTCTTGGCAACTGTTGCTACAGTTAAGATCACTACGAATTTCACTAGCATTTCAAAACAAGAGCCATCAAGTCGTGCTTGTTTTGCTTTTAGAACCCAAGGAATTAAGGCACACTGAATGGATCATTAACTAACTTGACTGGCATAATTAGCAAGCAACTACTGCAGCATTTAGGATTATTTTCAACTGAATGAGGATAGCAATCACTTACCATATTTAAGGCATATATTATTTTAGATCTAAAAACCACTATGGCACATGACAACGAGATGAGCCAGAAAATCATCATTACGCCTGAAGACTGGACTCCTTTTATTCTTTCATATTGTATTAAAAATGTGGCAAGTAACTGTGGACAAATAAGATAAAAATATATTCACAAGCTTTAAGTTTTACAACATGTTATACACATATACAAGGTATTGTGTTAAAGTGTGCTTATTTAACACTTCAAATCCAGTATCTCCCAGACATTCTAACGCTAAGAGATTTTAAGTGTAATTCGAAAATATGTTTAAGTAGGAAATTCTTCGGAGCAGTAAAGATAAGAAGTGGACAAAAAAAGGGAAAAGGAATACATATTACATCAAGGTAAACTACCACATACACAAAAGCACTGTCAAAAGCTGCCAGTCTTTATTTCTTTACTTTCCTGGTTCTACATCACAAATCAACATGCAATTATAGTAATGCTATATCCTTCCCAAGTATTTCCTGACTAATTCTTTTTAAAATAAAAAGATTTCTTTCCATACAAGCCACAGCACCAAACAACACTGACCAAATATTACCCTATTTCTGTATTTTGTGTGTTTTCAGAGTGTTTTAGGAAGGTGGTACAACTTAGTAATCTCACTTGGCTGCTGCAACACACATTTTCAATTAGCCTGACAAAAGCTTGACAATTGCATTATTAAATGACCACAAAGCATTTAACAGCTCTTGCATCTGTCAGTATGTTTCAGGCCTGTTGGGTTTTTTTGGCTTGGTTTTTTTCTGTCGTTATTGCTGTTGTGCTGGTTGTGACCCATCCCATCCCCCCCTCAAGTATCATGTTTAATCACTACCATTCCAAGCCTAATAAATGTAAGGCAACTTACAATAAATGAATAGCAAGGCATTTTCCTTGAAATGCAGGCTGCAGAAGTACAGGTGTGAAAGTAGACAATACTTGCACACATCGGCAGAGTTAGCTGGGAACACTTACGTGTCTCATGGGGCATTTAAGACTTTCCACCATGCCGTCAAATGTAACAAAGAAAACATGCACTAAAGAATGTTACATGGCAAGAGAGTTTGTAGTAAGATACTTAATAATGCGATGCGCTTGACAGTCTTTTACCAAGTTCAGTGTGATTTGTACTATCTACGTTTAATCAGTTCTCTTGACTTGATTCCTCTGCCTCATGCTGAAGTCAAGCTATTACATGAATGGTAGCTCAAGCCTACCAAGGTAAGGCAAGACAACTAGCACTGGCTTGTGCATCGACATGCAACACACTGAGCATAGCTGGGTTGGGCTTCGGGTTTTTTGTAATTTTTTTATTAAAAGAAAGTGGACATTTCAGAGTCAATATTTCACAGTTCAACTGCAGATTAAGTCTGTATGTAAAGATTGTAACTTAAATAATTACAACACTGAATAATACTAAGATATATGTTATTGCTTAAGGCTTTGCATGGACAAAGGCCGTAACAGAAGAACTTACCATAGTTATACCCAATACTGTAGGCCTAACGAGAAAAAATGGAGCTCGAAAAATATTTTGACTTCTTTCCCAGAAAGAGTAGAAAAGGTCTGCCCAGCAGACTATCCACAGTATTAAGCCCAAAGCCTGCAATACAAAAGTGTATTTCATACATTAGTTCACACAGATTAGGCAGCACTATACATACACGAACACTAGATGTTATGGGTTAGTAGAAGAGGAGTCATAATCAGATCATCTCTTTTGGGCAATTCTACAACATGCACAAAAGAAGAGTAATTTGGCTTTACTTATTGGATCCCCACTAGAAGAAAAAAGTTTACTAACTTTTAGTACCATATAATTCAGTGTATTATGAAGCAGAAAGATGGTGAATCTCATTCGTGAATAACAGATTGCAGAGACAAAAAACTCTCCAATACACCATGCTAGTATAGTCTTTCTTAAAATTTCTCACTTATTCTACAGGGGGGGAAAAAAAAGTAAGAAAACATTAAGTAGCTATTTCACAATAGAAGTGGAAAGAACACCTGCAGCAGCTGTAGAAGTCTATGCTGTGTAATTTAAGAAGCTGACAGGATAATAAGTTCTTTTTATTATTGAAATAAAGGCCTCAAGATCAAGTTGCCTTAAAGTAGTCTTCTCCAACTGGTCTTACAAAGGATTTGTATGCTTTTTTTGCTATGTCAGAGTAAATTTCAGAAAGCCTACTTATAAAAGGGCAATGGAAACACCCAAGGCTTGGAAATCAAACACAAGTAGGACAAGTAAGTTACAGCTGAAGTGTGCACACAGACCAAGACTGATGTTCAACAAAAATAGTGTGTTAAAACATAGCTGAAAATAGATTCAAACTTCCAGATAAGCTTAGGAAGTTCTGATTTTAAAAAGTCACGTACCGTTTTGGCTTTGTTGAGGTTTGACATTTGTATGTATCCCCTGTCATGACAACGAAGGTATAGGAAGTACACTGGGAAGCAGACCCATAGGTAAATGCAAGGAATCCAGACCAGGACTGTGTCCTGAAAGCATTGGGTGAAGTCTGGATTTTCTGTGTGCCATGTCAGATTCCAATCCTGTGGAAAGAAAATGGATCAAGTTAAAGAAAAAGCAAAACACAGAACTTCAGTATTTAAAAAAAATAGCCACTATCTGCCTTATTTTGTCTCTCTTGTGTATTCATTTATACTTGTATTAAACTGGCTCCATTCTGTGATGTATCTAATTTTAATGAACTTTTTGTAGCTCAGAAGTTTTAAACCTTCACAAGATTACATTACTGTCACTTTTGTTGGTTATACACAGCTACCGCAACACATAAATCACTCAAATTTAATACCGTTCAAGATCCCAGTATTACTCAAGGATTTTTCACGTCATCATTGAAGAAAACATGACAATGCTATCTATCTCCCATTATAACCACTGTGCATGTATGTATACATACTCAGATGCTCTGCATTCCCAGATTTCAGTGTGGAAACATTATTTGGCACACAGTAAAAGTAAACAGCACAAGACAACATCACTTCACTATTTGTAAAGTAGTCTCATAGCTCCCAAGCTATCTGCAGCAAACCCAGTTGAGACTTTCTGGTAATTCATAACAACAGGGCATAGAACTAAGTAAAAGGCTCGCCCTTGCAGCCCATTTTCTACTCAACAACAGGAAAATGTAAAGCAATATAATTCGATGTTTTCCTTTTTCTCTCAACACAATTCTCAAAACCAAGATAAACCACCACACAATCAAACCAAAACTGACACAGTAATAAAAACGTGATCACCATTTCCATTGTTGGTATGAGGACTATTTACCATGACAGGCTATTTAGTAAAACAAACTTTCATAGTATATTTATGATTGGCTTGAGTTAGGGAAATCTCTTGCAGGAAATTTTACCTTAAAATTACTGACTTTCCTGTAAAATTATCACAAGGGACACTTCCTCTCAAGTGCTGTAGATTTCTGACTCTTCAACAGAATGATGCAATACACAGATACTGCTGCTGCAGATGGACAGCAATACAACAGTTGAAGCATAGCTCACAGGCTTCTGTTTAAAAACCACACAGCCAAGAGCAGCAGTCCCATGCCCAAAGGCTTGTTAATTATAGTGTCATTTTCAGTTGCAAAGCATTTTTTCAGATTGTTGCACAGCTTACAGCTGCACAGAATATCAGTACCACTACTGGGACATAATGGTAGTCAGTAATCCTTCTCCTCCATAAAAGCCTGAACTGGTCACAGAAATAAGTGCCATTATCCACATTTTATAGATGAGGAGACAGAACCAGACGGAGCTGTAATGCCTGCCCCATCTATTCCAACATAAAAGCTGGAAACAGATCCCACTGCTCAGAATCGCCACACACCACATCATCCCCCTTTTCCACTGATTAAACAGTTCCAAACACAAAGAGAAGAAAATAGATCTAAAAAGAAACAGAAGACACAACTTGCAAAAATTTCACCTTGAGGCTAACCAGACATTATTTTATCACAGAGCAGGTTTCCCCTTAAATTGACTATTCCATATTAAGTTTTGTTTTTTGTTTTTTTAAACAAAAAAACAACAACCAAACCAACTTCTTAACATTATTAACAAAATTTTTTTCCTTCCCCACTTCCCACTCAATTTGTCAGAATCTATGACTTCTTTCTTGGTTAGATACAACAGACAGTATGCACAGGACACGTAGCTGTTATTTTTCTCCTCTAATTCCACAGCATTCTAAAAATTCTTCTAACTTCGTATCATTTTTAATTTGTCAGTTAGAAAAAAAAAATAAATAAATCTCCAAACTTAATACATCCAATTCAAGGAAATTAACATTGGTAGAGCATAAAAATGCCTGGTTGTGTTTTATTTAGGGTATTTGCATAGGAGTCACGTAAGTTGTTCAGAAGGCAGCAGCTGTGAGACCCTGTGGGCAAGCCACAAGCTTATTAAGTTCCCTGACTGTGTAACATCATCAGAAAATTCAGCTGAGTCATCCTTACATTTAGCCACTGCACAAATTTTTGGCTTCCTAAGTCCCAGCTGCTCTGCTCCAGCACAACAGCCAAGAAAAAGTCTCATGACTCTGCAGAACAGTTTACAATTCACAAATTAAGACAGTTAATATGATTACACAAGTAAATTGACAAGATGTAATCAGCTTTACAACGAACAAACAAAAGCATTGACATCATCTTATCAAGTAAATTTTTTGAGGTCTACACACTGCTTAATTAAGTTACTGCCTCCTTTTTCAGTGTTTTTAAATGCTTGCTGTAAAATGAATCAGGCAATTACCAGAAAGGACAGAGCAGCTAGCACATGTCACTGCCACATGGCTAAATAAAAGAAATGAGTGCTGTATGCATGACTGCTATGCATATTGGCTGGAGGATATTCTAAAAACATGTGCAATCTTTCATTTGACTCTCATATTTGCAAGTTATCTGGAGGTGTTTCTGCATGAAAGGCAAGAGGGTACAATGCAATGATACTTCAGGGTTAAGAACAGAAAGTGGGGACAAATTGGCAGTTTGGGGTAACATTACTGCTGCAATTTAACAGCTACAGCAACATCAATGTATCTTTGGCATTTTTCCAGGATTTGATCCAGAGGTTGTTGATATCAAATACGAGTTTGCTTAGCTTAAATATACTACTCTTCTCTGTACTAGAGAAATGGCTACACACAGGTGAGGTGCAGAAGCCCCTTCCATTTTACATTCATTTCAGGTGACAAAAGGTGAGGAAAGCATGCATGAAGAGAGACACATGGTGGTATTCTTTCCTTCTGATTCCCTGGGTGCAGTTCTCTCAGGCTGTGTCTACACAAGACAGTAGCACAAACAGGAATAGAGCTGTAGACCCAGTACTTGCTGCTGAGCACCCATTCTCCTCACAAGATGCCTTTCACTCAGGTTCACAAGAAACAAGTTGCAGGGTCCCCTGCAGACTGCCCAGACTGTCCATAGGCCAGTGGAGCACACTTCCCAGTTAATGCCTGTCCAAAAGGTGCTTGGTCCACTCTTAAGTGAGCCAACAAGCAGGACAGTGGACTGTCAGGAGGTAAATCGGAAGCAGGCTCCCAGTCTGAACTGAGATGTTAAAACCCTCAGTGAGGGAAGCCAAGAGGAATTCAATCTATTACAAAAGAAAGGCATACCCTAAGTTCTGCATGGAGGATACCATAGCTTTATGAGGATCAGTTGTGGCTGGAAAGCATGTCAGTCTCATCATGAAATCAACACGTATTCGTACTTAAATCACAATGTTCAGTTACACAAGTCTGGACTAGTTCTCTAGTTCTGCTGGTTTAAAGTACATGCTGCTTTGCTTTATATAAACCCAGTTTCAGAGTTTTATTTTTTTCAGCACAAACCAAAGTTCTTAACAGATCAATGCAGAAACATTCACTGAAGCTGACCTTTGTATTTAACAGACATTAATTAGCAAATTAATGACATTTTTTCTGACTCAAGTTTTAGAAACCCTATTTTAGCAAGTTCTATTAAAGCACTAAATTGCCCCATTTTCACATTTCAAAGATTAATAACAATTTTCACTCTGACTGATCAGCTAACCCTTCCACCCTCAAGTGACAGAGATCCAAGTATCCATTGAAAGCCCACACAAACTAGCAGCCTCCTGCCATGAAGGAGGAGGAGTTAAAAAGGGGTTAGGTCTACAGCTGTTAGATTGTATAATCTGGAAGCAGCCTTTAATTTAAGCTATGACTGCAGGAATCCACTGGAGAAGAATTAGTGTGATCCTTGTTCCTTTCTTGGTAGATGCTGGGAGAGAAGAGATCTGCTGTTGGCTTAGTTTCAGTCTTGTCCAGAAGAACCACATCTCAGATGTTAAAATAGTTTTAGGTTGGGTTTTTTCTCCTTTTAAAATCCCTGGACAATTTTTAAGTTTCCCAGAGTAGCAAATGTATATTTTTAAATTTCTACGACCTATTTCTCAGTTTTCATTTCAATCCCCTGCGCTGTGCATGAAAAAAGTCCAGAGTTTTTGTGCCCAATAGCACATTTTCTCTTAAGGCACAAAAAGGCTTCTTATCACATTTGAAGTGAAACCTTCTATCTCCAAGAAGAGCACAAAAACTCCTTGCTCTTCCCCACAATTACATGGATCTATTCACAGGTAAACCACTTATTTAACAGTGCATAAACCCTAGGAAAATAAAGAACTATATTAATTCCCATCTAAAATTTCAGGAACAGGCAAGATAAAAACACTGGCAGTAGGTCTATAAGAAAAAGTTGCAACACAAAAGAGAAGTTATTCTGCTTCTGCTGAGGGAAGGAAGACTACAGGGAAGCTGTATGCCTCCAATGTGCCTTATTTGAGGAATAACAGTATTTGACACTGGACAGGACCTTGTGGCTGGCTGCCTTTCTCCTGGCAGCCAGGAAAGGCTGTTAAGTGAGCAGCCAGCGGCCGCCTGTTCTCACATCAATAATCCTACTTGACCCACAGCACATTTTAAAATTCTCACTGGCAGAAATAGAGAGACCAAAACTGATCAGTTTCAATGCCTGCTGTGCTCAAGTGTGCTGGAGATGCTGGCTGCCAACCATACTGTTAAATCCACCTGCATGAACCAGCTGTGACTGAAAAATGACTTGAACGTTACCACAAACCTATGTAAAAAATGACATTACAAAACCACACTGGAATCTTAATATCATGGTCAACACCTACTCTTTCAAATGGAGTTTAACACTGACATCAGTGTGTACCCACTACTTTGATATTGCCACAGAAGAACCACGTCCTTTGTAATACCAAGATACGGTTTCTCAATCTTATCTTCCTAACAGTAAAAAACAATTTTCATTCAATGTAACACATTTATTAGAATGCAAGTAATTAGATCTCTCAGGCACTAACATTGTAATTGCAGCTGACAACTTCCGTTATGGTAGTATCATCACTGTCTCATTGAAATAGGAAGTCCTACAATCTGGCAGGTCTAGGTAGCATATTAAAAAATTCCCCAGTGTAGCACCTATAAACCCATGAGCTGACTCAACCATTCTCCCTCAGATGCCACAAGGCCATCGGCCTTTAGCTCACACTATCAAGGACAGCAAATTTCCTGCCTGCCTCTCCCCAGACAGGAGATCTGCCTGATCTGGCTGAGCCTACAGCCTCAGAAGAGCTACTAGAATCAGTGGACAACAGGGGGGGTGGGGTGCAGAAAAGGACCTCTCCCTTTAAGGCTAGTTTAAAGGAACTCTGACTTTGCTTTATAAGTCCCTGATATCACCATTCTCCATTAAAGCCAATAGTAAAAACAGTGACACTGTTGACCACGCTGAGAATTAAGGAAAACAATGAACTACAAAGTGATCCAGATTCTGCAATAGATTAGAAGGAGGTCTCTTTTCAAGTGATGAACTTAAAAGAGCTCTCCAAAGTTACTCAGCTTGCCAAGTTAAGTTTTATTCAATTTAGCTTCAGAAGTTTTGAAGAAAGACTGAAATAGTGTTCTCAAAACACTGTAAATATAGCATATGTATTCTGTCATTCACATTTTGGAGTCAGATCATGAAACGTGCTGAAGCTCACCATTTTGCTAAGAGCATATTGAGAACAGAGCCAACAAGCAGTCGCACACAATCTTCACCAGCATAACTTTTGCTCTGTTGTGCTTACCGTTCAGGCTAAATCACAAGTGGCAACAGGCTGATAAAACAAGCAACAGATATTCCTACAAGAAAAATACTCCAGAACTCCCACAAAAAGCAGCAGAAACACCTACACCTGCAGCTCTCCTGTTTGCTCAGCAATATTCACAGAAACAAGCTGCAGACAATAACAACATCCCTAACAGAGGCAAACGAGGCACTAAATGAAGTATATGACACTACAAGCAACCATCACAAACTTCCTATTTACGTGTTTAAGTCCTTTAAAAATACCATGCATATTATATTGAAATTATTTTGGAAAAAGTACTACTTGCGTTAAAGGATCCAATGGCTGTAGAATCAATTCCAGATGAAGTAGCATAATATATAAGGACAAACACCTTTCCACTTTAGTTGACATTTATCTCCTCTAGCTTTTTTTCTTAATTAACAGGAAGTTACCCAAAATGCACAGATCTCTGCTGTGACACAAGGTAGTTGTTGTTCTTGCAATTGAAGTTAGTGCAGAACATACAAGTAAGATGGTACCTTCACTGTGATGCATACAAAGTGAGCTCATACTGCATTTAAATAAAGCTTTCAACATACTGCCAATTCCTTTGAAGACCTATATGAACCACATTAAATTAATGGTTTACTGGTTTATTGTATCAGTTAAGGGTGTACTGTGCAAACAGGAAGTAGAAGAAAAATTTGAAATACACAGATTTTACAATAGTATCTTCCCAACAGATACTTCCTATGCTTAATGAAAGACAGCCAGGAGTGATTTTTTTGTTGTTGTTTTTAGAACACACAAAACCAGGATTCTACTAAAAAGTAAAAGCCACACAGACAAATACCTGATCTCACTCCCAGATCTCCACAGACTCTAAAAACTACCTCTGCAAGGACAAATGACAGAACTATGCTCCTGCACATAACTACACCACTCAGCACAAGCAGTGGAACAAATGAACATAGTGTGCCAGACTGCTGATTTGGGAAGAGATTTCAGGATTTCCCCTCACGGTCACACCTGAGGATAGGGGCTCCTATCACCACAAAGTTCTCAGACACTTCTTCAGGCCAGTAACAGCCGAATTAGATCAATAAGTTTCTGCCTCTTTGTTCTTCTACTGCCACAAAGGTGAAGTAAGAAACACTAATGGTAATGACCACTTTGGGATGAAGAATTAGATTCAGATCTCCAATTCTCATGGAGCTCACATTCACCCACAGAAAAACATAGTTTGGGGGTTTGGGGTTTTTTTATTAGTTTTGGGGTTTTTTTTGCTACAGGTGAACTAAACTTAGCATGCA
>JAVJGG010000061.1:9480418-9499517 GCA_035590195.1 Aviceda cuculoides | reverse complement strand
TCTCGCCTCCCCCAGTGTTGCGCCTGCGCCGTGGCCGCCTGCCGCCGGCGGGCTGCCGCATCCGGGTCTGTGGCGCGGCGGTTGGGCCATGGCGACGGTAGCGGAGCTCAAAGCAGGTCGCGGGGGTGGGGGGTGCCGGCGGGGGTACCTTGGGACGCCGAAAGGGCGGGCGGCCGGGCTTTCCTCAGACCCCCGGCGGCCGGTTGGGTCTCGCGGTCCCCAATGGGGGCCGCCGGCTCCCCACACCGGAGAAAGGTCCCTGAGCCTCCACCGCGCAGGCCCGCTGCCCCCGTTACTTACCTTGGTCTGGTTTTCGCTATTTAAATACATCTTGGTCCAGTAACATCCCACGTCTGAAATTGCTAGAACGTATGTTTACTACTAAAAAAAATAAAACCTAAGCCTTCAAAGAAGTCACAGTTATATCTGTAACGTTCCTGCTGTTGTCAGCTACTGGCATATGCACAGGTGCAGATATCTTTCACTGTGAATATGCCGAAATTATATTGTGGATGATAAATGCTGCTTGAGTATGTTTGGCTTTATATTAACAGATCTTTTTATGGTAATAGTTTTAAAGGACACACTGGAAAAAAGAGGTGCTCTTGGACAAATAAAAGCAAGGATCAGAGCTGAAGTTTTTAATGCGCTGGATGACCAAAGTGAACCACGGCCACCACTGTCTCATGAAAATCTCTTAATCAATGAACTAATTCGTGAATACCTGGAGTACAACAAATATAAATACGCAGCATCTGTTTTAACTGCAGGTATTGGGACTGAATCCTTGTTGTCATCACTATTAATAGACATTTACTGTTTGGTTGAGTAATTCTGCTGATACTATGAAATAAATATGTGGGACCAAGCTGCACAATCTTGTCTTCCCTTGGAAATAAATAAGATACTGATGCTCTCTCCACAGCTTTACCTGCAGCATTAAGCCAAATCAAGAAAACTTACCCTTTGCTTCTTATCCTTGAGGTAAATGCTTTGACAGAGCAGTTGATGCAAGAGCCAGAAAACTTGCTAGCAGCCTGCAAATCAAAATACCTTTCTTGAAATACCTGCTTTTATTTTGGAAAATGGCTAACAATATTTTTAAAGTATATATTAATTTTTTTTCTCATTGGCGTTTGGGTAAAATAGAAAAATAACAATCCTACAAATGAATAAAATTTCTTTGAGGAATAATTTAAACTAAAGTAATATGTACATAAAGTAATTGATAGTCTGAATTACAGCAATTCTGGAAATTCATGCATCTAGACTGTATCAGAAATACGGTTAGATGTCCTCAGCTTAAATAACAAAAAAGAATATGAAGAAGTTCCATATTTTTTAACAACTGTAGTTAAGTATTACTGTTACTGGCTGTGCTAAAATACTAATGTTTGAGAGCTGTTTAGACTACAACATCTAAATGGTAGCCATACTTTATATGGTACAGTACTTACTTATTTTTGCAGCTATTGCTAACTTGTATTTGAAATGTGAAGTTCTGTAGTTGTGCTTAGATACAGTAATTACATTTTCTATTTAATAATTTAATATCTTTCACTCTTAAAATTACAGGCAGAAAAGTTAATCTCAAGAAGAGGGAATGGAGACAGTCCATATAGTAGTTAACATATGGAATCTTTGATAACAGTACTTCTTTAGAGAAAGAGTTGTTTGCCTGATTAATTTATCTTTATACTGTAAGACTTCTTTAATAGTTTTATTAGACTATTAAATAGTATTTACTATTAATAGTAAATCTTTAATAGATTTATTAGATCTTCACTTTAGAGTGAAGATAAAAATTGTAATATGCTATTGTAAATTATATGATTATGAAGCACTAATGTTTAAGTGAGTTCCCTGAAATTACAATATACTGTTAAATATTAATAGTCTAAAAGGGAGGTGTGTGCTCTCATTCTCTTTTGAAGTCTCCTGAACAGTCTTTAAAAGTTAATCGGTGATGTTTTACTTAACAGTCTTAAGAATTTTTGGGAAATCTCTTTTCCAGAATCTGGCCAGCCCGAAGTGCCCTTGGATAGACAGTTTCTTGCCAAAGAACTGAACATAGTTGAAGACGCAAATGGAAAATCAGTGTAAGGAGAGATTTGGGAATGCCTAGTGTATTCTGTTCTGCATATATTTTTCTCTTTAGCGTTACTGTAAATCACATATAAATGTTCTTAACGGTTGAAATATGATTAGTTCACAGGGCTGCTTTGACATGCTGGGTTCAAACTCACAATGGCAAACATGGGGCCATTTTCAAACATACTCAAAACTAACATTTAATTCTGCCAACTCTATAGTATTCTCCATATAGTGTACTTGCACACCAAAACACAACTCTTACCAGTACAGTCTTCCCTACAGTCAGAAGCAGAAAACAGATAACGCTCTTTGCATATCAGTGAGTTGCTTTGTAGAGCAATAAAAAGATTATTGTACTCTGAGATTAGATATAAATTCACAGTGCTCCTGTATGACTGCATTAATGAGCTAGGATACTGAAGCAGGTTTAAACACGTTTGGTGTTCTCTGTAGCTTGTGCTGTCAGAATCTGTCAGGTGCTAAGGAAGAATCAAGTTTGGGTTGTGCAGTAGCGGACTGGGCTATAGCCCAGCCAAAGTCTGATCCTTCGTGCTGCACGAGTGAGACTCTGGATCTGTATTCCTGTGCTAAGCATGTGCTGGTTCTTCACCTACAGGGGATCTGGAGCTTAGTTGAGAGTGTCTCTTAGTGCGAGTTTTTTAGGAGAGTGTTAGTGTTCAGGGTGGGCTTAGGTCTGTGCTTATTTATATAATGACACTTAGCATAATGTATTTTAAATAATTACTCTAAAGACGTCTGCACATATTCTAGAAGTAAACATTAAGGTCTCAGAAGTTCTGAGGAAAGGGTGGGTTTTTAATGCTCAGTATTTCATAGACTTCATAGACTGGTTTTGTCATTTCTCTCCTAAGCAGACCTCTCTTGTATGGAATTATCTCTCATTTCTTACATGGTGGTAAAGAAGAAAGTACCCAGAATACCCTTCCAAAAGTGTCTTTGCTGAATTATCCAAAGCAGAACGTTGGCAAACCACCTACTGAGAGGAATCAAAAAGGTGGGTGTGGCTATGGGGTAATTTTTTCAGAAGTTTTATTTGTGACTACATTTTCTATATGATACATGTGCTTATAATAGCATAAACATGCAGATGGACACAGTGTACCTCCTTCTCTGTGCAAGGAATGCTTTGAGCTGACACCTCTCTTGTAAGAAAAATTCTTCAGCGGAGCACTGTTTATACCTCAAAAATACCATTAAGCTGTGTGACCTGACCGTACCTTTTGCTCATGTATTCATTTAAGAAAGGTCCTACTATATCCAACTGAAGAAAGACACCCATGATTTCTAAAACAATCCATGTATGTGCCTTTGTTTAAATATGTGACCAACTTACACCAACCCTTAGGCCTGCTTCTCTCTGCCAGTATGCTAATGGGACAGCATACAAATCTGATTGCTCTCGGAAGTGCTTGACTGGCCTTCAAATGTGTCAGCAGTAGAACTTTCTCTCTTATATGGGAATGTATTTTATTTATAAAGCAGACATTTTTAAAAATTGCAGACAGCCCAATTTATATAATTTCTCAACAGTGCAAGGTACTGCGAAGCTCCTGTTACCTTGTGGTAGCTGTAGCTACTTGTTAGTTATTAGAGGGAAGGGGAAAAAAGCCTAATTGTTTAGCTTTAGTCTCTTAAGGCTTTTGGACTGTTAAAAACTGAAAACTCATTTAAATTGGACAGCTGTGCTATTCTAATTAGTTTTGCTGGTCTGCAGTTACTGGTAAAGACCAGAAAATACTAGTATCCCAATTCTCAGTATCAGAGAGGTCATCCACCAGATCACTTTACCATTTTCCTAAAAGTTAAACTGGCCAAATCATACTCCCTTACACTATTACAAATCTGGAACGGGTCAGCTGGAGACAGTCTTATTACATTGGCAACTTAATAGAGGAATTTAACCTACATTCTCAGTAAAGTATGTTAAATAGTGAGCCTATCTCTTTGTTTCTCATCTGTTCTAACTTACCTAATTTCTATAGAAAGTTCTTAACTCTTTAGCTGTATATTTTGTAATTTTGTATATGGGCATAAATCTTTTCTGAGGACATAATTCACATCCCATTGACTGCAGAAGCTTAAGCTCCATGTTCATTGCTCTGTAGTAGAACACTGCTAAATCTTAGTTTCCCTTTCTGATGTGCTTTTTGATCCTGCTTTTTTGAACCAAACCAATCTGCTTTGGTTACAATTCAGTGTAACTAACACAATGATCATTGCTCCATTTTTTTCCTTCAAAGAGTCTGTTTGGCATATTACTTCACATTCTATTGTGAGAATTTAGTGCTATTGTGTTAGTACTATCAACTATTTATTTTGTATCCAAAAATTTGAAAAATATGAGGCCCGAGGTATTAGTAATATCGAAAAAGTGTGAGAGGTACTAAACACTTGTAACAGCTAATTCATTGAGACAATGTTGTTCCCCTTCTGCCAGAAGAGGGGGCTGAAGAAATAAAATTTCAATACCAAAAACTGCTATACATGATCTCTTTGTTAGAATTATTCCTATCAGAAATTTCTCTGGTTTTAAGAACAAATTCAGTGTATACAAGAATTGTTTTTAAAATATAACTTTGTACCTCAGTTCTGAAATTGACTCTGTGCAGGGTCACCTTCCCCTGTTGACTCCAGTATAGTTTCACATGTGGATTTAATTGTTTAGAGTTAGTTACAAAACTCAGAATTAATCATAAGACATGACAGCACATTCCTTTTTGAACTAAACAAAAATATAACAGTTTTAAGGCTTTTAACCTTTAAGTAACTATAGTCTGAAATTACTTTCTGCATGTGTTTGTGGAATATGTTAGTGGAGACTTAAAGGCACTGGGTTTACAACACTAGTTATCTAGCTATTTTAATTAGGCTGCGTATTAAGGTAATCGAGTCCATTCATAAACTTAACCCTCCAAGTCTCATATTTTATTTTAACATCTAACTTGCTTTTGACATTAGAAATTATCTTATTTAGTTGAATGAATATTCCAGTAAACTGGTATGCAGACTGGGAATCCTGATAAAACATGTGGAATGTGGTGTTTCTGTTAGTTCATTCACTATAGTTGAGTTGAACCTTTAGTAATGCAAAAGGCTCTTATCTTATACAGTTGTCTGGGAAAATATATTTGTAAAATTGCCCGTTTCCTATGATGATATTCAGTGTCAAAATTGATAATAGTAGAAAATAACACTTATGCCTTTGGATTTCCAGGTGTGTGAAAATATTTATGTATGTGTTTCATTTTCAGATAGAATTCCAGAACCAGGAAGGATGGCAGGCATGAGCATCGAAGAGCCCCTCATTTTACAAAGCATAAACAGATGAGGTCTTGCATATGCTAATTTCTCATGTAAAGTTCTGCAAGAGTTAATTTATTAAATTCTTCTTTGCATAAATTTCCCCAATATGTCCAGTGGGTCCATTTCAGCTTGTTAGATCTACCCACGAGACAGGATGGACAGGGTCATACTTACTGTCAATGAAAAAAATATTAGCAAAGGCTATCTTCTTCCAGTGCCAATAGAAGGAAAACTGTATATGAAGTCACACTCGTGAAGCTTGTGTCTAGAATTGGGCCTAAAAATACTGGTTTTATTTTATAAAAATTTATCAGATAACACAATAAAGAAAGTGCAGAAATTATGTTATGTCTTTGTGTGTCTTTCCTCTGTTGCTGAGTAAAATTTTCCAGTATTCTGTGTGGTATTTTGAAAGTGTTCAAACTAAGCATTTTAATCATTCTTTAAAAAGAAGCTGTTGCTACTTTCGGATAAGTATGGGAAAATAAATTTGAATAGAAAATTAAAGTGCTTTAGAGGAATAGTTGTTTTTAATTCTCCGGAAATGAGGACTATATTTATCTTCATGCCAGCAAACAAATGAGGGTAAGTCTTTTCCATCTGGAGTTGCTATAAATTGTATGGTGTAACACTGAGTGTGGGGGGGGGGGGGGAGAAACTTCTTTTCCCCAAATGACATGAAACTCAAAGTCAGGCAAAGCTAAAAATAAAGTTGATAGTGGATTACTGATTCCCAGAACTTTTTTTAGCCGAGGTATTTACATGTTTAGAAATGGTAATTTATTTTAAAAGCCAAACTTACAGGGGTACATAAAAAAAAACAGGTTAGCTATTTTTCCCTACTCGTTTTAACAAAATGTATAGATGTTAGTGTTTCCAGTGGTACCAAGAGGAGTTTTGTGTAAATAAATTTTTAGGGTTGCGTTCTTAAAAATCTTAATTGTTAGATAAGTGGTGCAGTAAGTGGGGGAAAAAAGAGAGGAAGAGTACATGCAGTGTGTGAATTTAAGTGAAAGGACCCTAAGTTGTACAGACTGCAGAGTTTTGCCTTTATCTTAGTTTGCCACAGTTAGCATTACAGGTATTTTTTAATTTTGATAAACAGCATAGCCTCTAATGTGAAATTGCAGAGAAAGTTACGGGTTGAAATGAGAAGTTGCATTTATCCATTTGAAGCCTCAGCAATTAGTTCATCCCCTTCGTGTGACTGGCAATGCTGCCAGCTCCCCATTTGCTGATTTATAAGTATCTCAGGACTGTTTCCAAGAGGGGAGGACATGTGTTTGCAAACATACCTCAGTCAAATCCATCTTTTCAGTCTTCTGTAGCTTTGCATCAATTAGAATTGACCATTTGGTCAAACAAGCGAATTTCTCTCTGTATGCCCTCACTGTTTGCTCTGTATTAACACCATTGTCAGATTCGAGTACTTTGCTGAAGAGCTGTCTGTGTAAAAACTACCACCAGTCTCTCTCAAGTTCTCTGTCTAAACCTATAGTAGTAAAATGGTCTTCTAAGCTGTTCTTTGCAAATTACCTTCATTTTGGAATGAGCTTAAAGTACCTCTGTGGAAAGTTGCAAAAATGAACTTTTGAACAATGCAGATATGATTGCTCTGGTCACAGAAATCCCTGGATTTTTAACTTTGGTTTTCCAGAGGTTAAATCCTTGGCTACTGTTTCTCCATAAACCAGTGGGTCAAATTTGTTACGAATATTTGGAATCTGAATTGTCTTTTCAAGAGCAAGGAAAAAGGCACTGGGAAACACAAGCTCTAACCTTCTATGCTACTCAAATCTTCCAGTATAACCAAAGCCATTGCATTTGGTTTCTGCCTTCCTGCCAGAGATTATACAGAAGCTGCCCAGGTGCCATGGAGCTCCCTGGGAAATGGATTTTTAGTGGTAGAATTTAAATACAATTTTTGTTCTGGTTGAAGAAGGCAAAAGGGTTGTTTGGTACTTGCCCTTTCCCAAGCACACGGGTCAGCAGGCTCATGGTCTCCATAGCCATAAAAGCAGAGGCAGTTACAGGGGTATCCTTCACTGATTTTTAAGGTAAAGGTTTGTATCTGAAGTCAGAGAAGAAAAACGTTTAAGACAGAGGGAATCTTGGGACTGTTTTCTTTGGGGATTGCAGCTTCAGGTCACTGTCAGGATCCTGCGCTGGGTTGGTGAGTGGGAGCTGGCCCGTTTGCCCTTGGTGCAACATGCATTTCCCCTAAATTCTCCGTTACCCTCAGTACAGATTTGGGGTTTGGAAACAACCTCTTGTTTCAAAGTATGGTCATTGTACAAGCAAAATCAGAGTAAAGTGTATTTCCAGTGATATTTATTTGTACAACAAAGCTTTGAAATACATCTATGAAAATACACTGGTCTAATCACATTATTAATGGTCTAGCATTTATCCTGACAGTACATGAAATATGAGAGCATCTTTCAAGATGCAGACATGTAGCAAGTCCTATGAATGTCAGGCTGCCCGACTTGTTAACAGATGAAGAGGAATTGCAAAGCCTGTACGATACGGCTGCACCTTCCAAAAAATAATTCCTTAAAAGTGTAAGCTAAGTGAGGTCAGTATTTAGATGAAAATAATTCACAATCCTAGAGTCACAGGTTCAGGTTTTAGATGAAATTGGCACCTAGGTGAGCATGCACAAAAGTTATTTTCTCAAATTATTTAAGAAGCTAATTCTAGCTTAATTACAAACTGTGATATCTTGCATTAACTGCCCTTATTCTTTCTACTGACATCAGAAAATGGAGGGGGGGGGGGGAAGTAATTTACAAGTTTGGGAGTTTTAATGAGCAAAACACATTCCTGAATTTTATTGGAGATAGAACACTGTAACTGAAACTGTTACAACGGGAATTACGTTAAAAGAGGCTGTTCTTTGTCTAAGCGTGATATCGCAAGTGAAGGTGACAAGGAGCCAGTGAAGTTTGGTGTGGATATCAGATGTGGAAAGCACTTTGGAAGAATTTAATCCACAAGTTTAAAAAAAAAGAAAAAAATTATTTAAACCCAAATGTTCGCTCTCCCCTACAATCAGAGGAAACTATGTTTATGGTCTCCACAGCATCAGTGCTGTTTTAGAAGTATTAGTTTCTGTCATGCACAGGAGAAGTTTTTTTCTAAGCTTTATCAACATGCTCCAAGGAGTCGGTTACGCTTTCCTTCCTGAGCACCCTTTGTATCAAGCTGAATCTCAGTGTCAGTTGATCGGTTTTCCGGAGGAGTCATTATCATTGGGTGACTGTTTAGGAAAAGAAACCCCGAAATATTTGTTCACACTTGCAAAGACCTTTCAGTGGCAGCTGGTGTCCAACTGATTCAGAATTGACCTGTGTGCTTCACGTACTTCACTTGACCTGCAGCCAGCATTAAGCACAAAGCTTAGTATTAAGCAGTTAGTGACTATTTTACCTTGTCAGACTACTCCTGTGATTAATGGTTCTAGTTTGGACACAGCCTGTCCCTCCTGCTGCAAAAGCACAGCTCAACACAGGTGGTAACCCACCGGTACGCTTGGCAGTTCCAATTACATATGTCAGCTTAGAGAAACAGGGTTGGTAAACTTAGGTAAAAACATTTTTAAACAAAAATATTGCTTACCTGACACACATTGTTTAACAAACTAACATCACCATCCATGCTTTTCTTTTTTTCCCTCCATTGTATTCAGGTTACACTGCGGTAAGGCAGCTGAAAGTTTCTTTCCTTCTCCAGTCCTCTTTTTTGTGTTTTCAAGGACAATATTTACAGTGCAAATTCAACGAGGAGATATTTTAAGGGCAGGCTGCTCCACACTATTTTTTTTTTCTAGAAAAGTAATTAAAACAAATAAACAACTCGCGGGGGGAGGGGGAAGGAGGTCAAATAAAGTTTTTTTTGTTGTCACAAAGGCAGCTTTCATTTTGAGGCAACTTTGGTTTAAAAAAAATACCACAGCATTTAGGAAAGTCCAACCAGGCTATTATATTAGTATATTCTTACATTAACTTTTAAGTGAAGGTTGGAAGCCACGCTTACACTTAGCAGTTCCTACCCCACACGACTCGAGAGTGCAACTGTTTCAGTCCCAGCAGTAATACTTTTTGGACTTTCCAGCTCCCTTTAATGTCACATCATATATCACCCTCCACCACTGCCTCTGTCAAACACGCTATGCAGGCAGCAAGCCTGCATGTGCACATGCAGCAGTTTGCAGACCAGCCGGAGTAATTTCCATTCCTTTTTAAGCTACTATTAAAACGTGTCTGGTTTTGTGAAACAGCTGCATGGGTTTAAAAGCAACTCCTCAGGGTAACTTTGATGAATGTTAAAATGATCATACTTTTCAGAGGATCCCCTTGCATTTCATTGTTTTATATTCGTTATACTCCTATTTAAAAGCTAAGTTTGCAAATGAGAAACTGAAAAAAAAAAAAAATAGGGCGAACTACCCTGTGAGGAACTTTCTGCTAACAAGGGCAAATTTCTTGGATTTACGTCTTGGCGATCATTTCCCCTGGCTTTGTTCCAACAGAGTCACACGTGCACATGTCTGATACGACACTGCTGCCTTTCAGGTCCTGGGAGGGCTCTGCGCCGCAGCCCCGCACCTCAGCGGACGCGGACCCTCCATCTGGAAGGACAGGCTGCAACTGCTGGGACCGCGCGACTGTTGGCAAATCTGGTTGTCTCCAGCTAAGGCCTGAACATGAGTCTGTACCCGATACTTCTGAAATGTCGCAGGGAAGAAACCCCCATGCTCTGCCCCTGTCTCCTCTTTGCCCAAATTTGTTCACCACTGGCTGGAGCTAGAAGAAGGGGCTACGGGTCTGTCACACCTGCAAGTCCTGGTACTTTGACCGAGTGACAGCAGAGGTCTTCAGCCCAGCCTCTCCTCATAGGTATTTTTTTTAGGATGCCGAGACCAATATGAGCCTCATCCATCTTCCCCAGGAGGGTTTATTTTCCAGAGAAGACAGAGCTGTTAATGTCAAGAGAAATTACTTCACCCAGGACTGTGCTCTGATCCTTTGGGTATACACCATATTTAGTCTGTTGCTGAGAGGGGGTTGTTTCGGTATTTTGTATTTGGCACGTTGATGGGAATTCCTGGAGGATCCGAACTTTCCCTTTTTGGGATGTCTCCATCCACAGGTCTTGCTGCACAAGGCTGTTGGATACTAATGGGGAGGGAGGAGGGAGAGCTGGGGACTGAAGGTTTGGGGGTATGAGCGAGGTTTGACGAGGACCAGATCACTCCCTAACCCCTGCAGGTCTGGCTCCCAGTGCCCCGTCCTCCTCTCCCCACCAGTGCATGGTGCCTGCCGCCTGTTCTTTCCACTGCATCCCAGGGACTGTTCCCCCTCAGCTATTTATCACTTCTCTTCTTCCTTTTATGGGCAGAGGGAGGTATTTCTTATAAATGAAAAAGTATTTACAGTCCTTTCTCAAGAACTGAGCTGTGCAGCAGATCACAGGAGAAACTTTGGCAAACCCACTGGGGAGGTGGGAAGCAACTCTGTTGTTCTCCGGGGGCAAAGGAGGCTCAAACCAGCCCCAGGCTCCAAATGTCACACAAACATGTGGAGGTCCAGAGCAACCTCCACCCGCTCATCCCTGCTGTGATAGGAACAACCCTCCTCTCCCAAGCAACCCCTGAAGTTGGGGACTTGACTTAGCCCCAAGAAAACACACTGACAGTGGGTGGGGAACCTCCTGTGCCACGCGGGACCGTGACCTGGCTTTGTCCTTCTAGGCAGGGGGCCATGAGGGGCGAGGATGCTGCCGAGGCAGGAAGGAGTTAAAGGCCCATTTGCCTGGTCAAGCAGTTAAACCCTAGGAAAAAGCAAAACCTCTGAACTTGTGAGTTAGGGGCAGCCCTTCCATGGCTTTCCAAAAGCCAGAACCAGCCCACTTCCCTAAAGATCAGCTCAGGGCAGGGGCAGCACCCCAGGGTTGGGCCCTGCTGGGAACGAGGTCCTTGGCTCACTCTGTCTGCTTTAACCCAGGTACCAAGAGGATTTTCCAGCAGGACGTGGTTTCCAGGGCCCCTCCCCATTGACAAGATTCTCCTCCTCTATATAGGGAGGCTGCAAAGGCAGCGAGGACTTGGACTGTCCCGGCTGGTGGCTGTACAGGTTCCCGACTCCCCAGTTCCCTCTCTGCTCCCCTAATTGGACACCTGTAAGTACCACAGGGGCCGGAGATCCCTGCTGGGGACGGGGCTGGGGGCTCGCTGCGCTTTGGGATGGAGCAGTTTGGCAAGCTAACTATTACGCTACTTTGCAAACACGTTCAGTGAATTAACCTGCAGCTAGCATACGAATTAGAAATGGGAACAGACCCATCGTACACACTCAAATGGTTTATCCTGATTTGTGTATTTCTGATTGAATTCTGTTTAAAATGCATTAGAGATCATGCACGTTTGAAAGCCTGCACAGATGTTCTAGCCTGTTCCTTAGTCACTTCTAACACTGCTATTGCTGAATCGAGCCTTAAAGATGCTGGCTGCAGAGCACGAGTTGTGCTCCAAGCCCGCGGCAGCGCAGCCTGCAGGGTGCTGTGCGCTGCTCACAGGGTGCTGTGCGCTGCCAGATGGTGGCAGGTACCCGCTGCAGCTAACCATCACATCTGCATTCAGTAATGAAGAAACCCGGTAGCCTGAGCTGCTGATCTTCTTTAAGTATTTCTACTTTTCAGTCCTAATAAAGAAACTTAGTGCACTTCCCAGGCTGTTTAAAGAAAGTATAACCAAATAAAATAGTTCGTCCATTAGTTGTTCTTTAAACAGGACAACTGCTTAAAAATTAGAAGAAGAAATGGAAACGTTTTTACAAAAATGCCTTAGCATCATATACATATGTTTTTAATATGCTGGGAATAAAGTTTCCGTGAATTATAAGATTAGTTTTGCTTAACTACACTAATTCAAGTAATTTTGAATGTGACATGCCTTTTTTTAGAAGGGAAAATAAAGCAACAAACTTTTAACAAAATACTGTGAGTAAATTAAGAAGACAGTAGATGGCAGTATAGAAAGCAGATATAAGTGTCATCCAAGTTGACTGGCTTCTTGCACACACATATGTGTGTGTGCATGCACACCTATATAAATGTTGATATGTATGAGAGGCACATGTCCATGCATAATTAAGAAGCAATACGAGATACTTTAAATATAACGGAAATCAGAAGGTTTGTTAGTATTATCTAATACATACGTCTCAGTAAAACCTTTTCCAAAATACACTTGTTTAAAAACAAGCCCACCTTCTCCTTCACCCAAAGCTTTACCCTGACAGGCAGCTTGCAACAAGACTCTCTGGACAGACGGACTTGCTGAACTCCTGAAGTTCAGAGTTCCCTTACGCCACTTCCACAGAGGCTAAAACGATGAACTCCCTGAGAGGAAAGCACTTAATCGAGTAGTCGCTTTAGTTTAGTACATGATACTCCTCTGGCTCTATTTGCTTGGATGTAAACAATGATTTTTACTATCTCATTTGCAACTGACACGCTAGTCCCTAAAAGGTATTTGTTTTGAATTTGTTATCATTACATTTTTGTGGAACAGCTTGTATTGAGAAGAACATCGCCATATATGGTAGCATGCATAGATGTATGCAGAGGATCCCAACTCTTTATAATTCACTGAGACATTAGTTGCAAATCTGTTGGCTTTTCTTTTAAGTATGTTAATTTTAGAAGAAGTCAAGAGCTAGAGATAGCTTTCCAACTTGTGCAAAATCCAGTTAAAATATGGATTATTTATGCATTCTAATGAGCATGCAGAATCTGATTTACTTAATAGAATAACATTTGGAGGTTTGTGAAATAGCTGGTCTCTTCCAGAAAAAAGGAATCTATCCCCACATGATGCAATTCAAGTATTTTTTCCTTCTTTTTTAATTTTTACAGTTCATAATACAGGTAATAACCCGGGCCAATTTCTTTTGAGTATTAAAAGAGCTATCACGTGTTTAATCAGAGTTATATAGTAACTTGCATTAACAGAGGTGAAAAGACCTGATAGGAGACCAAGGCACTCAGAGACAATTTGATTAAAGTACATGGAGAATGCATTAAAAAAAAAAAAAAAAAAAAAATAACCCCCCCAAAAAACCAGCTTGTGAAATTACTGAAAATGTTCTTAAAAATACAGACTTTCCCTCTTCCATGGTTGGACATCCATAAACTAGTAGTGATGATACCTCCATGTTCAGGTGAAAATGTCCATGAGACTAAGCATTTGAGTGGTGGTCCCAGTGAGCAGGGGGGAGAGGTGAAAGGCCGGGAGGGGTTGGTAGCAGTGCTCGGGACAAAGCCAACTCTGCTGGGGAACCAGTTCCCAATGAAGATCACAAGATTAGGATTCACCCCTAGATTTTCTTTTTTTCAAGCAATGCTCAGTTGGGTAATTCAGTTAAGTACTGCAAAAGTAAAAGATAAGGAACCTGGAAAGAACATAGTCAAGAACTACTGTAGCCTAAGAAATGCAGTTTGAGTCAAGCAGCAGGTTACTGCTACACTCTTCCATCAGAAACCACTCATGAGAGCAGGACTTGGTTTCTGAAAACAATTCACATACTTGGTTATGTATTCCTCTGTTCTAATAATTATTCCCTGTACAGCTGTGATAAGCTTTTATATTGACATGCACATCCTGCAGAGGAAGGGAGAAGTGTCTTTATCTTCTCATTAGGGGAAAAGCAGTCCCTCTGAGCTCTGACCCGGCAATGCAATTCTGCTTTGCCAATTACCTTGTCATTAAAGTGCACTTTCTGGAAATATTTATACTTTGTCCTTGGAATAATATACTCAGGATAAACTCATTGTAAAGACAGTATTCAACTTCTGTCACTGACATAAGGGAAAAGGCAGTGAAGATCAGCTAGATATATCTGCACTGGGACAGCTGGAGGAAGAATAGAACATAAGCTGTGGAAGTATGCGTACCCACGCGTACGTGCATATTTGGGGTTCAGACAGTATAATGGATCCAGTTCAGTGTGATTTGGCACATTTCTAAGGCAAGAAACTTCATATCAGTAGTATTTTTGTGATTGCTTTTCCTCTCTTTTCCCCCTCCCTTCCTCAGGATAGCTCACCTCTGAGTATAAAAGTATTTACTCTTGTACGTGATTTGGGCTACCATCCACCTAAAAGAAAGGATGAGAACCTCTTACCACCTCTCGCACAGATAAGATATTGGTCTCTGTTTCTCTCAGCCAGCCCTACAGATGAAACCCAGGAACCGGCTAAGGGAGAAATTTTGCCTTCTCAGGGAATGTTCTCAATAGGCAGTAATGAATCTTTCCCCTTGGCCCATTCCCCCCAATATCAATCATATGCTGGACCAGTGCAGTTCAGTTTTGATCAGAGATGGACCAGAAGGTTTACTGCCAATTATTAATCAGAAAGCTTCAGCAGCTTTATTAGTTCAGTGCATAGCACCACACTATGACAAATCTAGTTGAGTTTGTGGAGTTCATCTTCTACCCCTTTCATTCAGAAACCTTCCTTTGTTATTAATATGCATTAATTAATATTCATTGATCTGTTAAACTATTAATATTCATTAATACACACTTCATAACTGCATTTCCTTTTTTACTGCAGTGGTGCTCAGCTGCTACTCAAACTTTATCCTCAGTTTCCAGAGAATCAGTCATGAAAAGTTCTTTTTACACAAATCCATGTTTTCTCCTCATTGTGTTTCAGAGCTGTGACGAGATCCAGCTTGGACTGTCTACTCTGTATTTCTTGTAGCTGGTCTATTCTTACCATGTTTAAACTAGTCAAACATAGTGCTTAGATCTAGGGCATAAAAACCTGTATTTCCAAGCTCTGCAGTTCATGCCACCTCTCATACCTTCCAACCTCATCTTGCTTTCAAAAAGACTACATTGAAATAACAAGGCGCAGAAAGTTTTACATGTGTGAAAAAGTAGGAGAACATAGTAGAATACAGACAGACCAGCTCTCTGTTTCATGCTGTAATCTGTGGAAGATCTTTTTGACTTAGCATGTAACAAGGAAAGGAACTTTCCCTTGGTCAACAAAACAGCAAAGAACTTTTGGGTCATCCCCCTGGTGACATGCTTTGTAGCAGACCAACAGTGTTATCTTCAACCGGGTTTTTGAGGTAGATGGTCAGGATGATTCAGCAGTTTGATTTCCACCATCATTGGTTGTGGGCAGCCTCAAAGTAGCAGGATTGGACTCTGTGAAACTCAGCTCTGCAGTTCAGTCTAATTTTTGGCATTTCTGACAGCAACACCAAATTCCTATTGACTTGAATGTGCTATCACTTGGCACCTAGCCACGGGCAGCACAATCCAACCTTTCTAATGCTTCAGGGTGACCGTACAGCTCTCTTCTGGGCCTAGGATGGACTGAAGTCCTCCCACCCCGTTGCCGCTGCAGTTCCTCCCATGCTGCTGGGGCAGCGGGGCAGAGAAGGGACCTTGTCCATTGCTACCGCGGCGGGAGGAGAGAGGCCGTAGCAGGCTCCTGCCGCTCCCCCAGCCCCACGCTGCTGGAGCCGCAGCCCTGGCGATGGGGCAGCGCTCCCTTTGCTCCTCTGGCCGGCAGGCGCCAGCTGGAAAGCTCAGCTGGAGAGAATACCATCTCCATTATTGGAACTGTGTGCCTCTACCAGCCCTCTTGGCAAGGAGGGAACATTTTCTGCCTTAATCCACACAGAGGTCAAATAGTTTCCTCTTGCAGCTCTCTTCCAAGAATCCCCTGGGAGCGAGCAAAGGGCCACATCCTACAGAGCTCCCTTGCAGAGACTCGACAGCAGGGAACACTGCGCGCAGGCCAGTGGCAATGCACAAGCATTAGGGTCTCCCTCCCGTTCACCCGCACCACCACGCGCATTGTGTGTGCATGGATGACCTGGGTGAATTTTCCTGTTGGGGATTTCCAGGCAAGGCCGGTGGCTCTAGAACGAGTGCCTTTAGAGGAAAGCTGTTCTTTTTTTTTAGATGAGTTTAAGGAACTGGGGCATCTAATTTCCGCTGAATTTCAGTGGGATCACCTAACCCTCCTAGGTGCCTCTAAAATCCTAGTTTTGTTTTTAAGCTTCATGTCACCTTCTGCATGATCCTTGCTTCTGTGTCAGACCCCTCACACAATCTGGCCTTGAAAAAAAAAAAAATTAATCGGTGGGAAGGCTTCAGGGACAAATACTTGGAAACCAATCTCTGATACTCCCAGAGCACAGGGTGTCCATTTGGCTACATACCACAGAGCTTGGTCTTTACAAATATCGTTCTGCTTATGGGTTGATTGCTGACATCTTTAGCAGTCAGTTCTCCAAGCTCCCTCAAGATTCATGTTTGTTTGAATGCTGCAAATATTAAATTCATTCTCAATAAGGAAATGAAACAGCCTCTGTCTCATAGAGATGTTTTTCTTGGGCACACACTCTTCCCTGCTCCCCACCGTAGCTCGTCCCCAGCTCCCCTCTCTGCTCCACCTCATAGCAAGTTTCCTGATTAGCACCGTTCTTTTCCTGCCCTGTAGCAAACCACAAGAAGTCCTCTGTTTACACCTTTCCTCATGTAGAGCTGTGTCCCCCATAGGACAGAGCAGAACACTTATGAAAGCTCCAGCATTACCAGCACAGATCTTGCAGCTACATCCCAACTTCCAATGGCCAGAGCAGGGAAGAAGCTGCCGCCTCCCTCTCAAACACAGTGCAAAGCAGCCAAACCCCTCCCATTGCTCTCACCTACCGAGCAGATGCATCCGGCTGCTTTATCCAAGTGTGATTGCACGGTGCTGTTTCATCCATGTTCAACTGCACAACACAGATGCATCATCCTTCCAATTTGAGCATCGTGGCTCCAAGCTATCTAATAGCTGATGCAATTTCCAGGCTTGTTTTATTTCTTCTCTCTCATGTGGTAGATATTTATCCTTCATAAATGATCACCTCCTACTGTCTGAACCATGGAAAGGGGATAACTCTAAATTACTTCTCCTTTACCAGCAGTACTGATAATTTTTTTTCCTGTTTTTTTCTTTTGACCTGTTCTTAATCTTATTCTTCTCCAAATGAAATGATACTAGAATGATTGGAAATAGTCCTTTGCAAGAAAAGTTCATTTCTGTCCTTTCTGGAACACAGCTTGGGAACTGTTCTACTAGCTATTTTACTATTGCATTGGTATTTCAGTATGCACCCAACAGTATTTGGGTGATGAAAAATTTTGTATGTACCTGAATTCAGTTAACTTTGTGATGGGCAAGAGATGAGGCTGCAGAAAGCTGTTCAGCTGGTAGGCTTGGTGCAGTCCTGCCAGTCTCATTGCACAGACATTAGTTATGCCTTACTTTTCTCTCCAATCTTCAGTAACATAAACAAAGTAATAAGCACAGGTGCCCTCATTTGGTTTAGTTCCATGAAGCTTTTGACTTAGGTGATTTCAGACACAGTAACAAAAGAATGGGAATCCAAACACAGATACTCTAAGGTATCTAAGCTGGCACCCAAAAGTATCTGCATAGAAATGCGAGATATGACACAGGACCTATAGTGCTTTGGATCTACCACATGGCAGATTTGACAAATGTGTTTTACCTGGAACATGTCCACATTTGCCTCCCTTCAAAGCAGAATATTTTGCTTCCTCAACAGGTGTCTACTGAGTCAAAATGGCTCAAAAAGCTCTCAGTGATGACGAGAAATTCCTCTTTGTGGACAAAAACTTCATTAACAACCCACTTGCCCAGGCTGACTGGTCAGCGAAAAGATTGGTTTGGATTCCGTCAGAGAAACATGGATTTGAAGCAGCAAGTATCAAGGAAGAGAAAGGGGATGAGGTGACAGTTGAACTGGCAGAAAATGGAAAGAAAGTGACACTGAGCAAGGATGACATCCAGAAGATGAACCCTCCAAAGTTCTCCAAAGTGGAGGACATGGCAGAGCTGACTTGCCTCAATGAAGCTTCAGTGCTGCACAATCTAAGGGAGAGATACTTCTCAGGTTTAATTTACGTAAGTAGAATCAAACATGCACACGGCATTTCCTATTACATGCTAACCATGTCCCATCACAAACGAGGTGGATCCCACCATCAGGGATACAGTCCTTGCATGTAATACTGCTGTGTAATTACTAACCCCCCAGTAATGGCATCCTAAATCAAAAAATGTATTTAGTTCACTTTATTCCCCATGACCCCCCTGCTTCTTTAATTAATTGTTTCTTAGCTAAATTAAAACGCATGAAGGTTTCTTCCCCCAAACTTCCTAATTCTGAAAGGGTATTGTTGGCTTGGAAAGAACTTTGATAGCTGAACACCACCTCAATCCTGCTGTTTGGAAAAAAAAAAATTAATAGGGACTTTTGAATGACTTCAGTGCAAACCTGAGCAAGTTTCCAGTAACTTGCAAAAAGAACATAGGGAAAAGCCAAATCATGCAGTCATTTCTGAGGCAAAACTCCCATTGAAATGCAGCTGACAAGTTCTGGTTTAGTGGGTGCTCGAGTAAACCTTATGTTTGAGTAAATGAATAAACCCACTGGAATTCAAGTGAGAGTACTTGTTGAGATAAAGGCATCTTAACAAGCAAAGCAAAAGCCACACACACAAGCAAAGCAAAACAAGGAATTCATTCCCCACTTCCCATGGGCAGGCAGGTGTTCAGCCATCTCCAGGAAAGCAGG
>JAVJGG010000061.1:9451329-9480318 GCA_035590195.1 Aviceda cuculoides | reverse complement strand
AACAACGACTTCAGTCCCCACTTCCCATGGGCAGGCAGGTGTTCAGCCATCTCCAGGAAAGCCGGGCTCCAACGCGCCTAACAGGGACTTCGGAAGACAAACACCATCACTCTGAACATCCCCCATTCCTTTTTCTTCCCCCAGCTTCATATGGTGAACGTGACATCCCATGGGCTGGGATATCCCTTGGGTCAGTTGGGGTCAGCTGTCCCAGCAGTGTCCCCTCCCCACTCCTTGTGCCCCCCCCAGCCTCCTCACTGGTGGGGTGAGAAGCAGAAAAGCCCTTGGCTCTGTGTGAGCCCTGCTCAGCAGTAATGAAAACTTCCCTGTGTTATCAACACTGTTTTCAGCACAAATCCAAAACAGAGCCCCATACTAGCTACTGTGAAGGAAATTAACTCTATCCCAGCCAAAACTGGCACAGATGACAGACCACTGATGAGTGAAAGAAAGTGAAGAGCTTAAGTAACAAGGTTTTAGAAGCAGGAGTAGAGCTCTCATTAATAATATGAGGAATGCTAAATTGGAAAGTAGGAAATGAAGCAGAAAATAAGACAGTTATATATAGTACAACAAAGGAACTATTTAATTGTTATGCATAACTTCAAAGAGCCAAGCTCAAGATCTTTCCTTCAGGAATGTACTAAAATGCACATCACCAAGATTTTGGAAAGAAGCTAGCCTTTCCATCTTTTCAGTATTTGAGTTTATTCAATTTTAAGTTTGCAGGTGAGCATATGGACCTATGTACTATTATATCAGAACATGCAGCATTAATTACTAAAATAGAATTTTTCTGAAAGTGTTCCGCATTGTTGCAAGATCTAAAAAGAATCAGTAGAAGAATAGTGGGATAAAATGTGTGGTGTTTATTTCTTTGTTGTTGTTCTCGGCAACACTCTGCATAGATGTTCCAGGATATCCAATATGTTTACTTTGTGGAATTTTTTGTGGAATTTTCACTTTCTACAGGAAGAGGAAATTCATTTCCAAAAGTGGATAACACAATTAGAAACCAAAGAATTTTTCATGGAGACAAAAATGGAAGTGTATCTGAAATCAAGTTTTCTTTCTTAAGAGACTAGATTTTAAGATGGTGGTAAATTAATAGTTATAAAGAAATTATTTTGACTTGCATTGCAACAAGTTATTAGTATTTGCAGTAACTAAAACCTGCTTAAAACTGTCCAGCCTTACACAATGCTACCCTACTAGATACTGTCATACCTTTTAAAAAAAATAGGGGGCATCTAAATAGAATTTGAATCTCATCCACTTGCAAAACCAACTGTAAACAACCATCTCCTGGCTTTGTCATGCAACGCCTACATTGCTTCCCTTGGAGTCCCACACATACAAAGAGAACATGACCGTAATATTTTCCCCTTCAGAGCATCACTGATGCAAATGGGGATTCCCAATTCTTCTCAAGAAAAAAGTCAACCTAGGGGAAAAAAAAAAACCAACCAAACAAATAATCTGTCCCTTGCATTTATATTAAATAAGAAGATTCAGTGCAGAAATCAGAGTGACTGTACACTGGAAAAAGACCCTGGCGTTTTCCTTTATCACATATAATTAAGAAAGAAGGGCAAGAAATGTGTTGCCACTAACTCATGTTTCACATTTCTCAGAACAAACAGGATCTGCCTTGTCCACACACAAATTAGACCAAAAATTATTATATAAACATCAGTAAAATAGCAATGCACCTTCAGTGGATTTGCGAGTAGAATCAAGTTTCTTGTACCTGTATTCATAGGCACTACCAATTCAGTCCTCCCCTAACAGTGCAAAATGCTTTCTTAAATACAGATAACTATGTATGCATACTGGAACCAGAGGTGGGATTCTTCTGCCCACACCCAAGCATTTACAACGTAGATGCGCGTATTTGCGCCAGTCTCTCTTAAATATCCATCAGCAGCGGCTGTCCAAGGGATACACAAGCTGAGCTCTCCTATGGACACTATCCTTAAGATGCTTCAAATCATGTTCTGCCTCCAAACCGTCTAGGGAGAGATACAGCTGGGGGTCCCCCTCTCTGGATAGACTGTGCCCCAGGGAGAATGATTTAAGGCACAGAAACTTCAAACCACCCACTTCCAACCACAGGCTTAGCCAACTGCCTTACCTGCAAAACATCACACGTATTAATCCGGTTTCTCCAAATCCTTGCAAAGCAGATACCTAGAACTACATTCAGTGAAACCAAGAGGTCTTGGTCAGCTTTCCCAACGTGAGAGATGGTATCAGTCACAGTCCAGTTAGAAATGGGGATTTCAGAACGTAATTGGCTCAGGCTTTTGCCCTACCTTAATAACCTGCTTCTTGTGCCTCAAAGTTAGCTCTTCAAAGGCATCTTACTGTATGCCTGGGTGTGCAAACAGCCCTGCATGTGGCAAGTCAGAGAAATGCCTAGAAATCTCAGGGAAGGGAGGCCTAAACTATTTCCTGCATTGGAGATTTACTTTCCTATTATTTTACTTGGTTGGGAATGATTAGTTGAGTGCATACAGTAAAACTATTTCGACTGAAAAAAAGGCCTTGCTGTCCTTTCCTTAAGGGCCTTGGTGGTCATTCGAGGATAAAAAACTGTCACTTTTCAAGTGTATTGTCCCCGCAGCACTAAAGTTCATTTTGACACGATTAGCCCAGAGTTTCAATCTGAACTCCAGCTTCAATGAAAATCCGGCACAGTAACCATCTACCTTCCACCTCAAGGGTTTTAGCTTGGGGATATTGAGAACTGGCAAAGATCTTGAGCTTGATTTTCTCGTTATCTGACCTGAGACTATGAAACCTATGAAACCTGTTATATGACCTGAGACTACCCGAGACAACCTGAAACAGTAGGAGAGGCCCTGATCACCACCCGCAGCACCCCAGAAGTTCTCCTGCCCAGCGTGGAGCACCCAACCTGCTCCTTCCTCGCTGCTGGAGGCTGATGGATGCTCTCGCCGTGTTTGCTGAATACCATATAAAGTGTTCAGGCTGTGCCGAGAGTGTGTTGTGCCATTTCCTATTATGGTCAGGAAAGGGAAATCCCTGTGCCCAGAGCCAAGCTTCCCAGATGCCATTTTGCAGTCCTGTGCTGCAGTGCTTCCTACGGGGGAACCGAGGCAGCTTGAGCCATGCTTGGACACAGCCCTGAGATTAAGGCATGGCAGCAGCTGCACACCACAAAGCACTCGTTCACACAGCATGGCTACTTTAAAAAAAAAAAAAAAAAATCCAAACCCACTTATGCCTAAGTCAGAAAGAGCGTAATTTCATTATTTCAGGGTTTTTTTAACTGGCATGGTTTTAAAACTAACAGCCATAGGCCAGCTTAACTATCACAATACTCCTGCAATTATAATCTCATAACTTTGTAATTTTTTATTTTAGGGTTTTAAAATTTTTATCTTTAATGAAAAACCCTTGCAAATTGCTTACTGTTAGTAACTGTTTATGAAATACGGCTCACCATCTATTATCATACACCATTATTTCTGCTCTAGTTCAATAGCTGGAGCATTCCGAAATAAAGGAAAACTAAAAAAAAAAAAACCCAACCAAACAAAAACCCAACAACCAACTAACAAAACCTGGATGAACAGCCACCGGCTGGTAGCCACCATTCTTGTTGGTTTATGTATGTATTTTTATAGTACTACCTTCATTAAGCTGTAAATAGAAACCACGTTTTTCCTTAAATTTCTTACAGAAATAGTCATGTGGTAAAGGCATGACTATTCCATTAAGACATCTGTTCAGAACTTGAGTAATTTTTTTCAAGGACTCTCATCAATCATCATTGTTACATGGTGTTCATATAATCTTTTTTAAAAAAAAAACCTTCTTGTAACGTCAATCCAAGCTTCTTCCCTAGGATTTCAGTTTACAAAATTTGACCACTACCTAAGCGAAGACATACCCTGGTATGAAAATACATGTATAAAGAAATATTATGTATTATTACAGTAGTTACATCATCACAGATAAGGGTGATTCACTATGTACCGAAAATAACTGAAGTCAAGAAGCTCTAACATCACATCATGGTATTTCTACAGATTACTAAATTCACATACTTTCTAGCGGTTTGCTTATTAGAAATAATTATTTGTGCACTTGGAAACTACCTATACACATACATTCAGAAAATGCTGCTTCATTTGTTACACTAGACAGAATACAAGAGTGTTATTTGCTAAAATCCTGCTAGTTCAATGCAGCTGATGCCTGTGTTTCCCAGACTAGGCATGGCACATGATATTAATTCCAGTTTTTATTTTAATTTCCTTGCAGACTTATTCAGGTCTCTTCTGCGTTGTGATAAATCCATACAAACAGCTGCCCATTTATTCAGAGAAGATTATCGACATGTACAAGGGAAAGAAGAGACATGAGATGCCGCCTCACATCTACGCTATTGCGGACACAGCCTACAGGAGCATGCTGCAAGGTAGGCCAGTTTAATGCCGCAGTCCTTAGAAATCGCTGCCCGCTAACGTGGCAGAAAACACCTTATAACTCCACATGTGCTCCTGCAAGAAGCACAGCCAGAAAAGATCTGTTACGGAGGGTGACACGGCCTTTCTAGAAGTTTCAGAGGAATTCTTTGGCAGGAACAGCAGTCCACAAACACTGTGACTCAAAAAGGAAAAACAATCCTTTTACCCATCTGTGTCGAGGCATGTGGGAAGGTTTCAAACTCAAGCAAATAGTTTTGGCAAATACGGGCATGGAAAATGCTCCCTCTCCACCAGTGGGGACTATTCCAAAGTTAGCTGCTAGCGCTGCTGGATCTGTCGGCATTGCTCCTCTCTCTCTCTCTCCCCTAGCAAAGCAAATTCAAATAATGTTTTGGGGCTACTTTCATTACGGTCTAATGCTTTGGAGCCCTGAGTTCAGTTGTGCTCTGTTTTCTAACAATAATGGCAACGAGCAGCAATGGGAAAGCAGTGAGGCCTCAAATGGTGCCAACAAAACCTTCAAAATTCACAGCGCTCTCCTCCTTCTGCAATCACTATTGACAGACTGAGGGGGTTTTGCGCTAAGGAAAAATCATAACGCAGGGATGAAGAAGCTGTAGTGATGAATGTATGAGGCTGCAACACCTACAGACTACAGCGACATGACCGGTTGCCATCTCACAGCAACCTCAGGTACTCCAGGAAACCAGGACTCTACAAAACACTTTGAAATTTAAATACCCTCATTAGGAGCCTGATCCTGCAGAAATTCTGGCCAGTAATTATGGCTCAGCAAGGCTTCCCAGTTTGGGCCTTAAGGATTTAAGGGTTTAAAGCTTATGGGTTTTAGATCTGACTGGTGAAAACAATATACAGCATCTCAAAATTTCAATTTAGCAGCTAGATTAGTACCCAGTATTCATTTATTTGTACTATTTACATACATACACAGAACAGTGATTGTTTCAGAGAAACTAATCCATTCAAACCCACTGCACACTTTATCTGACTATGCAAATGAAATTACACCGTATTTCTCCAGGTGCACAACACATCTTAATCACAAGGATTGCAGTACTCCTGTACTTATCCTACTTGAAATATGAACCTGATTAATTTACTGGAAGTTACAAGTAGCCAGTTTGGCATATCACAGTTAATTGCTATTTTCTAAATCAAGATTTAGACTAGACAAAGTCCTTCTCCATAATGAAAAAAGATCATCTTATATGTGTGTGCCAGGCCATCAAATCCACAGAAGTATAATCGCCCAAAATCAGGCAGACTTCTACTGACTGAAAATACCAATCAAAGCCCTGTCATTTTGTTACAAGCAACATAGATATATATATATACACACACACCAATAGTGATTGATATCAAAACAGGTTTTTTCCCCCAAAAAAGTCCTGAGTAGTCACATGTACTAACTGTAAAACTAACAAAACAATCCTGTTAACAAAATCCTTGGAACTTCTGAAGATTAAACTCCTAAAGATTATTTACTTAAGTTGATTACCTAATTATAACTTAGGTTCCTGACTTTAGAATCTTATATTTCCAGATATAAGAGTGTTTGAAATATAGTTAATTCAACTCTAGATCCAGAGAACTAGGTATCTGCTTTACAATATCAACCTTTTTTCCTCCTATGGATGGCTTATGTGACATTTCTTTTCAGGAGCTATTTCTCTTCCTTTATTTGAGTGCATCCCAGAAGGCACAGCTGCAGTACAGCAGAAAAGGAGGATCAGTAAAGCAACAATAAAAGACATCCTGAAAACAGACCTTCCTCTGTAGTGTAACAGCAGAGTTATTCAGGAAGACAGGCATATAAAATACATTTAGGACTAAGGAAGCAGGTGCTTTTAAAATAACATGATTCAGTAAATATCATTTTTGATGTAACCACAGTTATAGGAAACTTACTTGGCATAAGCTCATCCCACTAAGCCACAGGCACATATCTGCCTTCCAGATCATCTCTTGACCACTGTACTCTGCACCCAGCACTGTCCAGGGCCCCGAGCAGGCCCCGAAGTCAGAGCACTCTTCTTTCCTCAGATCCTTTATTTAAGCAGCAAGCCTTGCAAGGGAGCTCTGCAAGAAGCTTCCAGCTCCTGCAGATCATCAGCGGTGATCTCATTCAGCTGTGCAGAGTACAGCTACTTGTCCCTAAAAATGGGGTGGGGAAAAACAGTTAGGAAAGGGCTACAAGCTATCTGCAGGAAAGAGAAAAAAAATGTAATGATACAGCCTATGCTGAAACAGGAGAATTGTTTTGGCCTGACAGTACATGAGTTTTCTGCTTAACGTAAAACTAGTGTCAGCACAGATCAGCCTGATCCCAGCAGCATAAGGGCCTCTTTCACTCTTCCTCGCTCTGAGTGTCTCCTGTCCTTCCTAACAAGCTCTCCCAAGCAGCAGTGAAGCCACTGGAGCTGGCTTGCCCTTCGTTGTGGTCATTAACTGCACCTAGACCAGTCTAGGTTTAGCTATGACTCCCAGGCTGGGTGCTGGGAGGAGGAGGCAGTAAGAGTGCATGCTTCTTTCTATACACTTTTTTGGTGCTCATAATAATTTCCTGGCCCCACCAACTCTTGGGGAAGCTTTATGCCTTGTTATTCATGTGCTCCCTTTGCAAGGAATTCTTCTTGACAGCAGAGAGAAGCAGGAGAGCAAGTAGAAAGAAAAGAGAAGGGAATAGATCATCAGCTGAACCTTTAAGGGAATGCTCTTCCACAACCTCCCATCCTAACCACGCACAGCTGGCATGGCAGCTAGGGACCAGTCCCACAAGAGCTTGCATCACAAGCCCAGGACACCCGTGCTTTGCTTGCTTATTTACTTGGACATACTATTTTGGAGTCTCTCCATCTCTGAAGAGGGCCCCAGCTGGTTTTAAAGCTGGGCTTTTGTTTGTAAAAATGTACTCATGTTTTGTGCATAAAGCTAAACCAAACCTCAAAATAACTCTGTTATTCAGCCAAATTATATTCACATTGGGGTGGTGAAAGTGGGCATCAACATGAGTGAGTGTGTGTGTGTGTGTGCACGCAACACATATAGACATAGAGAGTTTTATAGTTTTTTGTAAGCATATTTGCAAACGGAATATAAACAAAAGTTCTTACTCATAAACATGGATCAGGGCACTGAATGTTTTCCTTGTGAAATTTCAGTATTGCTCCTTATCTGGGAAACTTGCATAGTTTCTTCTTGCCAAAGTAAAATATATCTTAGATTCACAAGACTGAAGAATTACATTCTGGTACTTCATGACCAGGGCCACTTGGCCAGCACCAATCAGCTTGTTCAGATGCCTCAGGGAACCTTTATCTTTCAGTGAATCAAGTCTCAGTGTCTGCAGATTGCTGGTCCTATTGCAGGCTCATCATCTGGGAATCAGCCCTTTACATTCTCACTCCTCTGTTGGCACAAGCATCCAGCAAAACACATGCGCTGTGCACATTGCACTCCTCCTCTGCTTTAGAGACTTACTTGGTTAATGTATTCATTAGGGATGATGTTTAAGTCCCATCAGGGTTGTTCTGGTAATAACACAGGCAGTTAACAGAAATCAGATAATTGTACCTTCTTCCAAATATGCAGAAAAGCTGACATCTCACACAGGACGCAGGAATTAATGAAGATGTTGGCTGGGCAGAGATAAAATTTCCACTTGTTTCAAGTGGTTCTGAGTACCTAAAACCCTTTTACAAATCACAGTCATGTTGTCTCATGCTCAATCCGGGGCGCTGGATGTCTTGTTGAATCTACTGATTACCACGTCACTAACGCAGTATGAGTGTTGCCCAGGCACAGTCACTGATGCTCATTTCCAGACAGAACAAGCATAAACTTTAGTTTTCTTTAATCTAAAAGACTAAGAGGTTATAACATTCCACAAGAGCATTTTGTGAGTGCATCTGTCCCCAGGAGCTACCACGCTGAACTGGGCCCCACTGACTGTCTTTATAGACAAGCTAGCTGACTACTACCACACTTAGAGACCACAATCATAAAAAATCACCCTACGCTTCCGCACCCACCTGTCTCTCCTGTGTTTTTGATGAAGTACCTCCCCAGTGGCACAGCTGCCATAGGAAGGGCTCAACCCCCATTCCAACTCTTGCACTGCCAGCACCAGTCTTCATGCAGTCATGAATCAAAACTGCTCCAGGCAAAAACCACCCCTTGCTTTTTGCTGAATTAGTTTTTAAGGTGGCTCACCCCCTCCTGGTACATAGTGTGGCTGCATGAATGCTGGTAACAGCAGCGAGGAGAGGGCAGCGCAGGCCAGGGAAAAGGCGCTGGACGTGGGTGGATAACTTCTCCCTGCAGCACTGCCAGCTTCCAATGGTGATGGAGCTGAGACACCAGTCCAGTAAGGATGAGTAATTCTGCTGCCTTCTGCCATATTCCCTGCATGCAGAAAACAGCAAATAAGTGATAAACAATACAAACGTGAAAAGTCAGGTTACGTAGCAGTAGTAATAGATATAAAGTTTTCATGTGGATGATTAAGCTTTTATTAAGTTCTCTGGCAATAAATCATCATGGAAAAGATATATTATGGTTTTCTGCAGATTCAAGAAGGTTATCTACTTTCTGCAAAGCCATTTTTATGCAAGCTTGAGTTAAAGATGGAAAAACAAACAACCTGGTAGTTACTGGGACATATGGGAGGGAAACACAGTTCCCAAGATCTTAGAAAAGGAGGCTGCTGTGAAAAGCCATCTGTTTACTATGTCCTTAGCAGGACTGTACAGAAATGTCCCCATTAGGAAGTGTTGTTATTAACAAATGTAAAGAAGCAGCAAGTGAGTGTTGGAACATGGCTTCAATCTGTTTTTTTCCTTTTATGGTAAAGCTGCCAACTTGCTGCTTCTTTGTGATAAACCATCTGATTTTGTTTGTGATTAAGCAGAGCTAGCTGGTCTATCAAAAATAGAGGGGCATACAATTCTTACAAGAAATCTGGAGGTGTTTAGTAAAAAAGCTAAGCAGATTCCAGAAAAAAAAAAAGAAAAAGTTAACTGCATGTTTAGGAAAGCTGGTAGGGTTTTGAATGTAAATGTAGATCTCTATGCTATTAAAAAATTGAGGAGAAAGTAAAAAAACATCCAAAACATCTAATAGAGACACACAGGAGGTGAATATGATAGTCTTCCATGTAGTGTAAATTTTTTTTAAAAGGCATCAACCAAAAACCATATTGGAATCTAGAAGATATATTTTGTTACTTTTTAAGCCCCAGGAATTATGTTTAAGGAGTTTTATTCATGCAAGACATTCTCTTCTGATAGATCCACCCACATAAAATTGCAGACTCCCAAAATAGGGCACAGTCCTTTTTATATAGAATAAAATATTCCAGAGCAAAAACAGGAGTAATAGAATGGGAGAGCCCTTGAAAGTAAATGAGACCAGTATCGGCAGCTCAAGTCATAACAGAATAGGATTAGGTCTCCTGATAAGTTTCATCCTTACCTTTGCAATTTATTAGAACTGCTGAAGGAAATAGAGAAACATCTGGAATTCTCCCTCTATGAATGTGCACAGGACAGTTTGTCAGCATGAGGTTTTGCAGGACAGGTTGCACAGTTCAGGAACGCAGGGCTGAAAGCTTCAAGACTTCATATGGCTGCCAAACACAAGGGAAGTTAGAAGGGGGTAAGTCCAGTGACCAAGAGAGAAGCTTGCAAGAATGCCACGGGGTTGTTCACCTACAGAGAACAGGCAAATTGCATAGATCCAATCCTGGAAGCCTTTCAGACTACAAGAGAAAGCTGAAACTGAATAAATAATTTTGATTTTCCGTCCAAGAGCCCCCAGTAGTCCTCAAGCAAGTTGCTGTCAGTGAGTCACAAAGTGCTGCTTCACCAGAAGGCATCTTTGGAGAGCCAGCAACCACCCACCAGTCCCTGCTTTCAGTTTGAGTCCTTCCAGGACCAAAGACACATCATTCCTTCTATTTCCCTCTTATTCCCATTTCAGCTGGATTTGTTCCCCGTACCTGCATGAGGGGCTAGGCTGATTGAGTCCAAAGAAATTCAGTAACTCAGGCTTGGCTTACACAGCCTATTCTCTATCCCAGAGGGTACTTGGTGCAACTTTTGACCTTCCTAATCCTTCTTCTTCTCTTACATTTCAGCAAAGGTGCCCATGGGCATGCACTCATGCAAACCCCTGTGGTGGGCCAGTTTATGAGATACCTTCAGGAAGGCTTTTTCACTTACTGGGGAGCAAAACAAGGGCAGCAATGGGCAGCAAAGAGTAGTGAGAAAATACTTGGCTTGGAGGAGAGCAACTTTTTCTAATGTTCCCAGCGCTCAGAAATTCCACTGGCAAGTCTGTATTAAGGAGTCACTTTTATTTTCTTTATGGTATTTATGGGTTTGTGATGCAATATCAATATATGCCCATGGTTTCTATTTACACAACAGTGTATTTTTAGCAAAAATTCTACCGTGTTCTCACTTTTTTAACTTAAAAAAAAGCCTAGCTTGTATCCTGCAGTGAAAAATAAACATGGCTCACAGCTCCTCTCCTCCCATATGTTTATGTGGAAGAGTCCTGCTGTGCTGATTGCTGAAAAATATCTCCAACAGAAATGTAATGAGTCATTTTGCACCAATTTACTGAATAAAGCAGTTAAGTGGCACCATTTGCCATATGAGTGATCAATAAAGCAGTTAATATCACAGCTATTGAGGAACTGGGAGTAAACCAGTTGTTTAATATCAGTCCAAGCCATAGCAGAATCCTCTACTGCTTTTCCTAGACTGGCTGTGGTCCAGGCAGCAATTACAACTTGCAAGCTTAATAGGTTGAATTTATCTCCATTATCTTTACACAGTACAGAAAGCTTGTTTATCTCATGGTATTTATTACATACAGGGTCAGCAATAGGGGTGGACAATCAAATAGGTAGCCCTGCAAGTTACCCCACACACTGAATAAAAGGAGGAAGGAGTTCATGTCTTAACCTCTGACCAGAGGCTCTGCTGGGCTAATGCTACCTCTGCATTTGATAAATAATGCCAAACCACACAGAAACACTCTCTTCTGCCTTAATTATCTGCCTCAAGTCTCAGATTTGTAAACTCTGCACACTTTTCAAAAATGTATTTGACCTGCCTGGGAATTTATTTTCCTAAGTCAGAAGATTTTTCTACAGTCTGTACAGCGAGAGCCTCAATCGAAGAAGGGCCGACTTCAACACCAGGGCAAGCTGCTCAGAGCCTTGGTCAAGTCTACTTCCAAATAGCTCCAAGGGTGGAGATACCACACCTCTCTGGGCAACCTGTCCCAATGTTTGACCATTCCCACAGTGAAAAAAATTGTTCAGAACTGCTCACGGCAAACATGCTAGTCATGTGTCTTTACATAGAGGGCAAATTGTAAAGCCTCCCATTACCACAGACTTGTCTGGAAGTCTTGCTTCAGTGGAGCTTTACAAAACAGTTTAGTATTGTGAAGTGCATTGTGAAACCTCAGTGGGTGTTCACTGTCCATCACAGCCTAGAGATCTTAGCCTGAGGTCAACCTTTCGGTAGAAAATTCTGTGTAAAAGTTCTGAAGGTAAAGAGAAACTCTGGCTCCAAAAGCGTTGGCAGGGAGGAACGCTGCAAGAGCAGGTTATGGAGCTAGAATGCGATCCTAAACCTTCCTGCAGCATTACAGCGCACTGGAGTCTGCTGTGCAGAAACCTCTTACATGGCTCACATAGCAGAAATGGAGAGTTTGGCCCACCTTTTTGTAAATCTTGATCTAAAACGTGGATTGTAGTAAAAAGCATGAAAAATACTTATGTACGCATTGACATGCTCTTGTAAAATATGTGAAGTATCTTGTTTTATCTTATTCTTTGAAGGACATCTCAAAGAAATTACTTGTCCTCTTGATAAAAGTTGTCTCTCAATCTGAAATGAGAGTATATTATTCAGGTAGTTGAACTGCTCTGCTTTCAAAATTCAAAGCTTTGCATGACCAGCTTAAAATGTTTTAGGTTTTGATGCCTTATCTGTCCAGACTTTGTCTCAAGTGGGCTGCTAGCCATACTTCATAAGCGTAGTAAAAACTTGAGTTTCAGGCTTGAAATTTTCAGTTATAATCTTCTTACAGAGAGCCTGATCTTTTTGCTGTCCTCATTACAGTTCATCTCTAATGGTATTTACAAAAAATATTTTTGAACTCTTAACCTTTTGTTCATTTTTTGTACAAAATATTTCCATTAGAGATGGTTATTTAAATGCAAGGGCAAATTAAATAAGATGTGAACCCAGTACTTTTGACTAATCATGGATTGCCAGATTTTGGAAGGTCTAGGCTGTTCAATGTAAATCCTTGTAAACATAAGTGCTTCTGTCAGGACAGCCATTTTCCCTAATTAGTGGATTTTTTTTTCTTTATTCATAGATCGAGAAGACCAGTCCATCCTGTGCACGTAAGTAAACTGATCTATTTTAGTATATCTCAATACTACAACGTCTTTCTTTATTCGAAATTGATTCAAATTCTGGTGAAACAGACATATCCTCCTCACCTTCAGTAAGCTTGAACTCCAGTCCTAAATCTACTCTGGTAGATTTACCTGTTGATAAAATAAAAAGCAGGTATCGGTGTTGTAGGAAGTCTTTAATGCACAAACTTATTTCTTTAAATCAACTTTCTGAATTTAGAGATTTAAGAGTTTACAATGAACAACTAGGTTCATTGGTTGTAAATGGTTTTAAAACTGTGTGTAGAGAGAACAAGGGATTTTAGCATGAATTGGACTATGCAATGGCCAGTGAACAGGCTTGTGACTTTTCAAGCCTTTTCCAATGTAAGTAGAGGCAGCAGCCCTCAAAGGAGACTTCTGGCTTTTAAGTTGTTTGATTTCTAAAGATACAAGTGGATTCTCCTGGTGTTTTCAAAAGGTTTTTTTACTAAAAAATCCACAGGTGCTTATTTGCATAGCTAAGCACATGAGTGTTTCAAAGATCTCCTCTGTCTGAGGACCTGTCTGATCTTGGGTTATCATATTTTAGCCACTAAAAGGACTGCGTACAAGTTTCAGTTAAACAAAAAAACACCTTAAATGAATGAGAAAAAAATCTGATCAAAATTCTTAACATTTGGGGTAATGTGAAGTCTGTGAAAACAAATGCTTGTTAAACACTTGATTTGTACATATAATCAAATACTTTTTCATTACCTTTTACCTTTTTTTGTACATGCATTTAGTTTTAATAGCTTCTATAAAAAAGTATGGTAGCAGGGTGCTATTTGCACTTAATTCAGTACTGTAACAGACAAAATATCGGGTGAGGCAGTGGCCATCCTGCCCGTTTCCCCTTCCTCCCCTCTCTCTTTTCGAGCAAACTCTCCAGAGCCTCACCCGGCCATGGGACTTCATCCCACTTTCTCCCGACACGTGTCAAGAAACGGAGTCATCCAGAACATCCTCCAAACTGCAAAGCCCCATTAGTCAAAAGACTCCTCCACGAGAGCGCTAAACTCTTTTCTTTCCCAGCTCACTAAATCTCAAAGGCTGGAGCTGGCAAGCGTTGGTGCCTGGCCCTTCTCCCATACAGATATCTGGGGTAGCTTTAGACCCGGGGTGGAGCTTGGTGCTGAACCAGCTTGGTCTCTTTGGGGAATTTTTTTCTACGTAAACTAGTAGGATCAGTGGGCTGGCTTCTGAGGCAGGTCTCTGGTGGGGAAGAGCTGGTCTAGGACAAAGATTTTAATTCTCTTTGCACAGCTCGTACTGCAGGATGAGGGCTGCCAACCTCTAATATGATTTAGAGCACCTCATTGACTGCTCTGTGCACAGAGGCTTCCCGCAGTGCCAGGATAGCCAGATTAAGAGATGTGTGAACGGGCAAGTTTTGTGGTTCATTGCTTACTGAAACAAATGCTGAAAATAAATTCTGCTGTTACTTTTAAGATGTTTCCAAAAGTGGAATTAAACTAAGTCTTACATTATAATATTCATATAGAAAGCTTTCAATATTTCAACAAAAAAAATACACTTTTAAAACTGATTTTTCCCAGTTATACCCAAACATCCAAGAGTCCTAGCTACAACACAGGCTCACCCCACAACAGCGGGGCCAACTTGCTAGTCTCACCTTGTCCTAATTTAGAAACCTATTCTAGCTGGGGTAATTTTCATTTAAGGTGAAGGTAATGGAGTCATGGAGGATTTAGTAGCTCATGTGGTACAAAACCTCTGTTATAGCTGAGTACTATATATGTGAGCTTATGCGCTTTAAATGCTGTATTGAGTTCCTAAAACAACGCCTGGCAGGAAATGAGGGAAGAATAAATTTAAACTATGCTACACAATGTGACAGTGGTGTTTTTAACAGAGCAAGCCTCTAAGCCTAGTGGACCCTTTTGCTCCAGGAAACCCGAGGAGGAAAACACGTATGGGAAGCAGATGAAGTACTGCTGCTGGGCTGATCAGAACTGTGCAATGGGACCCGCTTTTGATCTTTTTGTGTTGCCCATCTGAGCTGGGTGCAAAGAGCAGCACTGGCAGTAAATGTGCTGCCTCTGTATGTCAGGCATCGAGAATGATTTGAGATGCTTCAATTAAACAAATGATCAGTCTACTCCCAAAAGATTGTGATTAGGATGGTGGTAACAGTGTTTATATGGTGAACACTCACTTTGGAACATAATTTAGGGGTAAAAACTGAGGAAAATGGGCACTCAGAAGAGAGGAGGAGACTCCTCCTGGGTGGAACCCTGTTGTGTACAGTCCATCCCAAAACCACTGAAAGATGCTTTCAAGAAAAAGACCCAACTTTAAAAATTCAGTCACTAAGCTCGAGAGAGCACATAGCTTTTAAAACAGGTGGGATTCCTCATACCACCTCACAATGAAAGTTATTTCTGCCACCCCAGAAATTATGGTACTTCAAGGCAGATGCAGAGAAAAAAAACAGCATGACCAATTCTGTTGCTGCTCAATAGTTCTAGGAAGAATTTCATCCACCTGTGAAGCAAACTAAGAGATTCACATGCTCTCCTCCTCCTGGGTCTTTCCCCTTGTAAGCTTTTTGACATTTAGAGGCATTGAACCTGATCTAGCCATTCCTCCTCATTAGTTAGTTTTCAAACACATGGTATTTTACCTCTGAGATGAAATCTAGATGTTGTCATACAGCTGTGGTGCATCCTTCAGTGTATGAGGGCTACTAATGTTGTTTAATGGCTCCTTGTTTATCAGACCTGTCTATTGTCATGGACATTTAAAAATTATCAGATGTGTTGAAAAATTACATGTATTCATCAGTTATGGACATTATTCTTCATTACTTATTTACCTTAGAGATTTTTTTCCTACTTGTAGCTGGTGAGATCCTGTCTGCTTTCCATTTCATGTTGAAGCATTTCCATTTCATGCTGAAGAACTTTTTTATTGTCCACTTCAAAAGGAAGTTAAAGCCTCAAAGCCTATCTGCAGAAAATAGGAAAACCCTCAGCTTGTGCAGGAGCAAAGAGTTAAGGATGAAAGCACAAAACAAAATGTTAAGTAACTTAAGCAGTACAGTATGGTAGGATAATTACAAGTAAAATGATGCCATATATGGTAATACTCACGGGGATTCGGGGGAAAGCCAAATGATGGGCACTGTTGCCCTGTGAGAAAGGAAATGCAATTCAAGTAGTGATGAACTACAAATAACCTTTAATAAAATGGAATAGTTCAAAGCCCAGGGTTTGTTTGAAGAAAGGTTTGGGGTTTTTTTATTTTTTTCCAAAGAAACAAAGTTGTAAGGTAGATTTATTTGAAAACTTTGCATGCATATGTCTTCAAATTGGTGTGCTTGGTTTGGAATTGTTCCCAGGACACTTAATTTTTAACAATAAAACATGGAAATGTTTTAGCACTGAAGCCCAGGCAGAGGCGAATCCAACTCTAAACTGTGCAAATTAACCCAGGTCTTGTGAAAAAGAACATATTCATCTCAATTATTTCTGGCTAAAACTCTAAAAGCCAGAAAAAACACTTCTCATCATGTCGTACCTCAGGCAGGAATTGTTTCTGGTTTCCTAAGGTTTACATCAATGTCATTCCATCTTGAAAGTTCTGCCCAGCACTTACCCATATTTTTTATGTCCATTTATCACTGGTCCCTTGGTAGGGAAAATTAACTCCTGTATTTCCTAATTAGGAAAAGAAGCAGAACTGCAATGGACCCAGCTAAATAGTTTCAGTTTCAAAAGAGTTGACAAATATCCATGGGATTTTTTGATGTATTGTTCTTTTTATTTTTAAATCCATTTTAGTTTAAATCCAAAGACAAACAGGTCCAACTTACATTTAGACTGTTGCCCTCCTCACAGCACTAGTTGATACAGTTGAAAGAACGAATTTATTACATCCACATCCACTTTAATGCCTTTTTTGATTGCTGAGACAGGACAGTATAAAACATTTTCATCTATATAATCATCAAGGCCAAAGGATGTGAGACGATGTAGTGTGACACTTAGAAAGGGACAAGTAGGCTGGAAATGTTCTTCTGAGAAGACTGTGTAAATCTGGCCCTTGTACCTGTACTTAGAAAACCACTATTTTACTTTAAGAGAGGGCTTAAGAGTTGTAAATAAACTTAACCCTGGAAGTCCTCCGGGAGGTGAAAAGTAACCACTGCCTTCCTGCTTCCCAAGGGACACTGCGCGGAGCACAGCCGGGATGCCAATTCTGCTGTTCAGACATCTCCCCACACAAGATGTCCCTTATTACCCAGTTAGCAGAGACACCTCAGGCAGTCCCAGCTCTGGTCCCGCTGAATTCAAGGAGCGTTTGAACAGGGATTTCAGATGAGGCAGGATCGTTTGCTTATTGTCCAGCACTGGTACAAGCTGTTAGTCTGCTTCCATGCCAGAGTTTCAGAAGAGAAAACTACTGTATTACTGTTGATGTTTTTTCTTACTGCTGTACCACATCATAGTTAATGTTGTATCTTTTGGTTTTAAAATACAAGCAGACTCCCTGCCAGCTCCACTTTTCGTAAATGTCCAGATGCTGCCAAAGCAAGATGAACTGCTGTTCAAAAATGCATCATGTCTTAGAATTGCCTTAAGTGGCCCAATGTCCAGTCAAAATACTACTGGGACAGAGATATAGCTCTGATAACGCGTTCTTTGCATGCTGAAGTCAGCATTTGGACTTAGAGTGGTGGTGTTCTGGGGTAAATACTGAGTCGGGCAGTTTCCAGTCCTCTTTTTATACACTAAATACATCACATGGCAGAAGGAGTCCACTAGTTACCTACCTTCTTTTGTGCTATTTTCTTTTCCCTCAGAGGTGAATCTGGTGCTGGCAAGACAGAAAATACCAAAAAGGTCATTCAGTACCTGGCTGTTGTTGCTTCATCACATAAGGGCAAAAAGGACATCAGCATCACTGTAAGTGAGCTCTTCCACATTCAATTCTTCTTCACGCCTGTTAGGACTGTCCTGAGCTGACTGTGCTAACAGCAAGTCAAGGTCTGTGGCTTGCCAAACAGTCGACATATTAAGAGTACACAATTATGTCACAGCTCTGTGTTTATGGAAAAAACCTTTTGTTTGACACCCCTTTAGGCATCAAATCAAAAGGTACTTTGCTAGAAGAGAAATCTTCATAGCTTTCCATATGCATAGCACCTATTTATATCCTAGCATGAAGGCCTCGAAGCCTGTAAGGGCTTGGGTCCTTATTTTACCCTTGGCCCCTGGCAACTAAGTAGTTTGGGAAAGCCTTTAACTAGCACATTGTCCAACTGCATCACAAAAATATATACCAGCATTTAAACTTCCAGAGTTTTGATTGGCTTTGTTAGTAAGTGAGTTTTCTTACTAACCAGGAAAGAATGCCAGTATAAAACTTGCCTTTACCCCTCTGTCAGAGGGAACAATTCTGAAAGGCACAATTTTTTTTTAAGTACTTTGTTTCTTCAGAATTTGCGATAGTCTTGCCTTAGTGACTAAAGTTTATTTTCTTGCTCTGAACCATAGTAACGAGCTTATATCTGCCCAGTTCCCGGAGATCATTAGTGTGGCTGAGGCTCTCAACTGTCTTTGCTGTTTTCAATGATACAACTCCTGCTCCTATGTCATTTTCAGCCTTTTGAATGTTACTCAAACTTCTGCAAAAAAAATGTAGCCATTCACTTTTATGACAAAACAGGCTTAAATCAGGAAGACATGTCAGTGTGTTCCAAATGCAAGACTGGGTCCAAAAAAAGTAATTAGTGGGATAGCGGGAAACGAAGTAAAAATGTCATGACCACAGCTGTTCTGGGCCTTGCAGCTGCCCTTGCCTAGCCTGTGGCCTGGCAGACAGAGCACTCCAGAGCACCGGGTGCGCAGCCTGGGCTCTTCCACCAGACGTAATTGTTGTTTATGCGCAGCAGATTCTGCTTTGGGGCAGGGGAGGGAGTAGATGTCCCTTTGAATAGTATTTTCTAGAAATCTGTGATTAAACTTAGTGGAAACGGTCCAAGACTAAAGGCATAGTTTTCCGTTGTTGAATGTTTATGGGAGAAACTTGCTTCTTCCGACTGGGTCCCTGCTCAGTGGTGGGGGGAAATGAACTTGTGGTTTCAAGGCCATCCCTAATGGGCATGTAGCTGCAGTTGCTGCTGACTCCTCTGGGGAATTATGTGAGTCTCAGGATCACATTGGCCCTGAGAAAGACCTGAAGGCAACTATCCACCACATAGGAGCTGAGAGAAAGTCTAAGTTGTTCTGTAACATGTTGACAAATAGTAATTCAGTGACTGGGACTACTGACACAGCAATTTCAGTCATTAAAAAATAACGAATAGCAAAATGCCTCAGTCGCACCAGGGAAGAACTGGGGATTGACCATAAACATATCTGTCCTTGTCTGGTCCTGGGAGACTAACCTGGGACTGGATCCAAGTTCTATCCCTTTGCCTCAGGTTTTTTTTCTTTCAGTTAAAATGCTCTATATATGCTAATGGTATTTGTACTCTTAGTATGTCTGCAATAGATTGTATTTGTATGCCGGGTTTATTTTCGTGGAAACTGTGTATTGGTTATTTTAATACAGGAAAAACAATAAAAATGTCTGTGTAATGGAAATGATACTGACACTTGTTTTATACCACGTTATTCAATACAGCAAGGTCCATCTTTTTCTTACGTGAGTAACTTAGACTGTTTGATGTGTGTTTAAGGCACTGAGTGTAGATCTGCATGCTATTGTTGCACTTCGAAAATTTAAGAGAGATTTTGTTGAAATATGTTGTATGATATGGTAAAAAGCAACAATAGCACCAAATGCTCTCGCAAATCAACCCTAACTGTGTCAGGCTCCATGGTACAGAATGAGGTCTGACACAGGCAGGGTCATCTTTCAAATACCACTCTCTTCTCTATGTGTGTTCAAATTGCCATAGTTTGAATGAAATTTCCCACGATCCTGAAAGAGCCACTCAGCCTGAAATTGAGCAATGTGATTTCTGGATGAAAATACCCAAATGCCTTCTGTGCTTCAGGTTGAGCTTTTTAGGACTGTTGTGAAATAATTCCTAAACCTCACAGTGTTTGATTGATTTGTTTGGCTGCATGCTTTCCATTTGATATTGCTTTCAATGTTACATTTTCATGTAACTGTTGAGGATTGTTCACATCTGCAAAAGTTAGCATGTTCTTAGCTTGCTGCTATGATGTGTAACAGAGCAATTCCCACTGCAGCGTGTGTCTGCAGGTGTTACAGCAGTTTCTTACAAGCCCTCGTGGGCCCTCCTGTATTGTGGTGTGCTGCACCAGCATACCAGTGCTTTGGGAATAGAGGCGGGTTCGCTGGCATATTCTTCCTGTTTCTGTGCCAGGCAAATGGTTGGGGTTTTGGTTTGGTTTGGTTTGGGGTTTGGGGTTTTTTTATTTGTTTGTTTGTTTTTTAATGGGGTCTTTTTTTCCCCATTCTGACTGCTGCCTCTCAAACTTTGGCTATGACAAAGGGCAGTGTGTTGCCCCTTAGTTAATTTAGTATTTCATTGGACAAGCTCTCTGAAAAAAAACCTAGTTCATGGCTGGCATGGGCAACTCTGTGAAGTTCAGTGGACTGACAGCTGCGTACAATGCTGTTAATTTGGAGCCACAGTTTTATCCCCCAAGTTTATGGCATAGTTCAGTTCTCTCTAGAAGCAGGTGGTATCTGTCTCAGTTTAGCATACAAGGCTCTATTTTAGCTGTCACCATCTGATTTCAGCAACACCCTATGCTTACAGTGGAGTTTTTAAGTCTACAGAGTGTAACTGGAAAGAGTTTCTCAGTACAGAGAAATTTCAGGCACCTTTAGGAATTCATTCCTTATTCTAGGCCTACTGTATTAGCTTGTTTAGAAATCTTCCTTCCCTCTAACTCTTAGGTAGTAAGTTTGGGGGGATTTTTGGTGGGTTATTTCTTTTCTTTTTTTCAAAATGCAGTCTTGATACATGCCTTAGCTCTCAAAAGATCTATGCTCTCAGGAAGGTGCTCATTCTGCTGTCTCGTGACCATGCACATAAGTTTAGCCACTTGTTAACAATCTGTTGCTTTTTACGGATATTTTGAGGCAGCTTTCATCATTGCCACCTAAGTTACAAGACATTCAGGAACAGCCTCTGGAGAAAGGTTATCAGTTTTGCACACTAATTGGAAAGCACTTTCATTTTCCAAATTATTTCCCCTAGATTCAATCTAAATATTACCTTATTTTCTAATTAAAATTATTTAAATTATATCATATTATCTATCAAGGACTTCTTCCTTCTCAGGGTGAGTTATTTGAAATAATGCATGTTACTGCAGAGCAGTACTCAAAGAATAGGATGACGAGAAGCAAATGTGAAATTGAGTGACCTCATAGGACAGACCTGAATGAAAAGCTTGGAAAAGCTGTATTCATAAGCAAAGGATTTTTTCAACTTCATTGATTTGTTTAGAAATAGGAGTATTAAACGCATGCTTGTTTCATTGCATGATTTGTTTTGTTAGCAATTACCAATCACAATTAACAATATAATACAAAGTTTGTGTGTTTGCATGATAACTCATTATCCTAGTTTGAAATAAATCAATGCATTTCCATATTTAACCTAAATAGCCTTGCACGGATCATTATTAATAGATTGGATGAAATCTGCTTTGTAGCTTTGTGCTGCATTACATTAAAATGATTCTCGGCAAGTTATTCTAATTACATTGTCATTTGCTAGCAAAGGATCTCAGTAAACTAACTTGAAAAAGAGATGCTAGAGGTTCCTTTAAGAATATCCCTTCTAAAAATAATATTAAACTGGAAAAAAATAATTTACATTGAATGACCCATTTTTTTAAGAAAGGCCAGTCATGATGCTAAACAGATTAATAGACTTTGATCTGTCACAGGCAACAGGGCTGGAAAAGGGTCATGTATACAGGACAGCAGTCAACTGCACAAATATATAAACACAGAGATTAATGGAGAATGAAAACAAATCCACATGAAGTGCAGTATTCAGCAAAAAAAAAAGTTAAAGGCTTAAATTATCTTTCACATTTTTCTCCAGTGTACATGCGTTGGTTTTAATTAAGTAATTACGAAGTTTAGGGTTAACTGCATCTGAATGAATTTTAGGGTGAGCTGGAAAAACAGCTTCTACAGGCAAACCCTATTCTTGAAGCTTTTGGAAATGCCAAAACTGTGAAGAATGACAACTCCTCCAGATTCGTAAGTAGGAGAAATCCACTTGGGTCTTGGGGGGAGGGGGTAGTTACAGCATCTTTTAAAACACAATGTATAGACAGCGGCCCTCATCAGTGCTTTTCTCTAAATAGCATCTTAAAACTAATCCCTTAAAAACAGTTGAGAATTCCACTCTGAAGTAGGAATTTTGCCTTATAGAAGATTGAAGATCAAGCTCAAACTTGACAGTACCATTGTCCTCTCACAATTTAGCAGTCTATGTGTGGCCTTCCAGAGTCAATTCCTGCTCCAGGACACATCCACCCTCATATTTGCAAACAAAGTCTGTAGTTCCTTTTTCTTTGCACCACTGTTGAGCATATACATCATCAGGTGTGACTATTACTTAGCAAGAGTGGTTAATACATTGAATTAAAAACTACAGGAGAAAAAGAGAAAACAGTCATACAAATTTAAGTTTGAATGGTTTGAACGGAGGGCTGTCACTGTTTGATGACAACTTTTTCTGGAAGCACTGGCAGATGCTTGTTTTCCCTGCAGACCCCCCTCTCCCACCTCTGCTCTCTCCCTGCAAAGTTCAGGATGCATGCAGATGAACCTTAGCAGAGGGAGTTACACAGATCCAATGCTATTCTCTCAATGATGTGGAAATCAAAGTAGAAAACAGATGTTGTCATCTTCCCAGCTTCCAAAGACTGGTCCAGTAGGGAGGACTCCTTTCCCTCTAAGTGCCCGAATGAAATGTGGGGGCTAGTCTCTGCAGAGGGAATATCAGAGAAGTTTACTTTCCTTTCAGGCTTTTCCACAGGTTGTCCCAGCAGGAGGAAATCAAGCATGTTATTCTTAAGGAGATGATGTACATGTCTTATTAAACAGGATAAAAACTAATATTGGAAAAATCTGGCATAACCTGAAAGAACAGCCCAATCTAGATCTTCTTTTCATTCACAGGGCAAATTCATCCGCATCAACTTTGATGTGACAGGCTACATTGTCGGAGCAAACATAGAGACTTGTATCCTTTTCAGTGAGATGCACTGGAAGCTAATTCGGGTGAGCAAAAGGAAGCAAGATAAACAAGCTCCACTGCATGTCTAAGAAAGGCAAATATTGCTGAGGCTAGTGTAAACAAAGACGGTGGGAAGTGGCCCCATTTGTACTGATACCAGCTTCTCAGTTTGTCTTACTCTCGTGTTTACATCTTCAGGTCTGTTTTCTCAGCTATAGGAAAGTGTGCTATTCCCCACGTACAGCTTCAGAAAATGGAAGCTCCATACCTAAAGGCAATGGCAGGGGACTTTAAAAGCAGAGTCCCAGTAATACAGTAATGGGAAAAGATTGTTTTGTGGTTAAGATTGCATGTGGTCTTGAGAGCCATGTAGTGGTTTTGTTTTGTATCAATGTGATCCTGCATGGGTCACGACGGTTCCCTGTGGTCTACATCTCCAGCTGCATACAATGTTTTGAAACGTCACTGTTTCTTACTGGTGCTGTGACAGGCACTTTTAAAAAACACTGAATGCTTGGTATCATCACTACAAATGACCCAGGAACTTGGAGAGTGCTTCCCAGTTTTCAAGTCCAGGTTTGGCACTTTGTCCCAGTCCCTACTGCATGTTGGGATGAAGTCCAGATGCTCAGTATGATCTCACCCTCAGCCCTGTGCACCCTGGCTTCTGGAAGGGAAGGGTCCTGAGCCTTGCAGACGGAATGATCGAGCCTGTGGCTGCAGGTGCCCAGCTGCTTAGGTATTGCAAAGATCATGTATGCTGTACTGGGGTAGAGGCATTCCAAGAAAAAGCATTGAGAACAACCTGTTAAGGGAGAAGTCTGTGCAATACCTAGTATGACAGCTTTCTAGTTCATGTCTGGAGGACTGAAGGGTCATTTTAATAAAAGTGATATACCTTTCCCTTTGTCATGGTTGAACCAGGACACCCTTCCACCCCTCTAAAAACTTTCCAATGATAAAGACAAAAGAGACAGGAAAAGTGAAAGAACATGGTGCGGTCAGAAAATCTGTCTTGGAGTCCTTACAGTTCCTCTCCCTTTGTCAAACCAAGGGACAATTTATCTGGAAATTGACTTGATCTCTGCATATTTTGTTAAACTGCCATGGTCAGAAATTACACGTTCTCAAAACTCACTCAGCTGAACTGAAGCAAATATTTTGCTGGTGCTGATGCCCCAGAGAGCATCAAGTATGAGGTATTTCCAGACAACTTTACCTGCTCTGGATGCTAAATACTGCCCTGCTGTTTCAAATGACACATACAGAGCAGTGAGCTATATCTCAATAACCTTAATGTATTTTTTCAGGAAAACAGTACAGACATTTCAGGGAAATTCAGCTTAGCCTGACTTTGCTTGCCAAGTACGGTTGCCTGTTGCCTTGGCTATGTTTATGAGAGAGTGTGTTTTAATGAACAAATTAGTATGTAGCTAGATTCCTCAGTGCTGCATTGCTCATCTTTGCATAGAGAAAGAGCTGCTTGCTCCAACAAATAAGAACGATGCAGCTATAAAGAATGACCTTATCTCTTGGGTGTAGCATCAAGCAACAAACAGGTTATCTTTCTGCTCTTATTTTGACAAGTGATCTTCAGAAGAAATCAGGTTTCAATTTTTTTGGTCTTAACTGAAGTTTTGTCTATAGCAGTATAGCTTTTAAAGAGTGAAGCACTGACCAGTGTTGAAATACTTACACTACTGCCAACTACATTTTTAGTAGTTTATAGTCACAAAAATGGACCATAAATAAAGTTTGCTTTTATTGGTTTTATACCTACAATACTGGCCTCAAGAGCTGTTCTTCTAGCAGCCCCACCTTATGTTGAAGGAATCATATTGGTACTTCTTTTTAAAAGTGGTGTGAATTATATTGTGAATACTATTTTTATATATCTGATTTTAGAAGCACCTATGTCTATTGTGGTGCTTATTACCATGATTACCAGCATTTACTATAAAATAAGAGGTAGGAAATTGATCTACTCATTGTGGTGAGAATTATACCAGAGCTCCTGTCACAGAATTAGACGCATGTTCACGTTAGACAAGCTCATGGCAAATATTTCAAGAGTGCTACTGATGGTTCTGAGCTGATGGCACAATTAAGGAAGGTCTGAAATATGTTACTGATTTTTTTTTTTAACACACTTGACAAACAGATTTGCTTGAAAAATCCCGTGCTATTCGTCAAGCTAAAGATGAGCGAACATTTCATATCTTTTACTATTTGATTGCTGGAGCTTCTGAACAAATGAGAAGTAAGTTACTTGCTAATGATTCTTAGATCTCATTGAACAGTCTGAGCAATGGCTTACTTAAGCAATTTATCTTAACTTCTTCAATTGTATGTCAATCTATCCTTTCTATAAATAAACAGCTCTTCAGCTGTAGGAAATACTTCTCGAATTATAAGAAAGCTTCAATTGATGTCCGCCTGATTAAGCCATGTTGTTTGCAGTTTACAGGATGTTTCAGTTTACAGATGTAAACCCATTCAGACCTCATCTTGAATGATATTAAGAACATGAATAGGGAAGAATTAGTCATTATTTTTTACACAAAAGAAATCGGTGTTCCAAATGAAAATATTGGCTTGTGGTTTTAAAATAAATTAAGATAATGCCTTTCCCACAGCACATCATTACACTGTGAAACCTATAGCTTCAGAATGTTGAGAAGGTGAAAAGTGTAAGTGGATCCAAAAAAAGAATTAGACATAATATGTATTGGAACATCATGGTTCAAATATGATATCTTTCCCTAAATCACTGGTTGCCAAAGAATGTATAAAGCAATGGATAGCTCTGCATTTTACCTGTTTTTTATGCTCCTTACCTAAGAATCTGTTGTTGGCCACAATGCAGGGCTCAAGAGTCTTTTGGTCTAGCCCACTATGGTTGTTACCTGGTTCCATTCTTATTATTACCTGATATGAATCCCCGTAGGCAGAGGTGTAATTCTGAGTAGGTTACGCATGGCATTAAATGAAAGACTTTGGGAAGAATGTCTCAGATTTGAGTCCATAGAGTGCAAATTTCCACTGAGGGGCAGAGACACTCCCCAGTTACTAATGAAAACTGGAAACTTAAAACAATCAAGCTTGCTAAATGAAGAGTTATTTTGAAAATATTTGTGCACCACAAAACCCTAAACTCCTCATACAAGCAGAGTCTTCCTTTGGTGAAAACACTGGGTTTTTTCTGGTTGCTCACTGGGACAACTAATGAACTAAGAACATGAAGTTGATGCATTTAAGTAAAGTTTTCTTCTTTGCTTTTTAGATGATCTGTTGCTGGAAGGCTTCAACAATTACACCTTTCTATCTAATGGCCACGTGCCGATTCCTGCTCAACAAGATGATGAGATGTTCCAGGAGACCTTGGAAGCCATGACGATTATGGGCTTTACTGAGGAAGAACAGACAGGTGAGAATTGTTAGCAAGATTGTATTCAAGGTATACATCTGCAAGGGACACTATATAGAGATGCAAATGCACAAAGGTTAATTCTGTCCAGAAGAATCACTTCACAAAATACACATATGAAGTAAGATTCTACATTCATGTAAGAAAATTAAGATTATTTAGATTTTATGTTCCTGTTTCTCTGGAGAAGTGTGATCTTGCATGAACTACCAACTGGAGGATTCTAAATGTACCCGTGTTATTTAACTTCTCTGCCTCTTATTTCCTCTGTGTAAAACCATTACCAACCATTACCTAGCTACCGCTTCTAAGAAGTGCACTGTGAATTAGTGCCCACAGATTTCCCTCCCTCTCAGGAGGCACTGGATGAATTAAACCATAGATGTCTCATGGAAAGAGAATGAAGGTTCTCTCGTAAGGCAAACCTTCTCAAGCACAGATTTGTGTCCACCTCACGTTAAGAATTATATGGGAACTCGGTTCTGTGTGATCAGGAGAGACACAAGATGAAGGCAGTATCTAAACCCAGGCTCAAGATCACGTAACACAAGCAGCACAGTCAGAGCCGGTAACAGCAAGCAACTAAACTGGTGGCACCATGGTGCCTGAAGACAACATAAACCAGCAGCAGGAATCTGTGTGGAGGATAGCAGGGACTGACAATAGACTGGCATGATAACACTGAAACTGCTGTCATAGATCCATAACACAGAACACTATCAACTTCCTTAGAATCAATGCCACCTTTGTATTAAACAGGGTGATGCTTCAGGAAGTCTTGTGACTGTTCTTGCCTTGCAAGGAGATCTAATGATGATCTACTGCTTTTAGGTTGCTGTCAGAAAAGTTCTACTTAAAAAATTACTACAGTGGCCTACCTTTTCCTATTCCTGCAGTGGGTACTAGTGGAAGCATCTGAAGGCAATAGTGAAAACTCTTACAAACCACCTCCTTCAAAGGTTTAAACTGGCAGCACTTGCTGGAAACACGGTGAAAGAAATGCTGAAGAATCGCCACCTATATTGGAAAAATAGAGTATATATCATCAAAGAGAAATTATCTCTGTGATGAACAGAACAGTTGGTGATGCACAGGGCAGCTCTATACAGTAATTTAAACATGCATCAAATAAAACAGTTGTCACAATATTTTGCTGTCTGTCTGAATGAAGAATTGCAAGGCTTTTTCTTACAAGTCTTAGAAATTCCACAGACCTGCTTGTAAGAGGAATTTGACATGTACTCCTGACCCATTTGAATTCCACAGCATCGGTGCAGTTGTCAGCATGCAAAAGTACTGTAACACATGGTGTTTTGAAAGGTAGTTTGTGTTTATGAAAGGGAAGATTTCTCACTAGAACTCCATACATACCCAAAACGGACTACTGAATTCAAGCTCTAACAACAGTAATGACTATTCAAAGACATTTTTCCAGACTTTCCAACAACTACCATAAAAAAGTTGCAAAATAGTCTAAATTAATTTTTAAAGAAATGGAACAGGCTCAAATAGCTCATATTTGTATTCACTGGTTCAGAGAAAAGAGAAATAAAAACAAAGAGCATGAACCAGCAACTAAGCTATCTTGAAAATGTGGGCCTGCCAGAGACATCTATCAGCACAGCTTTTACCTCTCGCTGTTCCCGGGAGGGCACAGGGCTTCAGCTGGTGCATGCCAGTGGATGCACATTGCCATGCCCCAAGTGACACCTGGTGGCAGAAACAGTGTCACCCCATCACTTGAGCCTCGGACCAGCTGTGGCAGCTGGGAGCAGAGCTCAATCACATCCCACCCCTGCATCAGTGACTGAGGGATGCTGACAGAAAATGTGTTGCCTTGCAGGACAGCAGTGCAAATCCCAGACTTGGTAGATTCAGATGACGTTACTGATGAAGACTGGTTGGTTCTCCTGCCAGGGCATGTGTATTGGTGTTGACAGCAGCGTTCTCCATTACAACAATAGGAGTCGTGTTAGTGTCTGAACCCCTTTGATTTCATGCTCTAAAATACAAGCCCATTTAGGACAGTATTATTCTCCTGCGTAAGTTTACCAAATAAACAAATAGAACTCCCTAGATTCATACAATCTCATCTGTAACGTATCAGTAGATCTTACTACCTGAAGTCAGGTGACATCACATTTATATATATTTTAGTAACCAAATATTAATCAATTACTTTTCTGTACTTTGACACTAATCCTTCAAACATTTGTATACGTTTGATTTTAGTTGCACAACTAAATATCTGCATGTGCTTCACAACTGGAGCTTTAGAAGTGACACACATTTTTGCAGCTGCTGGCAATTCATAGATTGTTTATTTGTTTGTTTTAAAAACAGAGCTATAGGTGATCAAGTGACTGAGCAGGGAAGATGCTACAGGCCACTGAGAGTGGGA
>JAVJGG010000061.1:9439321-9451319 GCA_035590195.1 Aviceda cuculoides | reverse complement strand
TTCCTGAGCCTTGGGGGTCTGCCTGGGGAGCCAGCACAACTTAGCTTGGAGGTGCTGGTGTGCCCAGACTGGCCCATTTACTCCACTGCACAGATTGTTGAGATGCTGTGCAATCGGCTCTCAAACTCCTGCGGTTTATGGCACAGTCTTTTAAAGCAAACCTAGCTCTTTCCATAGAGGTGCAGACTACTGTAGGTAGTAGAATGAATCTTTGTTATTGCAGAGAACAGAGCTTCAAAAAGGTGTCCATTCTGTTCCTCATTTATATTATCCGTTTCTCTTACAGCTATACTGAGGGTTGTTTCATCTGTCCTACAGCTGGGTAATATTGTCTTCAAGAAGGAGAGAAACACTGATCAAGCTTCTATGCCAGACAATACTGGTATGATTTGCCACTTAAAAAAACTTAGTTAACATTAAGAAATTAATAAAATAGCAGCTGACTAAGCAATCTTTATCAGTATTTTTTGTTTAATTGTTATTACATACATACTTCACAGGCTTTAAAAGATATGCCATACTTAAAATCAGCCCAATTATCATTACCTTTTCTAGTAATCTTGAATCGATAAATTGATGAACAGTGAATTTGCTGCTTGGATAATAATACTTCTAGGGCAAGTGGCACCTCTTGTATGTACAACTGAAGAGATTTCAAGGAAGATAAATAACTTCACATACTTGCTGAGCTGCTCGTGTTCACACTTACTGACCTGCTAAGAGAAAATTCAATCTGAAAAAACCTCTTTCTCTTATTCTAGCTGCACAAAAAGTGTGTCACCTGATGGGGATTAATGTGACAGATTTCACAAGATCTATTCTAACCCCAAGGATCAAAGTAGGACGGGATGTTGTTCAGAAAGCTCAGACCAAGGAGCAGGTATCTACTTGCAGTCTCCTCAGCTCTCCTGAAACTGTTCTCCTTCCTTCTTTTTTTCCTTCCATCTTCTCTAAAGGGAAACATCAGTTTTCCGTCTCATTATCTCTACAGAAATTAGCAACTAATCAGGTTTCTTCTTTCACTTACAATTTTCTCTTCTTTTTTTCAGGCAGACTTTGCCATAGAGGCTTTGGCCAAGGCACAATTTGAACGTCTCTTCCGTTGGATTCTAGCTCGCGTAAACAAAGCTCTTGATAAAACAAAAAGACAAGGTGCTTCCTTCTTGGGGATCCTCGATATTGCTGGATTTGAGATTTTTGAGGTATGTACTGTCGGACACAGCTGGCTAAACTCCTTACTATCATGCCGTAGTTTGGATACAAGATGACAAAAATCTAAGTTCAGAGCCACAAAAACAATTTGGTTCTTTCAAGCTGGCTAGCAGCCTGTGGCCATCACAACCCACAGGCCTACTACACCTGGCTGCTCACCTTTCCCTTGGGCGGGAAGGGCTGGCGGCACGCTTCCGTTGGGCTTCTAGGGGCTCAGTGTTTAGAGCAGGGGTCTGCTTTTTTGGTTTCTTGAACAGGTCCCAGTTCAAAGATTTACCACTTGAGAACTTACTGTAAATTTCCAAGACCTTGCATTAGAAAAATATGGATCCTTACATTTGAATCATTGTAATATGTAAAAAGAACTAGAAGATTACAAATTTCGTGTTGTCATTTAAGGTCCCTCTTGAAGGTCTCTTTCTCACATTAGGAATTCACTTTTGTCCTCTTCATAGATCAATTCCTTTGAGCAGCTGTGCATCAATTACACTAATGAGAAACTTCAGCAGCTTTTCAACCACACAATGTTTATACTGGAGCAAGAGGAATACCAGCGAGAGGGCATTGAATGGAATTTCATCGACTTTGGCCTTGACCTGCAACCTTGCATTGAGCTGATTGAAAGACCAGTAAGATTTTATCTCTATAGGTGGGATACTACATAGGCTGCACCAGGGTCAGTTATGTATCAGTACAATAAGAGAGCCATTTAAGGTATTTCAGATCCTTTGTTGCCTGGGAGGATTTGTAACAAAAGGAATAAAGAAAGTGGTGCTCTGTCTCTGCCTCTGAGGATACTGATCTGCTGTTGCTTACATTGTAGACCAACCCTCCAGGTGTCCTGGCTCTGCTGGATGAAGAGTGCTGGTTCCCCAAAGCTACTGACACATCCTTTGTGGAGAAGCTATGTCAAGAACAAGGCAACCATCCCAAATTCCAGAAGCCCAAGCAACTCAAGGATAAAACTGAGTTTTGTATAATGCACTATGCAGGAAAGGTACTGGACAGATTGAGCTATTTCGACTTCGCAAATTTTGATTCTTTGATGCCCAAATGGTAAAAAAGAAACAGTCTGGTACCTGCATTGATAAGGGATGCCTTTAATTATATAATGTATATATTAAGTATTTTAATTACATAACATAGGAAATAAGATTTGCAAAATGTTCATCGCTGCACTAAGCTCACATGAAAACAAAAATAACCAGCACTGGGCTTATTGAAAATCCAAGTAGTTCGCATTCCTTTCTAGCAAGCAGATTTTTTTAAAGGCAGGGCGGGTGCCCTGCCATGGATATGTCTGCAAAAAGCTTCTCAGATGCTAGTACATGTAAGAATAAATACTCAACTCGGCTCTCAACCATAGAAAGCTTTTCACGTTGTTATTATTATTTGTATGATTTTGTGTTAATACAGCGCCCTGTGTTCTTAAGACACTCCAGATTTCTTTATCAAACACATATTTTTGACACAGCACTGTTCCCTACAGGTTACCTACAATGCAACTGCCTGGCTAACAAAGAATATGGATCCGCTAAATGACAATGTGACTTCTCTCCTGAACCAGTCTTCAGACAAATTTGTAGCAGACCTTTGGAAAGATGGTATGAATTGCAACTCTAAATCAGTAACCTGGTTTAAAGGGAGAAACTTTTACTAGAAGTTTTTGACAGCCGTCCCTTGCTGGCAGGACACAAGAATGAAAATAAGAAGCATAGAACAGACTGAACTAAGAAACAAGAATAATGTGTTCTAAAGACATATTTATGCAAAGTATCGTTAGATACTTTCAAACACCATCAAAAAGTTTCCTTATTTAATATTATTCAGCAACAGAATAAGAATTATTCATTACACTGTTATAATATTGCTGAATATGCAATATTGTAGTCCTCATTTAATATAGGTTATTGTTGGGTTTTATGAATGACTTACCTTACACACTCCTCTCCCAGAAGTCCTGCACAGCTCTCTCCAGCGATGTATAATCTCAACTAAACTCCATCAGAAGAATGTCTGTATGCATATAAAACACTTTGTTTTTCAAAAGTTTATGTGGATCTGTAACACTTATACTACAGTATAAATGTTTATTACAGAGACATAAATGTGCACGCAAACACAAGCAAGGTGGCTCACAATTACCAAATAATTGAGGGAGATTATTAGCTAGGCTTTGAGAACCACTGGGTAACAGATGGGACTTGAAGAGATGTTGTTGTTCCTGGTTCTGACACCAACCTATCCAACTGGATATTTTGCAGAAGGACTGTCCTTTTTAGAGCAAACATAAAAATAGAATATATTCTGTGTATTCAGTTGCTCCATTCTGTCACTAGTTAACAAAGATCCTCATTTTCATGTTTGACAGAAGTAGACTATTCACCCAGAAGGCTCTTCTAGTACTTTTGTTAGTACACTTCTACTGCATCAAAAATATATTGGTCCTCTGTGGGAAGCTGCAGCTTAACAGTGCCAGTGACAGGTGTGACGTGAGTTGAGGACAGTTTATATAAGCAGTTCCATTCATACCTTCTTTTATATTTCAGTGGACCGTATAGTTGGGCTGGACCAGATGGCCAAGATGACTGAAAGCTCACTCCCTAGTGCTTCAAAAACCAAGAAAGGCATGTTCCGTACTGTTGGGCAACTCTATAAGGAGCAGCTGACTAAACTGATGACCACCTTAAGGAATACCAATCCCAACTTTGTCCGCTGTATCATCCCAAATCATGAAAAAAGGGTAAATTTCAAACACTCAATTTTCAGACTCCTGGCACATCATTCATGTTGAGCTGCTCGCTGTACTAGCACATCAGAGAGCTGAATGATGTCTTCAAACATAGATATGGAGCCCATAACACTTCTGTAAATTTCTGCTGTGCTAAAAATACTTTCTCTTCCCTTTTCAGGCTGGCAAACTTGATGCCCATTTAGTGCTGGAGCAGTTGCGCTGCAATGGTGTCTTGGAAGGTATTCGTATCTGCCGGCAGGGATTCCCCAACAGGATTGTCTTCCAGGAGTTCCGTCAGCGGTAGGAATCCCTCACTCGGTCTTAACTTTGGGTTTAATAGTGGTGTAAGGAATGTCTGTACAAAATCATCTGATGTGTTTCAACCTCCCTAAAATCAACCTCTTTTGGCAGATACGAAATTCTTGCTGCAAATGCTATTCCTAAAGGATTCATGGATGGGAAGCAGGCTTGCATACTGATGGTGAGGAAAGCACTTTTGATCCTACTGATAATCAGGTCTATACTTGTCATATAAAAGCTGTTGAGAGTGAACAGAAATGAGAGGTGATTTTTAATACCCTAAACCTCAGCACTGGAGTTAACAAATATCCCTATTTTCTTCCAGATCAAAGCATTAGAACTTGATCCCAACTTGTACAGAATTGGACAGAGTAAAATTTTCTTCAGAACTGGCGTTCTGGCCCACCTGGAAGAAGAGAGAGACCTGAAGATCACAGACGTCATTATCGCCTTCCAGGCGCAGTGCCGAGGCTACCTAGCAAGAAAGTAAGAATATGTGCTAACAAAAAGAGCGTCTTCTGCAGCAGAGTATCTACGGTAGCCTTTAGTTCTCTATGTAACAAACTGAAGATATCAAGGCATTTTATTATTATCTATTATTTGTATTACATTAGAACTCACCTTGTGTCCAATGAAGGACTTGCTTCCTGCCCAGAAGAGGCTTATTAGTATAAATACAGAGAAGCAATTACATTGTGAGGCTACTTACACCCTCTGTACAGTAAGATCTCTGAGGCAGTGATCCATCATTTAAACATGTGTTTGTACAAGCAACAGGAGCATCCCAGCCTACGACTGGAGTCTTACACATTATTACAAGTAGCAGCACCACTGGCATTCCTAAAACATAAAATAAGTTCTTACACAACTTGGGCATGAAGCACTGACCACCTAGCATGATCTCGGTTTAATGTACATCACAAAACTGGTAACAATAATGCCTGTTTTCTGCACGCTACCAAGGCTTTCAAATTGCTGAGCAAAGAAATTTAAAGATAGTGGGTTTCAAGAATTATGATCAATGCAAGTTCTGAGTGCCCATGTACTCTGGAAAGGTGTTCACATCTAGAACCAGATGTATACTTTGTGGTTTGTGCCTCCCTATGGAGTGCAAACAGCCAAAAACCAGAAGACTAAAAATACCAGAAAGCTAAACAGAGTTATCGCCTTTCCTCAAGAAAGCACAGGCACTGTTTAAGTGACGAAAGATTTTTGTGCCAGACTTCTCAAACCATGTGGCTGAGTAGCAGACTTTCATGCCAGTTTCTTTAATGTGTGCATCTTGCAGACACCTTGTATTCTCAGACTGAACCAATTTGCTTTATGTTTTTAACTGCAGAGCCTTTGCCAAGAGACAGCAACAGCTGACTGCAATGAAGGTTATCCAAAGAAATTGTGCTGCTTACCTGAAGCTGAGGAATTGGCAATGGTGGAGACTGTTCACTAAAGTGAGTGACTGCTATCAGTGAATTTCTCCTCAGCTTTCCAAATGAAATTAAATGCACAAGGTACCAAGGTATATCATGTGAGGCACACTCCTTGTTGCAAAGTCCATTGCAGCTGATGGCAAGAGCCTCATTAGCTTCACAAAATTTGGGGTTAGAGATACTCTGAATAGTTATACAATGCCATTATAACATTAAGGTTAGTTCTAGCTTGAGAAGAAAACAAACTAGTTAAGCAGAGATACATAAAAGATTTTGCACATATACAGGCTTTTTTTAATTGCTGAAAATGAAATAATTTCACAGGGGTGGACAATGAGAAGGCAGAGTAAAGCTGAATTTTGTGAACATGCAGAGCTATGTATCTATGGGGGACTGAGTAGCTCAGGAGTTCCCTAGCTGGGACACTAAACATCATCCTGCTAGGCACTCAAGCAAATCAAGTCCATTTTCCTATTGAAGAGGCCTGGTTTTTTTTTCAAGAACGGCCTTCAGTTTGGATTCAGAAAACTGTTCCTACTTGCACTGATAGCAACCTCCTCTGCAAAGAGAAATAGGCAGTAACACACACCTGCATGTGCATGTTGCCTTCCTATGCAGATGTCGTCGCTTTTGTACGTTATCAGTGGAAGAAAACAGGCTTGGAGCCATTCAAAAAGTGACACTATTGGAGGCAGAGGTGCTCACAAGGCTCCAAGAATTAACACAGAGATGGAAAAGAGCAACACTGCTGAGGCTTGCTGGCTTAAAGATGGTTAAATCAAGTTTGGCTGGACAGTATTTGTCTGCTACCTGAGCTACAGCAGGCAGTGCCACCATTAGTGCCAGTCAGCCTGGCACCTTTAAGTACCATGCTTAGTAACATAAGTACTGATAGAAAACGTTCTTTAAAAAACCCTCTATTTTCAGGTGAAACCGCTGCTGCAAGTTACCCGCCAAGAGGAAGAAATGCAGGCCAAGGATGAAGAACTACAAAAAACTAAGGAAAGACAACAAAAAGCAGAGAGTGAATTGAAGGAGCTGGAACTGAAACACACACAGGTGATTTACAGCACTGAGCCCCTGGAAAACTCTAGCTGTTCTTTCACCATTTCTAGAAGCTATTACAGTAAAGGTGTCTTTTTTCTTTGTACTCACAATTGTATTCACAGCGATGGTCCAGAACAAAAGTTCAGTGCAGACAAACTCCCAGTTACTTCAGTAGGGGCCTACCGTCCACACAAGAACCTGTGGTAGAGCTGCCTGCCTGTACACTAGGACTATCTAGTAAAAAGACACCATAGGGCAATTCGCAATCCAAGTCGTAACTTGCTATCCTTCTATTTGTGTAGCTTTGTGAAGAGAAGAACCTCCTTCAGGAACAGCTTCAGGCAGAAACTGAACTGTATGCTGAAGCTGAAGAGATGAGAGTCCGTTTAGCTGCTAAGAAACAAGAGCTGGAAGAGATTCTGCATGAGATGGAAGCCAGAATTGAGGAAGAGGAGGAGCGCAGCCAGCAGTTGCAAGCAGAAAAGAAAAAGATGCAACAACAAATGCTGGTAAGGAGGCGTAAGTGACAAATGCAGGCAATAACTTATATCTCACAGAGGAAGAGAGACTGGCAAACCCCAAATCTTATGAAAGTGCTTGCTGTGCAGCCCTCTGTAGAATATGTGTCTGTGCCACTGATGTAAGAACAATTAATTGATGCTCTTTCCTCCAGTGTTTTCTTCTTCCCCATCTCAATTTTAAATAATCTTTCTTAAAAATTAGTTTAACAAATCTTTCCTTCTAAATCACCAAGCATTACAGACTGCCTAGCTCTTAATAGAAACAGCAAAGTCTACAACATACCCCACATACAGTGACAAACATTAAGCCTTTCCTCTAACCTGAGCGGTATTTTATTTCCAGAATTCATGTTTTGTGGGTTTCTTTTTCCCCTCAAAGGACCTTGAGGAACAGCTGGAAGAAGAAGAAGCTGCAAGGCAGAAACTGCAACTTGAAAAAGTAACAGCAGATGGCAAGATAAAGAAAATGGAAGATGATATTCTCATCATGGAAGATCAGAATAACAAGCTAACCAAAGTAAGGGTTGTGGGTCCCTTTTCTTCCTTTGTCAAAACAGTGCAAGAGGAGAGAAAAACTTCTCTTCCACTAGAACTACAGGAATACTCTTGACTATGTAATCTCATGGGTGTACAGATTCACCAGATTGTCAGTCCAGCCTCTATTGAACAAGCTTCTGATAATTTTTCCATGCTCATTTAAACAACTCGAAATTGTGTGAAACTACTGGTTTTGAGTTCTCTTGTGGTAACTATGTCTTCAAGCAAAATACCCACAGCAATCAAGCACAATCAGTGGAAGACATGTCTTCTTGGCCCCAAGCAGGGTGAATAATCCTCTTGCTTTTCAACTAATTTCAACCAAACTTCACAGTGGAAACTGGAAGTAAGCATGTATTCCAGTACTTTTGGAAAGGGGATGCTCTTCTGAAATGGGCCCTGTACTTCCCAGTAATTAGAGTGAGTACAAGATTCTAATAGCAGCACCACTCCTCAGTTCCTCTGTAACTGACAAATCGAAATGTATCACTACAGTCTCAAGAAATACAGCATAAAAAGACAGTACCTTGGACATTTTTAGTTGGCAAAGAGTTGCTTCATGATCACCAATGACAGACACTTTTGGTAACAGAAGTTTGTTTGTTTTCTTAAGGAAAGAAAACTCCTTGAGGAAAGAATAAGCGATCTAACAACAAATCTTGCTGAAGAAGAAGAAAAAGCCAAAAATCTTACAAAGCTGAAAAACAAACACGAATCGATGATTTCAGAACTTGAAGGTAACATCAACAGAAGTGGTTTATATTGGTTTTTCTGCCTTGGCACAAAACAGAAAACCATAAACACAATCTGGTGAGAACTTCTAAAAAATCTGTGGGATGTTTTCCAAATTTCTTATGCTAAAGCCATTTTGTGCTTGAGAATGACCAAAACCCCAGGGTGCATAAGTCATAGATACCTGCAAGTTTTTTACATACAAAAGAGTAGAGGAGAGAAAATTGAGGAAAAAATTAATGCTGCTTCTGGAGAAAGAGAAATGATTCTTTGGGGTGGCTAGAAATAAGTGATGACAGTGAGGTATTGCATGTTGCTTCAGAAATGCAGTGACTTGTAGTTAAACGTATGGCCTCACTGGAGGCCAAAACACTTTTTTGCTGAAGTTCAAGATCAGAATAAGGACTCCTTGCACTGTTGCACTCCCATAAACAAAATCCTTACTTTTTCAGTGCGACTGAAGAAAGAAGAGAAAAGCAGACAAGAACTGGAGAAAGTTAAGAGGAAGTTGGAAGGGGAGTCGAGTGATCTACATGAGCAAATCGCAGAGCTCCAGGCACAAATTGCTGAGCTGAAAGCACAACTAGCCAAGAAGGAGGAAGAGCTGCAGGCTGCTCTAGCCAGGTATTCGCTCCTGAATCTGCATACAGGTTGAAAACCCAGGCTGGAACAGGTGTCTCTCCCCTTCCCAGACATTGTGATGCTGCAGCCATGAATCTCATCTCTCTGTTACATCCACCCTGCATGCCTTCCCCATTTTCAAAATTTCCTTTTGTGAAAAATAATTGTACTATTGTTTGCCCACAAACACATAATCTTACCTCCAGAGAGCAATGAAAATTCCTCTTCCCAATAGCATGGGCAGTGCCGTCATGAAAATGTAACAACATACTTCATAGGCAAAAGGCAGAAATTACTTAAGAATCTGACCCTGATCCATTCCAGAGTTTCAGTGGATTTTCTGTATAAATTTAAGAGGGACAACACTCAGTCAAAACTTCTGCTGAATCAGCTGATCAGCACCTCCAGGCATTGTCTGTCCTGATCAGTTACAGCTGCCAGATCTTTTTTGCATCAGTCCCCCCTCTTTTTTGGGTACTTTCTTGCACAGAACCTATAAACCTTTAATCTCTGTATACCGCATTCCTCAAACTGAAAATTTTTTTAATACATAAAATGAAATACTCTCTTTTCAGGCTTGAAGATGAAACTAGTCAGAAAAACAATGCCCTCAAGAAGATTCGGGAATTGGAATCTCACATCTCTGATCTCCAGGAAGACTTAGAGTCTGAGAGAGCTGCAAGAAACAAAGCAGAAAAACAGAAGAGAGACCTAGGTGAAGAGCTAGAGGCTCTTAAGACAGAGCTTGAGGATACTTTGGATACCACAGCCACCCAGCAAGAACTCAGGTATGGAGATGTAGCACATGGGCCAAAAATAAACGTCACCAGTCTCCGTACAATACTGTGTAGTAACTGTGCAGCAGTGCTATTTTCCCAGTGACTGGAACACTCGTATCTGCTGCTGCTCCATTTATGTGTGTTACCTTCCAGAGCAAAGCGTGAACAGGAGGTCACAGTGCTGAAGAGAGCTCTGGAGGAGGAGACTCGAACTCACGAAGCCCAGGTCCAGGAGATGAGACAAAAGCACACTCAAGCTGTGGAAGAGCTAACAGAGCAGCTGGAACAATTTAAACGGGTAAACAAAAATCCACCTTACTGAAAGCTATCCACTAGATAACATGGCTTCCTTTTATAGATCATCTCTCTTCGCTCCATGCTTGTAGGCTAAAGCAAACTTGGATAAGACCAAACAGACACTGGAGAAAGACAATGCTGATCTGGCTAATGAAGTCAGGAGCCTGAATCAGGCCAAGCAAGATGTGGAGCACAAAAAGAAGAAGCTGGAAGTACAGCTGCAAGAGTTACAGTCCAAATACGCTGATGGAGAGCGTGTTCGGACAGAACTCAATGAAAAAGTTCATAAGTTACAGGTAGGAAGGCATTTGACCTTTTGCTGTGACACCTTGAGCTAGAGAAGACCAGTTTGTACTGTTCTGTGAGGGTATATCTGGAGGAATCCTGGCCCTCTCCACTTCAGCCAAAATGCTCATGTTTTTGTCATCTGTAGGGTTCCTACCTTGAACTCCTACCCCGGTTATCACACAGTTAAACAATTACAACCACTCTGCCTCATGGAAGTGAGAGCTTTTAGTCTCAGCATCGCTCTGTACACACTGCAGTCTGTAGTGCCACCACTGGTTCAGTGACTGTGCTGCATATTTTACAGTTTCCTTCTGTTCATTCATTTTTGGGTGGTGGGGAATATTGGTAGGAGTGTGGCTTCTGGAAATGGATTAGGCAGCTATTAAACACATAAGTTGTGCTCAGAAAAAATGGCAATGAAAGGAGAATGCTCACTTATCTATGATTTAGCGTCTAGTAAGAAATAACTAAAGATAATTTTAAATGGTGCTTTAGCAGATGTTCTGTGTCCAGCAATACTAATCAAGCTTATTGTTACAACTTTGCTAAAGGCAGCAATAAGCTTTTCTTTATTATTTTAAGTTAAACCACAACAGTAGATAAATAAGAAAATAGAATCAAGATGCATCAACTTCTGTCAAACTTGGGAAGAGGAAGGAGAATCCACAAAAATCCCCATTCCCCGTTGCAATTCATTGAAAGGAACATACTAGTATTGCCTTATGAATATGACTAGGTTTTGATATGTAGTAATAAAATACTAAGGTAAACTAGACAAAAATGGTATTAAACCTTGGGGGTCTTAATACACAGCTCACAAAGATAACACATGCAGACACTGCAGAGTTTGTGCGTAGGATTTAGTTCCACAGGATCTAAATCCCACATACTGTCCAGCAAAATTACGGCAAAATTCTGAATTCCAGTTGAGAGAGAAACACTGTTGGTGCTTGAGGTGACCCAGAAGCATAGGAGCAGATTCAGATCCTGTTCAAATTTAAGATTTCAATCAAGAGCAAAGAAAAGTTTGTAGTAGGATTCTGAAGTTGTGCAAAATAACTGAGTTTATTCACTGTGGTGTCTCATAGGTTGAGGTTGAAAATGTTACTGGTTTGCTCAGCGAAGCAGAAAGCAAGACAATCAAGTTGACCAAAGATGTTGCAACCTTAGGATCTCAGCTACAAGATACACAGGTAAACTTCCATCCAGGAACAGCTCATCTACAATATTTGTAAAATGCACTATAAAAAGACCTACACTAATGACTGTATTGCTGATTGACGTGGTGACTGTAGGAGCTGCTTCAGGAAGAAACGCGGCAGAAGCTAAATGTGTCTACCAAGCTTCGTCAGTTGGAGGATGAGAAGAACAGCTTGCAAGAGCAGTTGGATGAAGAATTAGAAGCAAAACAAAATCTGGAGAGACATATTTCAACACTGACAATACAGGTATCAGTGCCATAGCTAAATCCCTAGCCCATCACTGAGAGTTTTGTCAGTAATT
>JAVJGG010000061.1:9421436-9439221 GCA_035590195.1 Aviceda cuculoides | reverse complement strand
AGGGCAAAGCGCGGACAGGCGTGGTTAACGTAACTTTCAGGTTTTCCTCAGTTAGGGTTTTAATTCCGAAACGAATGGGTGCTGCCGGGCGTTTTTGAAATCAGAGCTGCGGAACTTGATTAACGTAATGTTTTATGCAGCGTAATTTGGGGGCGCTTAGGGTTCGTGTGAATAAACATCTGTGCTTTAGAAAAAAAAATCGAATTTCTTTTGTGGCTAAAGATAACGCTGGGGCAAATGTAACGCTACAGAATGTATTCCATGTTTATTGTGTTGAACATTAAATGCAAAAGAAGGGAAGGAGTGTAGTCTAATGAATGCAGTGCATAGTCGGAGGGTTGGAAGACTTGATTGTAATTATAGTTTTTGTGATACAGTGTGGCTGGGCCTTAAACAAGTTGCTTTGCTTCTTTGTGGTTCTGTAAAGCTATATTGTGGTGTGCTGCGGGGCTGCTTGAGAATTAGTAGAAGTACTTGTAAATAATTGGAATAATTTAAAGCTCTGTTTAAATGCTAAATGCTGTGTGGCTAATACAAGTATATGTAGTTTTGTTAGCCCATGGAAAAACAAGGAATGTGCAGTTTAATTCTTTCAGATGAGTTTCAGTTGCACCTGTTTTGTATTTACTGATGAGCTGTTATTGAAAAACCTACCTCCTGGCTTCTCTTGCCAGGAGAATGCACTGAAAGTTTCGGGGATTTACTTCATGTCAGTAGCAGTGCGTTTCTGGAGCTCTGTGGCTAATGCTGTAGACTTAAACAGTGTTTTCCTTGGACTACCTCACCTGTGCTGTGGGTCTTGAAGAATATTCCTGGACTAAAAAGGAATAGTCAGGGCCATGTCCCATATGCATAATTAAATTTAACATAAATAATGCAAGTTCAGCGATCTGGCAGTAGTGGAACTTGTAAGACCACCATGGTTTTTCTCTGTCTTACACATGTTATTTAAAGCATGCAATTTTTTTCTCTTTAGCAGGTGGGAAGAATGAAAGGAAGCAGGGATGAAATAATGTTGAACCTTTTTGTTTGGCTGTATGATGGAAGGAAACAGGACAGAGAACCTCTGCGGTAGATCATTTGGATGGTTTCAGCGAGAAGAGAATTATGTTAAACCATGGAAACTCCGGAAACTTTCTAATTGCTGTTCTGCTGCTGAAAAGTCTTCTCCTTGCACTGCCAAATGACAATTCATTGGTTTGCTAAAAGCATAGTTGATGTCCTGGTACAGAATGGTATAACTAACTGCAGGGTTATTGCTGACTAAAGGGGGCAAGTGGGGAGGGGAGAAAGAGGAGACAGCAGTTACCATGGTAAGTACAAAATCTATCTGGGAATTTAAGGTCTGTAGTTGTGTTTGCAGCTCTTTCATCAGTGTTGGTGAAAGCAGGCAAGTTGCTTTGCTTGACGGGCTTTACTCTCTACAGCTCTGTTTGGAATAACACAGCTGACTGCTTTAAAAGTATATAAGGCAGCTTCTTGAAAGCTCTGTGAAGTTATTGCTGAAGAGTAGAGTAGGGAAGTAGTCTTCATGCTTCCAGTTTTTTGTCAATTTAGTTTGAGGTAACTTTAGAATTTTCTGAATTATTATTATTATTATTATATATGCTGTAGCTACAGCAATTGTGGATACTGTTCTTCATGAATGTCTAATTTTGTTTCCATTGCTTTAAGTGTTCCTGTTCTGTAACTGTATATGATTCTATACATTTAAGATGCAAAGTGCTAAGGAATAGGACAACACAATGACTTTGAGCAAACAAGTTCCAGCTGTTAAGTAACACTCATTTGTGCATGTTCAATCTGACTTTGAGTAAAAGACATGGGGGAAACAGATAATCATGTGTCCTGTTGTGTTGCTTTTCTCATGCGTCAGGGGTTAGGAAGGGAGCTGCCATAAATTCTTGAATTAAACATATAGAGCAGTTCCAGACAGATTTTGGCAGACTGTATCTTCAATTCGTAAGGCATGGCATCAGGTAGAGAGGAGTTGTTTTGAACTTGGGTAGTCAGTTATTCATTACTGTGTAGTAGGAAATGCATTAAATTCAATTTGGAAAGGAAAAGTAGTTCCAGAGTACTGGCCTGAAGCTCTAAAGCAGCGAGTTATATCCAGGTTAGCTCTGCTGACCTTGATTGACTGTTATGGTGCTTCTCATAACCTTGCTTACTTTTCACTGCTGCTATTTAAAAAAAAAAAAAACAACTGTATTTCTGTCTATGCTTTTATGTCTGTACATCCTGGTATCTTTAATCAGAGTAGGCAAAAAGTACTTACATAGTTGTGAAAATTTAGTCTTCTCTGTCCTCTGTTAGTTTATGTGTTTGATATAATTTCTGTTTTTTTAAAGTTTTAGTCTTTTAATGCATTACTTCTAAAAATTTGATACAATTTTAAAGTTTTTATTCAAAGTAAAAGATCATTACTTATGTACCTCCAAACTGAGGGTTTTTTACTTCATGTTGGATCCATCTATGTTTGCTCTTACAAGAAAAATCTTTTTTTTTGCTTTGCAATTTCGAATCCCTCTGAGCCTCAGCCTGACACTTTTCTGCCTTTCAAATTGTTTTACAGACCCATTGCTGTTTGGCTTATAGCTTTTTGGTTTTGTTGCTTCCAAAATCCACTGATACAATATACTTCATGCTCAGACAGTGAGGTAATAGGAATCATAAAGATAACAGTTTTCGAAATTTCTGATATTGTCAAAATTGTAACAGTCTAAAAGTATGCTTGCTTATACTATAAAACTGCTGGTTTATTTATGTATCTGAACATAACTGAGCTTTCACTTTCCAGAAGGATTACATGGAGAACAAGAAAGCTGCTGTGGAATTGAAGGATGCTTCATCTCCTCATAATGCTGTCTCTAAACTGTTTCCAGCTGTACTGCTTCCTGATGTTCATCCTCTTCAGCAGCAGCAAATACAGCTTTCACCTGGCTCAAAAGTAAGCTGCTGTGCTCATGGCTCTGACTCTTGTACTCCACAAGTGCATTGTGGTGGTAGTAACTTGATTGACCCTGGCACAGTGTTAGACTCAAAAAGCACTGGGACAATTACATGTCAAGTAGGCTCAGGATTTGCTTATCAGTCTGCATCTTCACTGAAGAGCCCTCCGACTAGAAGCAATTTGGTAGGCATTGCAAGTGAGTTCCCTGGCATGTGCGTAGAAAAGTTGGATGAAGAATTAGAAGCAAAACAAAATCTGGAGAGACGTATTTCAACACTGACAATACAGGTATCAGTGCCATAGCTAAATCCCTAGCCCATCACTGAGAGTTTTGTCAGTAATTCCAGGCTTCAGACCTGGCGCAGCATGCGGACCTTCAGGGAACAAGTGCTGTTACCCCCACAGCACCAGTGAAGCTCCACAGTGAAGCCATCATCCTCCCTCTGCTTTGAAGCGTAATGTCTAGGACAGGTACAAATGCAAGGTAGCTCCCAAGATAGTCTTGCATACAAGGCTTGTCTGCCTCATTTTATGAGGCCTGGGTGATGGGTAACTGGTCACTAGCTTCACATGGGTGAAATTAGGTAAGATTTCTGGGTCTTGGTTGTCTCCTGGCCACCTTCTCTGCCAAGCTTTGTTGTCACTGCTATAAAGATTTGTCCTATGAATTCAAATTTCAGCTCTCTGACTCTAAGAAGAAGCTACAGGAATATTCCAGCACAATAGAAACTATGGAAGAAGGCAAAAAGAGACTCCAGAAGGAAATTGAAAGTCTCACACAACAGTTTGAGGAGAAGGCTGCTTCTTACGACAAACTGGAAAAAACCAAGAACAGACTCCAGCAGGAGCTGGATGACCTGGTGGTGGACTTGGACAACCAGCGTCAGCTGGTCTCCAACCTGGAGAAGAAACAGAAGAAATTTGATCAGGTTCGGATTTAAGATTCTCCCTTGCTATGTTATAACCTAACTTTTCTGGAACTCACAGAGACTCCACTCGTTTAGTGAAAGATAAAGCAGGGACAAAAAATAAACTAAAACTTAATTACACATGCACTGGTTAATTTTGTATTTATAGAACTTTGTCAAAAGGCAGAGATTTTTCTTGTCAACGGACAAGACAGTTGCAATAGAAAAACCCTATTACTAATGACTTCCTGTATTAACACTACCTTTTTACAGATGCTAGCTGAAGAGAAAAGCATCTCTTCAAAATATGCAGATGAAAGGGACAGAGCAGAAGCTGAAGCTAGAGAAAAAGAAACAAAGGCTTTGTCATTGGCCCGAGCACTTGAAGAGGCTTTGGAAGCCAAAGAAGAACTGGAGAGAATGAACAAAATGTTGAAAGCTGAAATGGAAGATCGTGTTAGCTCCAAAGACGATGTTGGCAAGAATGTAAGTTTGGGGCTTAGAACGATTTCCCCAACAATAACTTAAAATAGCAGCTAACAAACAGATCATTGTTTTCAGTGTGGGAAATTCTCTGTAGCACACAAATCCATTCAGCAAGATCAGATATTTCACACAGAATTCAAAGGTTGTTCCATTTGTGCCCAAACTTTCCAAAGACTTGGCAAAGTAAGCATAAGCCATCTTTATTTTTAACAACTTCAAGCATGAAGGAGACTCTTATTGATTTCTAAGACTGAAAAACCATTAAAGAAATTCCAAACAATTTACTAGTTTATGAAGCAGCTTTGAAGCTGTAAACTCTGGAGATCTGATTTTATTAGTTACATTTGACTTTGCCACCAGCCTAACATTTACTTGTATAGCTGCAGCAAATTTACACTGATGCCAACCACTTCTTTTATTACAGTGATACGATAATATTACTTCTAATACTAAATAAATTCAATTTTGATGCTCGACTAGACTAAAAATGAAAGTTGGGATAAAGGCAATCTCAGGTTATTTTAAGACAGATTTGCACGTGTACAAAATTTGCTAATTTACTATTTTCAGTGCAAATTAGTTCATTCATTGTCCACAGCTGGTATTTTCAAATGTGGCCTATACTGCAGGTAGACTGTGTTTAACTAGAGTTCTTTTTATTTCTTATAACAAGACTATTAAATTCTCATTGCTTGAAAGGTCCACGAATTGGAGAAATCTAAACGGACCCTTGAACAGCAAGTAGAAGAGATGAAGACGCAATTAGAAGAGCTAGAGGATGAGCTACAGGCTGCTGAGGATGCCAAACTCAGGTTGGAGGTTAATATGCAGGCCCTGAAAGGCCAATTTGAAAGAGATTTACAAGCCAGAGACGAACAGAATGAAGAGAAGAGAAGACAACTCCTTAAACAGGTACCATTCTCTATTATTGCCTTTGTAGATACCTAAGCAAGCTATCTGAAAGTCCCCAGCCTCGTGACACTATTAAAAGCACCTTATTATAGTGAGAAGAAAATATTGCATTGCCTTGCACTTGGCAAACTTAAAAGAAGTATGTAATTGTACTGAAAAGGCACAAAACTGTGTAACAGGTTTTTTCCTGTTTCAGTAGCAGGTGTACAACTGCCAACACGTGTAGCAATTTAACACTACAACCAATATAGTATAAAACATGAATTGTTATTTCTGACACAGAAGAACCTTCCCTATGTTCTCAGTACAAGTCAAAAAAGACAGCTTCTAATAGATCTGCCTTCCCGAGGTACGCTGAGTGGATACAAAAACATTGCAAATGAAAACAGACAAGGCACAGCCTATTTGTATACAAGTGTTGTGACAGCAAGGACAACTGCTGTAATATACATATTTCCATCAATACAGAACCCAAATTGCTGATGCCTTTCAGGAATCTTTAATTTTTGGACAAAAAGGAAATCTATGTTAACTGCCAGGAAAATCACAATTAAGAGAGATATGGGGGGGGCTGTATACCTTATTCAGACATACACAGAGTGTTTAAGAGTGCTCAAGGACTTTCCTAAACTTAAGTTGTTTTCTTTAATGATCAGCTCCATGAATGTGAAACGGAACTGGAAGATGAGCGGAAGCAACGTGCCCTAGCAGCCGCAGCCAAAAAGAAGCTAGAGATTGATGTTAAAGATCTAGAAAGCCAAGCTGATTCTGCTAATAAAGCTCGGGAAGAAGCCATCAAACAACTTCGCAAATTACAGGTATGTAATCCCACAAACATAGTTTTTCCCACTGCTGTCTTTTTTACAGCCACCATAGGAAAGTTGGGTGACGTGCGTGAACTTGATACCCATTACAGATGATTGGTTAGAGGGGGAGTTTTAACTAGACGCCCAGATTCAAGTATCTGTGCTGTAGTGCTCAGTTTGAATGACAATGGAAAACTTCACATGGCAAATGATGAAAGTCTTAAATTTCATCATTACAGAGAGCTTCCAAAACTCCCTGGCCAACACTCACCTGCTATTGGCTTTACCCACATGAAAGAAAACACAGATTCCCACATTCCCACGGCTACAGGATAAAATCTATTACAGGGCTTCAATCCTGGTTCGAACACTTGACTCAAAAGCATAAAAGACTGTCCTGAAGTAATTTTGTCTCTGAATTAGCATTTTCCTGTTTATACTGTAAGTCTCCATATCAACTGTTCTGTCATATGCTGACAGCTAAATAACAAAGAGGGATGTATCGGAAAGACTAAGACTGCAATATTCAGAGGAAATATGGATAATAGGCATTATGAAAACTGCAGCGTGCAAGTGGAAGCATCGCTCTTCTTGGAATAGCATTTCAGACCTTTCCAACATGTGCTAGCTGATCTCTCCAGAAAATGTGCTTTAAGCAGGCATTATGATTATGTAAACATGTATGTGTTCTTCTCTGTTCAAATTCCTTTCTACTGAAATTGTAATAAAGCCAGACAAAAATACATCTGTTATTCTTTTCAATAAGGCTCAGATGAAGGACCACCAACAAGAGCTGGATGATGCACGGGCTGCCAGAGAAGAAATATTTGCTACAGCCAGAGAAAATGAGAAGAAAGCAAAGGGCCTGGAAGCAGAACTCATCCAGCTTCAAGAGGTAGAGCGGGAAGCTTAGAGCAGACTACGCGTGACCTTCAGTGGCAAAACAGAACTGCAATGAAATAATAAAATAGCTATCAGGGATGGAAAGCTATAAGCAGCAGTTGTAACAAGTTCCACGTGCTCCATGCACTCCACTAAAGTTGTTGGATCTACATCTGAGCATAGACAGATTAAGCTGAAAAAACAATCCCCTTGGAGGAAGGCACAGTTCACCAGTCTTAAATGTATAATCCAACATAAATTGTTTTCAATAGCTATAAATTCTTGAAGTCTTGTTAGTTCTTTTATTCCTACGTGCATGAAATGGCAATCTTGTGACTAAAACCAATAAAATAGAAACCAGCTGACAGGCTGGATAAAGTGTATTTCATTGTACTTCCATAGGATTTATGATATGACAAGAATTCATTCTGTTAACAAGACAACACATCTTATACCAGTTTTAGAAAGTTTACAGTCCTGTGTATCAAGCTAATAACTATTTGTCTGAACATTTACTTCCTCATTGCTTTACTATGCTGCCTTTTCCTTTTCTCCTAGGATCTGGCTGCTGCAGAGAGAGCTCGCAAACAAGCAGATCTGGAGAAAGAAGAGATGGCAGAAGAACTTGCAAGCGCTACTTCTGGAAGGTAGGAATAGACTGGATTACTCACAAGGCTGTAAACATGCTGCTGAACATTGCATGGCTGCCAAGAGAAGTTATGTTCTTCTCCCAACGGCCATCTGGTCTTGGCAACACAACACGCACACACCTGAGTGGTTTCATTGAAACACCTAGTTCTCTTTTCTTTATGAATTATTGGCAGTTGATAACAGTTTCAGACACATTCAACTCGTCAAAGCCATAACTACACACTTACTAAACTTAAACTTACAGGACAAGCCTTCAGGATGAGAAACGGCGCCTGGAGGCAAGAATTGCCCAACTGGAGGAAGAGCTAGAAGAGGAGCAAAGCAACATAGAGGCAATGGGTGATCGCATGAGGAAAGCAGTACAGCAGGTAAGGCTCATTTCAGCACGTCACCTTCTGTTTGTATTCCAACAAAAGCTATTTGTGGTTCTGAATAATTATTTGGAGAATTGTCACCCCAAATTGCTACCTGTCATTTCTCTGAAAGCATGCACCATTTTTGACAACATCCATTCTCACTCTTGCAGGCAGAGCAGCTTGAACAGTGAGCTGGCAACAGAGCGCTCAACTGCACAGAAGATGAAAATGCTCGGCAGCAACTGGAGAGGCAGAACAAAGAGCTGAGGAGTAAGCTGCAGGAGATGGAGGGAGCTGTCAAGTCCAAATTCAAAACTACAATTGCTGCTCTGGAGGCCAAAATTGCTTCTCTTGAAGAGCAATTGGAACAGGAAGCCAGGTACTGGTCTCCCAGAGGTACTGGTCTCCCAGAGGGCACAGCTGTCCATTTATTGTTCCAGTTAATGAGACAAAGTAAAACAAAGGCATACAGGATTTGTGTCATCAGGCTCTCAGTGCCATTAAGGCTTGGTAAAGTCTTTCCCTCACTTAACATTTCTTAGACGTATCGCCAGTAACGAGTTGTTACAGGTCCTGATTAAGAACTATTTTGTTGCTGAAAAGTTCTGCTGGTATCGAAGGCAAGGATCTGCGCCCCTACATTTTACAGTAACTGCCCTATGACCCGACCAGGTTAACTGCCGTGACACATTGTGCCATTTGTAGGACTATTTCTTCAGGAAATCACCTTGTGTTTTAGAAGAGATCTCCTGGAGCACCTCTAGCATACAGCAAAGACACATGCTTGTTTTGATCAGAAGAACATGATCTTTAAAGTTTGCTTAGAATTCATCTGTTAAATTCAGTAAGGCCTTTAACACATGGGTCCTTGGTGTCAGTTTCACGAGCAACATGCCTGAGGCAGGCAAAGACTACAGACCTTCCACCTCACCAAATGTTGCACTGTCACTTGCAGAGAGAAGCAGGCTGCAGCCAAGACTTTGCGCCAGAAGGACAAGAAGCTGAAGGACGCGTTGCTGCAGGTGGAGGATGAGAGAAAGCAAGCGGAGCAGTACAAAGATCAGGTATCAGACTGTGTCATGAGGGTCTTAGTCTGGGGCACAGGGATTTTCAGGTTTTACCCTAAGAAAGAAAGATTTCATGTTCTGCCTCAAAGAAATATCCTCCTAGAAAGCAGACTGTCTCTAGGATTCTATGCTGTCTGACTCCACAGTGATATATAGGACTGTGCACAGCATCCTTATTGGTATATGAATGAAGATGCTGAACACATTCTGGTTTAAAATTTTAGCTTTACCTAATGCACACCAACCTCCAAGCCAGAAAAGCAGAGGTAGGACCATGCGGCAAAAGAAACAAGGTAGTGTCGGCATACAGTATCTATCAGCAAAATGAACTCCCACAGAGCAAAGTTATTTTTATGTTTTTCAGTTTTTAAGCTTCTAACTTTGATTCAGGCCATGTTTCAGTAAAACGCTCAAGAGAAGTATGAAATTAAAATGAGGGATGTAAAGCTGTTTTGAATTAAAGCATTACTTTCAAATTTCCCTTTAGGCCGAGAAGGGCAACACACGACTCAAGCAGCTGAAAAGGCAGCTGGAGGAGGCTGAGGAAGAGTCTCAGCGTATCAATGCAAACCGCAGGAAGCTGCAGAGAGAGCTAGATGAAGCTACTGAAAGTAACGAAGCCCTGGGCCGTGAGGTTGCAGCACTGAAGAGCAAGCTCAGGTAGAACGCCCTTGTTTGTTCCCACTCATTGACAGCCTTGAAATTTAGAACTCAACTACAGAAGTGAAAAAAATCTGTTCAAGTGAAGAACAGACACTGACAATGCTGCAAAGTTACTCACTCCTTGTATTAGCTTGGCAGGTACAACAAAAGGCCAAGGTCAGAAGGTGAAGTGCATTTCATAGACTGCAGCAGTCTCAGGATTTCAGCTGTGAGATGAACAACTGTGATAACATGGCACAGGCCTTACACTTTCTAATCAAAACTCCTGTTGGCTTAAAAAGGAACAGAATTAGGCTTGGTTGCTTTTGAAAACACCCCTTATATAATGACTGTATCTCTTTGTACAGAAGCAGTCACAAAACGCTTGTTCTCTTCACACTTTCACACATGCACAACTCGCACACAACGATGGTAACCAGTCCTAAGCAACATCACGGCTGGCAAAAGGCAAAGCACATTATATGACTCCATTCCAAAAGTCTCTTTGGACTTCAGCACAAAGGGAGTCAGTGTCATCAGACCAAGGAAAAGATCAAAATGTCCCTTTGCATTTTCTTGTCAAAACTGACGGGGAAAAAAAGATAAATCTGTGATCAGTCAGCTACATACCTGAGTTCTCCTGCACTCACTGGGTTTGAAAACACCAACTCGCTGAAATAAAGAGGCTGACTTGAATTATAAGGAAATCGCTCTATCTGCATCATCACACCACAAAACTTTGCTTTCTACATAAACCCAACCATATTTCAGACGAAAGCAAAGCATCTGTCTCGTAGCGTTCTTGAAGCAGTTTGCCAGTGTGTTTACCGGCAACACGCATGAACCTTTGGATGTGGATTTACTTCAAAGTGAAGAGTTAGGGATGCGGTAGCCTTTTCCATTAGCACCATCTTTGTTGGGGCGTGCTCCTGGCTGCTTTACAAAGGAGTGGCTGTGTCCAGCCCTTTTTACATAGAACAGCGTAAGACTCATTTTTGCTTTATCTGAATGTAATGTAATTGGCTGTAATGTACTTTGTTTAACTATTTAAAAGTAATCTACCTACCTCTGATCATGACCATGTGCTTAGTATAACTGCCCGGGACTCTTTATCTCTGTTTCAGAGGGACACAGGAACCTTCGCATGACTAAGCAGGTACCATGCCTTCAACTTTGCAGCTAGCTTGTGTTGCACAAATTTCCATTTTCTTTGGCCCAAGTAAAAATTGTGTGAGGTTTCTGCAAACTGTGAAGGCTTGGATATCTTGGCATTAATCTATTTTATCAAAAGAGACAAATATTACAATAATCTAGCTACCATTAGCTGTTCATCGGTGATACATCTTTCTTACAATTAGGTTATGTACTGATATAGACTTACCAATGTTGCATTTGCACAAGTTCTACCAACAGAGTACCTTTCTGCATGAAAATTGTCTTTCTTGCACCTCGTCTTTATGCACAGCCACAAGGATTAAACTTCTTCAAATGAAATGCACCATTGATTAGTAAAATTGATTAGAAGGACTAATGAATATGAAGTGTCACCGCATGTCATTAGAATTTCACAGTATTTCTTACACATTGTAATGCTGACTCTAAGGTAAGATCCCATCTAACTCACCGGAGATTTAGGAAGTTCTTACTTGCATGTCATCTGTCACACTTACACCACACAATCACAGACAAAAGAGAAAGGCTTGCCTTTCATTACCTAGCACTCTGGGCCTGTATTGCTTACAAATATCTATTACTAAGGCTTTTAGAGACATTTTGCAGACATTACATTGCTTGTCTACTGTTATTAAAACGTAAAGCACAGACACAGGAATTACTATTGACACTGTAACCTAGCACAGCAATATACTATACTTACCACATTCTCTGGAGACAGGAATAATACCTGCTGTTGCAAAAATTAAAGAGCTACTGCCTTGTAATATTTGTATATGTTCTCTTTTACATATGCTGGATTTTTCTGGGAATACACAAATATTTAAAGATGATGTCTTGTCCTTGCATGTGCCTTTTCAGTCAGCCAAATATTTGCAGTCAGACTGTTATTCAGGCACTGCTCCAGTAGCACTTGTTCAAAGGTAGATTAAATACTGAGATGCTAAGCGAACACTAATGCTTAAGGCTTGTCTCAGCTATACGTGTTATTCTAAAGGTACTAATACGAATGACCACATGAATGTTATCAAACCCATAAACCTGTTTAAGAGGAACAAATATAAACAAAAAGTGTTTATCCAGAGGGCCAATACCAGTTTAAAGAAGTATGAAGTTTATGCATACTGCAACAGCTTATGTTAGCGAGTGGTGAATGCGTGGTAGGGAGTCCACTTCTTTGTAGCCAAAACCGTACCGCACAATTTGGTTAGACTCTCGCTGCTACTCCCCACCATTCCCATGTTCTCTTATAGCACTTCAGTCAACTGCTGCATCATAAAGAGACTTACCTTACAAATGACTCGTCAGTAATTGAGTCCAGATAGCAGGAGTCCGAGGGGGTAGAAAGCTCTTCCTTTATAGACAAGAGTGAATGAATCTACTGACCTAACTAGAACTTTCTTGTTAAACCATAATAACAAATATCTGCTACCCTAAAATAGTAGATGCTGCTGTTAAGACTCTGTCAAGCACATGCCAGGGTAGAAATGACATACCCTTGTGTTCAATACATGCCAGCAGCACCAGAACAACTAAGGTTAACTAACAGCAGATCTTAAATGGAGCTTTATTATCCAGCTAATAGCTTGCTCACACTGAAGTTTAAAGGCAGAATTGTGGAAAACAGACCACACGTCACGTTTCTACCTTGGAAAAACAGATTTGTGCCTCTGAAATAAGTTAGTCCAGCCAATGTTCCGCCTGCTTCCCTTGTATGGAAGATTGAACTTTGGGCTTAAATAGCTGCTTCAGGAAGGACAATGCCGGCTTAGTCTTTTGCAAGGACAAGACAAGCCTTTAAATATTTATGCATGATTGCTGTACCCAAGAGTGCAGTCAGATGTATTTAGCACCAAATTAGTAAGTTTGGCACAACATTTAGTGATCGTGAATTTATTTTATTGCTTATGTCTGTGGTCTCAAGCCTTTACAAAGGTTTGCTTAACGAGGGGCAAGTGAGAGGCCGTGCTACAAAACCTAAGTTTCATAGCACGGTAGCAATGGAGGCCAAGAAGAGGCAAACCCATCTTCTGTCTCACTTGTTCACACCTCCCCAAAAAATTAACCTTGAGGACCAAAGTGTCCCTGCCTTGGGCTGTGGCTATGAAACATATGGGGATGGGAGGGAGAGGGGAGAGGAGAAGGGGGTAAGATGGGAGAAAGCATTTTATGTAAGCTCTTCTGCCAGACACTTGCACCATTAAGTGTCAGCACCTGAGTTGCAACACAGTTCCAAAGCAGTGACGGTTTCCTCTCTCCACTGGGAAAGAGATTGGAGCTACTCACAACCTAGGATGCCACACACATCAAAGCAGCTGTGGTACTCTGACCAACACAGCTTTTGTAGAGAGGGGCTGTGGGCTCAAAAATGCCTGCTGACATCCACAGCGCTGCTCCAGTCCCAGGTCTCACGGGCCTTCAGTAACTGGTGGGCTTATCCAGACTGCAGGCCAGAAATTCAGCACAAGCTCGTGCTCTCTCTCCTTGCTCTTCTAAAGGGACAGGAAGGACACTCCCCCGCTGTTGTGGGTACAAGCAGCCCCCCTTCCCCTTCCTTCCAAGCACAACCAGTTGCAGTCCCCGTAGAGGAGAACAGTGAAATGAAGGGAAGAGGGGGTGGGATAGGTGAGACTATTTAGAGGAGAATTTTAAGCACAAGAACAGGAATCCCATCATGGTTCCAAGCAACTGGGAGTCTCAACCTGTCTGCAAATTACTCTCATATGCTACAGAACAGAAAGTTGTATTAGAGGCCCATAGCTCTTGGCTGTTCTGCATTTAAATACATAAGCCCCACAGGTACTGTTAAAAACTCTGTGCTTATTTGTGAGGACTGCAAATGACCTAACAGCTGATTATTTTTTTTTCCCCCTCTTACTACAGGAGGGGAAACGAGCCAGCATCTTTTGTCCCACCCCGTAGATCTGGAGGCAGAAGAGTAATTGAGAATGCAACAGAAGGAGGTGATGAAGAAATGGATGCGAGAGATGGAGATTTCAATGGAACAAAAGCCAGTGAATAAACACGCTTTAAAAATTGCACTGCAGAAAGGGCAGGGAGAATGATATTTAGCACTGTGTAAGTCTACTCTTAGTGTCAAGGTCACATACACCCACTCCTCTGTCAACGATAAAAGCACAACTGCCTTGTCTCCAATGTATAGATTGATGTTTAAAGTACTCCAAAACTTATTTTACCATGAAGTGTATTTGAAAAGGTAGAGTTTTTTTTAACACTGAGTGTTAAAAGATACTTTGAGAATCTTACAGAAAGTGAGTTCTAGTAGCTCAGATGATTTACATCCCAGTGAACTATAGTTTACACAGGATTTGTGAGACTGTTGTGGGGGTGGGGGGGTGGGAAGGCATTGGTCAGTTATTCTTTTCTTAAACTTTCATTTTGTCTTGAGTATTCGATTAATATAGGGTTTTTTCCTGGTTACTACATCCCTGATGCACCGCTCACAAGGTGGAAGTGCCTCTTTAATCACTTACTGAAAAATAATTTGAACAAATGATATTTTAAGTCAACTGTTACAGTTTTATATGCACTGTGAATGTGCTTACACACTAATAAAGGGCTATAAAAACTACTCCAGCATTCTTGTGTACAGGTGTCACTTGGGTGCAATACAGCATGCTTGAAGGGAATGGGGGATGCAGTAGAGCTTCTTTACAACTCAGATACTTTTTAGAAAAGGTCATCTGTAATCATTAGAACAAAAACCTGATTCTTGCCCAAGCAATTGCTTTTGAAGGAATAAGAAAATGTATGTACACCAAACTGAATGCAAAATGACGTGAAGTACTTGGGACAGGTTTGATTACCTCATGGACACACAGTGCTAAATGAGGTGCCCTAGGACGTATCCGAGGGCTGACAGACATGACACAGGACCTGCAGGAGACTTGCAGCATTCTGGTGCAGCAGCTGGAAAGCAGGCAGGGCCCTAAGCGTCTGTCTTTAGGCACCTGAAGCCACCCTTGAAGCGCAGGGATATCTCCAACTAAAGCAGGCTGAAACCAATTAGAAACAGCAGCCCACACTGAGTGCAGCGATCCAAACCAAGCTATTCTGCATTAAGGGGTCAGCATGCAGTTACTTTTTATTTTTGGGTCACTTGAACAGGACTGCAGCCCGCTCCTGGGAGCTACCAGGACATATCACAAATCCATGCAGCTCTAGTACTTTCAGAGAGAAGCCAGCTTTGTGGTCACACTGGGGCAGTAGAGAGCCATGCACAGCAAAGCCAGGGGTAGAATTACTCTAAAGGGAGCACAGAGAGCTTACTCGATGTCTTACATTGCACAGCAAGTGAATCTTAAGCAGTGTGACTGCAGGGAGGGCAGATCATGCAAAAATCATCCACCAAGGACATTAGTCTAGAAAATTCACGTGCATAACGGTAGAGGTTGGTCCAATGTTTAGAGCACTGCCCTATCACTTGAGAAACTCAGGTTCCAGTCCCAAGCTTTACAGAACAGGGATAAAACAGGGAATCAGAGTTTCTTTACTAACACCACAGAAAGCATCCTTCTGCAACAGTGGCCAAACTGAAGTTCCTCTCTGTACCATTACAGAGGTGGCTGTTCTGGACTAAATTATTTTGACAATTCTCAATAGCGTATCCACCCCCCGTCTGTCTGATTACATCTGTAGTGTATGTCACATCACATTAATGTGATGTCTCCATCACATTAATAACATATCTCTGTAAAATATATAATACTAGCACAGCCACGATTTTCCAACTTTCCACCTTATCTCAGTGCTGTCTCTCAATCTGACTGCAAGACAGCTTGCTTACCAAGCAGGCAAATTCTGGCAAGATAAGGAAAATGCAGCTTGTCTTGACTCATCCCTCCAGGCTACACAGTCCACCGAACCATAGTCCATGCCTCAGCACAACTAACAGAGTAGCCCACGTGCTTCTGCTCCTCATGGATAAGAAAAAAAGTGTCAGCTCCCTGTGTGAGAGGAGAGGACAAAAATCATATTAAAACAGCTGGAGTTCAAGATTTTAAGAAAAAGCAATGACAATACTATGCACTGTAAATCCCAGAGGCATCTTCAGCTATGGAAATATTTACATTCCTTAGGGTAGGAACCATGAGAAGAAAAGATGTAGGAAAACCTTTGCACATGATTCAGCAAAACACACAATGTCTCTTTCAGCTCCATTGATCAGAAACAGATGAGAAACTGGTAGCAAATATCTGTGCATAAACCACAGTGGCAACTTGCAAAAAAATCTCAAAATGAATCAACAACTAGCATTCAAAATAAGCTTTATTCTGCTCCCCAGTTAAGCCGACTTTGTAGATGGCCTGAATGATGGGAATGATCTGTCATTATTTCCTATTCCAGAGAAACAGAAACATCAGTGGCTGTTTTCACAGCATTTTCTTAAAAACAAAACAAAAAAAACAACCAAAAAACCCAACCCCCCAAACCCATTTATGCATTCTTTTGTCAAGTAAGCTCTCCCCACTCCCCTCCCCCTGCAAAAAACACAGAAAAATAATCATGACTAAACAATTTGTAAGTACAAGCTTCCATAAGGTACATTAATACTGTGCATGAACCTACTCCACTCAAAACACAAACCCAAAACGCAGTAATATTTTATAGGGGAAAAAACTGATTATAAAGTAATTCTCTACTCATATACACTTGTCTAGCACAAAGTACTTTTCAGGTTAAAAACCATTTCTAAATTAGTAATAGCTGAAAGCATATATTCTCATAGAAAAAAATAAAACAAGAAAAAAATCACTAATACACAAGGCACCCACCTATTAAGGTGTTACAGCTGGGAACTTAATCAGGTCTCTTGCTTCCTACAACAGTCAGGCTTTAGGGGCCACAATATGGCAAAAGAGATGTCTATATGCTAAGCCAGTCCAAAGCCTCCTACCTTGCTGTCAGCTCTGGGATCTCCCAAGTACGCTATGCGCCAGGCATTCCTCACCTTGATCCATGATTTTCTTAATGGCAAATCATTGCTTAACAAAACCCTCTGACCACTAGAGAGGCAGGTTGTTGCATAGCCAGAGTCTGACCAGCAAACATCCCACAAAGAGCTGAGCAGCTTCCCAGCAGAAATACACCTTTCCCCACATAAACCCACTCCTCTAACTCAGGTGACTGCAGCACACAACACCCACGATAGAAAGCCAGCACAACCAGAATTTAAGCCAGAACACCATGGTGCTGTATTAACACCAAAAGCCAAAGCCTGAGGAGCTGCGTAGGGAACACGGTCTCTGTTGTAGGGAGAGGGACAACGGCTTGGACTGGCAGCGTCAAAAGAAGCAAATTGCAAGGAGCAACTGATGTAGGAAGCAATTCTAAGTCCTGCACTGCTCGGCAGCATTGCTTTATCGCACTACTCACAGAACTCAGCCGAGAGGCCAGACTGGGCAAGGCCACAGGGGGCTGTTGCCAGCTGCAGCTTCTTACTCCATTCTCACCTACCCCGAGACTGCTGCCTGATTGCTCATTGATATTCTCTTTAAAACTAAAGTTTAAAATTATTTTTTTTCCCCTTTTCCAAAGCCAGCCAGGCTTTTCAGAGCAGCATCTTGACAACACTTTGCGAGGGATGGCTCATTGGTCCTGGAATATTTGAAGGCCGTGTTCCAAACTCCAGGCGTTTCACTAACCTGCAAATACAAGATAGAAGTTAGTGCCTTTCTTGCTCAGCGTTACTGGCGTGGTTTCAGCTGGAATAGAGTTAATTGTCTTCTTAGTAGCTGGTATAGTGCCATGTTTCTGAGTTCGGTATGAGAAGATAACACACTGATGTTTTCGGTCGTTGCTAAGTAATGCTTAGTCTCAAGTCAAGATTTTTCAGCTTCTCCTGCCCAGCCAGCAAGAAGGCTGGAGGGGCACAAGGGGTTGGGAGGGGACACAGCCAGGGCAGCTGACCCAAACTGGCCAAAGGGGT
>JAVJGG010000061.1:9381313-9412066 GCA_035590195.1 Aviceda cuculoides | reverse complement strand
ACATTCTTCTCATACTGAACTCAAAACACAGCACTGTACCAGCTACTAGGAAGACAATTAACTCTATCCCAGCTGAAGCCAGGAGAAGTGTGTTTGGAATTATGACCACTATTTTTGGGGGGAGAGAGAGGTGGTTCAACCTTGTACTCTTAATTGTGCTGATTTCACATGCTAGGCTTTTTTTTTTTCTTTTCTTTTTTCCCCAATACATTTTTAGTACTTCTTAAAGATGGCACGTCTTGATGTGCAGAGTTCAATAGAATCTTCCCTTGCATTTGGAAATCCAGAGCTAAGTATGCTAGGAAAAACTCTAAGATAGGAGCTTCCTTCATGCAGTGAGACTGGTAATTAACTTTAGAGTACAGCTGAACTTGCACTGGTTGCAGAAGGGAAACTGAGCGTTTCTAGCATGGAATAGTACATGTTAATATTGTATACTAAATGAACATGTATTTTGAAAAATTGTCCCAACAGCCAACCAGAAACAGCCTAGTTGATGCTGCTAAAATCTGGCCAAATATTCCTCCTCCAAGTGTACAGACTGCACCTGCTCCTATCCCAATATGTAATGGCTGTGGAACCAAAGGAACAGGAAATGAGAAGAGTTTGCTACTGGCAAGCAGCCTTGGCAAATCACCGCAGAAATATGGTAAACCACATTTGTTTGAAACTTGCACTTAGTGGATGTCCTCCTTAAATGCTGTTGCACATGAAGAGTTCTCTTAAATTGCACTGTTCTCTGGAAACTTCTATGAAGTCATAGAAGACTAAACAGTAAAAAAATACCTTGTTTCTGTTTCACAGTCATAACTTGGATTTACCTTTTGTGACTACCTAGTTAACTTACTGTATTGTCTCCATAGAGTTTTAAATTTTTTACTGTTATATTTTTTTACCATTTTAAGAACAAGAAAAAGAAAGTCTAAGGACTTGGAAGCTATTTCATCCTGGTGTTGTATAAAGAGATTATCTTCAGCCATACTTAGAAAAGCTTTGCAGTGCAGTGAAGTTGTAATGTTTATAATTACAATATAGCTTTTTTTCAGTGTTCGTGAGAGGAAAACATTGTGTGAACTAATAACTACATGGTATTTCTGCAGTGTTAGTACTGCTTCAATTACAAAATCATAGCTAGTGTTAAAGTTATAAACTTAAAAAAAGTCATGGGAGAAAAATTGGGTAGCTTTGCTATAATTTCAAGACTACACCCATTTTTAGGTTTGTAAGGTGCAACACCCCAATTAAGTGTCCTTACAAAATGCAATCCCAGTGAATCTTGCAGAAGAATAACTAGTCAACATATACCCAAACAAATACACTTGCTGGCTGTGCTTTATTTTATATTCTCAGCTAACTTTAATTCTTAGCTTGTTTTTGACCTGTGAGGATTCTGTGTCATTCCTCATGTTTCTTTTCCTGTTGTTTTGTGGGCATGGAATGGGTGTATAATGTTAATTTAAAATTAAGTAGATATTCAGAATGCTGAAACACCAGAAACTTTATTTGCACTTCTTAGCCTGTAATAGCAAAAATTCTTAACCCTAATCTCCTGAATTGTAGGATACCTTTTGTGTTTGTTCCATACTGCCTTAATTTTCTATAATCATGGTCACTATATTGGTAATCTCATCCAGTTTTGTTTAGATTCTGTATCTAATGCACACTGTAAATTTGAACAGCTTTCATCTTTCACTTCCATTACTGATACGGCACCCGCTGAGTTTAGTGTGACACAACTTCAGACAATTTTAGTGTCACATGCTACCTCAGCATTTGATAACATTTCTTTTTAAATACATTACTTGGTTGTTTGAGAGTTTAAAAGTAAAGCTGAAGTTGTCTTGCATCTTTATCCTAACTTAACAGTGACTGAATTTCTGTTTAAGACTGATCTGAGGTTTAAAGTTTCTCCTTAAAGAGAAACTTTGAAAATACCTGATTTGTTTTTTAGATTCTTTAAGCAAATAAAACTGAACTTGTGTTCCTGGGCATGTCGTTCTCTAAAACATAAAGCTTCCCATGTGCAAAGTTTATAGTATGCTAAGTTTAACTTTTTTGGTATTTGGAGATTAAAATGAGCTGTGTTGTTAAACCTGTACAGGGTCTCCGGAAGTTGCAATAACAGGCCAAGTTCTGGAAAACTTGCCCCCCATTGGAGTCTTCTGGGATATTGAAAACTGCTCAGTTCCCACTGGCCGTTCAGCTATAGCAGTTGTACAGAGGATTCGTGAAAAGTTTTTTAAAGGTCACAGAGAAGCAGAATTCATCTGCGTGTGTGACATCAGTAAAGAAAGTAAAGAAGTTATTCAGGAGCTAAACAACTGCCAGGTATGAAAACAGCATCTACTTGGTGTTCTTGCTTGAGAATTTGTGTACTCTGAGTGTGCTAATAGTGATTCCTCTTCACTAAAGCTGTATGTTAGCTTCTGTGTTCAGTGCATGAGCTTACAATTAGTTTATGGGTGGGGTCTTTAATGCTGAGCTTTTCTGGTGTGATACTTTAAAAAACTGAAACTGCATTCCATTATATGTAGATTACTGTTTTAGCTGTAGTTCTAGTGTTCATACAGGATTTTGATTTCATCCAGTAATAAGTGGTGGTGGCATTTCTAGTGTTATCCTCCAAATCTGTGACTAAATCATTAACCTAAAGGAAGTATGATTCTGTGAACTTAATTTCTTTTACTTTTGTTAGTGAATGCCATGCTGATTAGTGAGGACACTTGTGAATTAGTGGTATTGACTGGGGCACCTTTAACATTGTATATTTTCTATCAATACCTTTTGTTTCTTGGTATTTTTTATTAACATTTTGTGCAGGTTTCTAAGTCTGAAATTCCCTTCCCACCCCCTGAATTGCAGATATGATAACAGGTTGACAGTTTATCTGCTTATGTGAGGTAAAACAAACTGATAGTGAGTACTTGCTATGTTTGTCACCCCCCTATTTCAAATGAGGGTTTGTGGAATGTTTTTAGGGTATGTAGATGGTGATCTTTAACACAGAACAGCAGAACTCATCCCTAAGACATTGCTCAATAACTAGGGTTGAAGTTCATTGCTCATTAGAACAGTTTGAGATCCATGGATGTGTGCATTAATTTATCTAAATAAAGGGAGCATGTGAAGGCTTGTTTTTATGTTTTTTTGTTTTTAAAAAAATTATATTTAGGCAAGTAGAGTTCACATCAAGCTTCCCTTTAGAGCTTATCTATATTTCCACAGGTGACTGTTGCACACATCAATGCTACAGCAAAGAATGCTGCTGATGACAAACTAAGACAGAGTCTTAGGAGATTTGCTGATACCCACGCTGCACCTGCCACTGTGGTTCTTGTGTCAAGTAAGTGTTTGTGGTTCTCATCTACAGTGCAGAATTCATTTCCTCTCTTCAATAGTACTTTTGTATATGACAGTATTCTGCTTTCCAAGGGTTGTGTTTAGAATCAGCTTTAAAGGAATTGCTCAAGAATTCTTAATAATGTCAGTGGCAGCAAGGGAGAGATGAGAACTTGGCTTAGTTAAATTAGCACTGGAATCTGATGTCGTCTTGAGTATCGGTAGGTATGCGTATAAATACTGCCTGAAGTTAGACAGCTTCAGCAGGAAGCTAATAAAGTAAAACTCATTGAGTTTTCCTTATGGTAATCTTTCAGAATACTTTGAGCAAAATGTATTTGATTTGTTTTTTATTCTTGTAGCAGCATACTATGCAGTTGAATATGCAAGCCACTCAATTGTTTAATTGCTGTGTGTTGCCTTGGGTTTCTCCCTAAAGCTAAAAAAATGCTTGTTACAGAAGTATACAGTACCAGTCGACTGCCTTGCTGATAAATTGCTAGAAGTTGCTGTTAAAATGAAGCCCTTGTCTGAGACTGAATGCTAACTGCCGATGCAAATTATGTCTATTGAGAAACCTTGTAGCTGTTAGTGCTTCTTCACTGGAAATTTTCAGTGATAAATAGAACTTGTCAAGTGAGATCTGGGGTTTTGTTTGTTTAACTTGATTTTTTTTTTATTAATTTTTTTGTTTAGCTTTTTCATGTGCTTCTTTGTTCACTCTTTTTTTTTTTTTTTTTTTTTTTTTTTCTCTCCAGCGGATGTAAACTTTGCTTTGGAACTCAGTGACCTGAGACATCGACATCGTTTTCGGATAATTTTGGTACACAAAAACCAAGCTTCAGAAGCACTTTTACATCATGCTCATGAGCTTATTTGTTTTGAAGAATTTATTTCAGACTTGCCACCAAGGTTACCACTGAAAATGCCGGTAAGGTTTTCAATTCTTAATGCGACAGACATTTCGAAGTGTCAGCTTCCTTTTTTTCTTTTTTTTTTTTTCCCTCCCCCTTCTAATTTAGGGAGAGATGATGATGTCAGGTGAGAGATGATGTCTTATGGGTATTTGACTATTGTCTGTATTTCAGTTACTACCATGTGAATGTATGCTTTCTGCTTTAAGACTGAAAGAATGAAATAATAAAAGAAGAAAGTAATTAACTGAAAAAGTAGAATAGTAAGGTCACATTCTTATCACTAAATATTTTATCTGATAATGTATCTTACGTGCCTTTCTTTCACTGGCAGAAAGTTAGGGTAAGAACTTAGTTGTACATTAAGACAGCTTTGTGATGCTTTCTTAACAGTTTTGAGTGACTGTCTACGGTTTTCTTGGGTTTTTTTGTCTTCCTGATGATTCCCTCTACATTTGCTGTGTTGTCTTGGCACAGCACTCATGACCTTTTCTTACAGTAAAATAACTTCCTGAACTACGTGTTCACATGCATGTGTAGAATATATAGAATTCTTGAGTTACAAACAGTGATGCTTTCTTATCTGGAGAAGTGATCAGGTATTGATCCATTGAACAGGGACTCTTTAGTCTCTTCTATCTTTAAATTATATTGGAGATGGAAGTTTGAGGATCTACCTTGGTATGAGAGTTTACCAAACAAATTGAATGCTGCAAAAATAATTACTTGGTGGGGGGAGAGCATATGTCATCAGAATCAATGTAAAAATATTAGTTTTGAGCAAGGGGGTATTCTGACACAATCAAATTACAACCTTACTTCCTTTAAACAGGCATGCCATACCCTATTATATGTTTATAACCTGCCAACAAACAGAGACAGCAAAAGTGTGAGTAATAGACTCAGGCGTTTGTCAGACAACTGTGGAGGGAAGGTGCTGAGCATTTCTGGAAACAGTGCGATTCTCCGTTTTTTAAATCAAGAAAGTGCTGAACGGGCTTGGAAGCGAATGGAAAATGAAGACGTTTTTGGTAACAGGATTGTAGTGTCTTTTACTCCCAAAAACAAAGAACTTAATGAAACAAAAAGCGCTAGCTCTGTGGGAACTGAAAAGGTGAAGTCTCCAAAAAAAGTTAACAAGAACACGAAACTGTGCCTCCTCAACAAAGACTCAAGTGATCAGTCTTCTGGTACCAAAGGCTCTGCTGGGAGAGGATTCCAGACTCATGGATCTATCATCAAACCCACAAATGTTAAAAGTTTACAGGTATTGTTGTTCTACCTTGTCTAGTATTCTTGCTTTTCCTCATGTTCTGAGGATAGTGTCTGTTACAGCTTTAACTTGTCAGTCCTGTTTACTGAATAACTAATGTATGGTGACATTCCCAAATGAGAGCTGTATTCATCTGCTTGGAAAGCAGACAATGAATTTGAGGGTTGTTTTTCCCCGCTCCCTGCCACCTTTTTCTCACTTTGGAAATACAGCTGGTACTTACTGAGTCTCAAATCCTAGGCCAGTTTTGACTTTTGTATTGGTGTTGGGTATAACATCTGGAGTGATCCATTTTGCTAGTTTTAAGGTGAACTAGGGCAGGTCTACAGTGTGGCAAAAATATTTCAACTAATTGACAGTTTACTATTTTCTGTCACAGAAAATCAAATATTCCTGGTTATGAAGTGCCAATGAAAATGCTATTAAAGAAAACCTTGTCAGTTATCTAGGTTTCCATCACAAGGAAAGCCTCTGGCAAGGAATGTCTGGTGCTTTTATGCTGACCTTTCATCTGTTTCATATAGGAGCTGTGCCGCCTTGAATCAAAGACCACCATCGGTAGAAATACTGAAAACCAGCAAGAACATTTAAGAGAACAAATTCCTCCTCAGAGTAACTCTAATGCAGTGATTCCAGTGTCTCTGACAACCAAAAAGATTGGAACGGGAGAATCATCCTGTAAAAGTAGTCAGAAGTATGTTTAAAAATAAAAAGAGATTAATGTTAGCTAAATTTTTAATGTGAATTCTGCAACATAATGTGTTTTCTTTTTCTTACATATATTTGTAAATAGGAGAGAGACCTCTGCTTCCAGGAGCGTTCCCAATTCTCCTGTAGATAAAAAAGATAAAGAGGAAACTGTATTTCAGGTTAGCTCTCCCTCTGCTTTCAGTAAGTTGACGGCCTCCAGACAACTCAGTCCTTTACTCGTGTCTCAGAGTTGCTGGTCATCTCGGTAAGTATCTGTGTCTTATTTGGGAGGTGAAGTGAGACTTCACCAATATATACCTCAATTACTGACAGCTGCACGTGGAGTTGTGTACGTTAAGTGCATTACTTTAATACACTGATTTTTGTGGAGGCAAAAGGAAACTGTGATGGTGCTGCATAACATCTAACAGAGGGTGGATGTAAATACAAAGTGGAATGAACTCTTTTTTTAGAAACTTACTATGTGGCAGTTGTTTCCTGCAAACTTTGTATTTAAAGCTTCTGAAAAATCTTCAGAGGTATTATAGACATTTTATTCCTCTTTCAGTGCCCATTAAACTCTCGTAGATTTAAATATCTGGCCTTTGCCAGTTATTAAAATCATGTGAATGAGTTTGACTTTTTTAATGTGTTAGTTAGATAGTACAAGACTTGGTGCCAAATATTACTAAATTGGGTGACTTTAAAACATAATATGAATGACTTCCTATGAGGGGAAAGGAGATATTTGTCTTGTTATGATGTTTTGCTTGTGGTGAAATTTGTTTTGCCTGCACATATATGTACTAGGAAAATACCTTCAGAGTACTGTATTTGTGCACTTGACCTATGTCTATCTTCTGATTAATTTTGAGATGTATATATCAGAATTGTGCAATAGCTACTTTAGCTCATAAATGTTTTTATTTTACCCAGGAGTATGTCTCCAAACATCTCAAATAGATCATCTCCACTCACGTTTAATGTAGTAAACCATACCAGTGGTACAGACTGCCCTGATCCTTTTGCAAATGGTACAGACGTTCAGATCAGCAATATAGATTACAGATTGTCCAGAAAAGAGTTGCTGCAAAATTTGCAAGAAATTTTCTCAAGACATGGCAAGGTAAAGGCTAAAATACCTTTATTAAACCTGTTTTTAAATACTTAACTGTTTAGGTATTTATGGACGTGTTTGTGGTCTAGTTTTAAGTAAGTAGGAATGGAAAGGTATCCAAACATGACTTTTAAACTTTGTTAAAAGGAGGTACTGTGTTTTTTCTTTAGAAAGACCAGATCATCACTTGCACAAGGTTCTTAATTTGCATGTGGTCTTCACGGATATGATATTCTGAAGTTTTGTGTATAAAATTCTTACTGGCTTATTAGTCATGCAGGGAGGAGACTTAGGCTTTATTTGTGTAACCTTTTTAAGCTGTAAAGCTGAATTCCTAATATCAGCTTAAAAATCACAGTAAAAACTGAGTTTTTGTTTTGAATCAGAAATGATCAAAACCAGGTATGGTGAGTGTGAATCAGTAAAAAGCAAATATGCAAGGAGAGGTCATTTCTGCAGCAGCCCTATTTCTGTCTGATCTGTAGATGACCTTTTTCTGGCATAATCTTCTACACAGGAAGATGATACTTGTGTTAAAGCAATATCATGGTCTTGCTTTGGCCAAAGCTCATTGCACTCAGTTCTTGTCTGCATTGTCCTGCTGGCCATGGTTCACTATACTCAGTTCCCTTTTGCATTGTATTAAGCTCTTGGCTGAAGCAAGACACTGCTTCTCTCATGTTGGCTTGCCTTGAGTTAATATTTTGTAATAAACATATAATGTGGTTTTGTCCTTTCAGGTAAAAAGTGTAGAGCTCAGTCCTCATACAGACTACCAGTTGAAAGCTACAATTCGGATGGAAAATCTGCAAGAAGCCATCAGTGCTGTCAACAGTCTTCACAGATACAAAATTGGCAGTAAAAGGATCCAGGTCTCATTAGCAACGGGAGCTGCTAGTAAATCACTCTCTCTACTTAGGTAATAAGCACTTTAGCATCTTCTTAATTGTTCTAGCATGTATTTAGTAGCTGAGAGATGATTTAAAATACTGAGCAACGGAATGACAGGGAAATAAAGTAAAATCTGTCTTATGACCTGAGGAATGTGTTAAATACAACGAGGGTAGTTTTCAGTTTAGCATTTTTACACTGCTTATATTTTAATTTGCATCTGAAGAGACTAGATCTCTGTTAAATAGTGTTTAATAGTTTCACCACTAATCTTTCATAATACTGCTATACCTCAGTAACTTAATTTGTACAGCTGAGTTAAAATAACACTTGGCATCCTTATTTCTTCTTTCCTCCAAGAAAGTGCATATGAATTTTCTATTTGAGGATGGGATAGATAGTTTAAATGCTGTTAGTGTTTCTTTGATCTCCATTTTCTATATGGAAGATGACAGAAGTAGGGTGCTGTTGCTAGTGAAAATGCAAGTGTTTTCCCTTTCAATTTTTTCCTTACTGAAAGAAAGCATTAGGAAAAAAGTTGTCTTCATCTTTTCACTGGAGCTTTCTGTGAAAATAGTGCTTGGAGTGTAGACTATTCTACAGTTATGTATTACTTGCAGTTGCATAATTTACAACTTTAACTCTTGCCTTTTAGTTTATGCCTGTTCAAAGTTCTTAATGTAATGGCCAGGCTGGTAACTTAAACTGGTGCAGTTTTAATGTTGCATTTTATAGATGTTTGAAATCTTACCACCACCTATGAAAGATGCAACTCCTTTAGAGACGTTATCTAATGAATTAGCAGGAACGTTACTACTTACACACTCCTAATCTGAAGTCTCAATTTCTGTAGTGCTGGGATGGAAGGGAATGCAATTTGTCCTGTTAGATTTATAGTTCATGAACTGCATCTGTAAATCTGTCACCAGTTTGGGCTGGAGACTAATACTAACAGATTAATTTTATGCTAATGTTGCAAAATTTCTTTTATAGCTCAGAAGCAATGTCCATTCTGCAGGATGCACCTGCTTGTTGTCTGCCTGTGTTCAAATTTGCAGAAATCTATGAAAAAAAGTAAGTTCAGTTGTTGTTTCTCTGTAGTACTTCTAAAAAGAGTCTGATCTTGTGCGATTGTTTACAGTGAATTATAGAGAGTAACAGAACGGAGTGTTATGGTTTTTTGTCGTTAGATGTTGCAGCATATTATCTATCCAGAGGCAATGACGGTAATACTGGCCTTAGAGGGTTATACTTTCAGTATTTTACTTCATTTTTCTACATTGGGATGAATAGATTAGTTACCTTAACATTTTGCAGAGAATAGTTTCTAGCATATTCCTGTTTCTTAAACAAAAAAATGCATATTACTGCATTCTGTAACTGTGTTTATAATGTGTATTTATTTCAATTTTTTCTTTTAGATTTGGGCATAAGTTAATTGTATCAGACCTCTATAAACTAACAGATACTGTGGCAATCCGTGACCAAGGAAGTGGGCGGCTGGTGTGCCTTTTACCCAGCAGCCAAGCCCGCCAGAGTCCACTGGGATCTTCACAATCACATGATGGTTCATCAGCAAACTGTAGTCCTATAATATTTGAAGAGTTGGAATATCACGAGCCTGTTTGTAAGCAGCATTGCCTGAATAAAGACTTTATGTAAGCTGTGTATAAAATACTATAAAATCTTACAAAATATTTGAACAGCATTTAACACTTACAGGTATATTAAAGTTGAGGTATATATGTTCATATGGTATGCTCCAGTCACTGTTTATATGTTTACAAGAATAAGTTGGGCAGAAAATTGTGAGATGGCACAGTGAGTTTTCTAGGCAGTTCTCCTGGATCAGTCTGTTCAGGTAAGATTATTGTATTCTAACACAGCTGTCAAGATTGAATACCTCTTAAGCAGAAAGTGAAAGGTACACTACCTTCCTCTGGTTATATAGGAAAGTTATACATACTAGAGACTTCTATTAACCTGAATTTCAGTATGTAATTAGAGCTGGAACTCATCATTCTTCTTTGTCCTCCATCTGCATTTAGTAAGAGATTCATACTGGGTTGAAGATTTCCTGAAGCCATATATTGAGTTCTTTGTTTTATTCAACAGCAGCCAGATTGTGCTACTTGAGCAGTTATTAGATGTTCACTGTTAACTGCCTGGTATGTGCTGCTAAAATTTAATTTGAAAATTTTAATCTAATAATGATAATAATGCAGTCTTCTAAACGTTGCTTGTCTTCTGGAAATTTGCTGTAGCTGTATTAATTTTTGTGAAGAAGAAAAGATGGAAGTTGCTTGTGACTGTCTAGTGGTATTGTCAGCTAGTAGCAGTATATTGCGTACGTGTAGTATAGTGTTTACTATGGGTGTGTATGTGAGCACAGGCATGCTATGATAAAGCTATGTGTAGAATGAGCATATAAACTTTAACCTCTTGTTTTTACAGTGAGCATGAGTTTGATCCAGATTCTTATAGAATTCCTTTTGTGACTTTGTCTCTGAAGACATTTGCTCCCCAAGTTCACAGTCTTCTACAGACACATGAGGGTACTGTGCCTTTACTAAGGTAAAGTATCTTAATTTAGGCTTTTAGTGTGAAGCCTGATTGGTTAAAGATTTAAAACTTTATTGATGGCTGTTGTAGTGCTCTGAAACTACCTATTGCATAAAAACTCCAGTTCTTGTGTAAGGTAGTATCTTTTATAGCAAATAAGTACCTTATGAAATTATTACTTTTTTAATTCATGTTGAGCAAAAAAAAAGATGCACTTATTTAAAATGTGCATTTTATGAAGACTTCTGTAATGTGCTAGCAAGCTGTTGAAGCCTCTTGCTCAGGAAGTGTCTAAAAATAATGATATTTTTTAGGGCAACTGTTATAGTGGTATTTTAGTGTATAATGGAAACTTTTTTTCTTCCAAAGTTTTCCTGATTGTTATATGTCAGAGTTCAATGATCTTGAAATGGTGCTAGAAGGCCAGGGTGGTGTTCCTTTAGAACATCTAATTACCTGTGTTCCTGGAGTTAACATTGCCACTGCCCAAAATGGCATTAAAGTTATTAAATGGATACATAACAAACCACCACCTCCTACTACAGGTAAATACTTCTATTTAAAATCTTTTCTCTGAACTAATCTTTCTGCTAAAAAATTGAAGAGTAGCATAAAGTAAACATCTTGTATAATTGTTAAACTTCTTATAAAGAGAAACTTTTATCTTGAATGTTCATTCTTTTTTTTTTTCCCCCCCCTCCTGTGCTCTAGTCTGTGTCATAAATGGAGTGTTTAGTGGAAGAATATTAGCAAAAGGTTCACTAATATGATTTTTTTTTTTTTTTTTCTCTTAGATCCTTGGCTTCTACGTTCTAAGAGCCCTGTAGGTAATCCACAACTTATTCAGTTCAGTAGAGAAGTGATAGATCTACTTAAAAGCCAACCGTCCTGCGTCATAGCTGTCAATAAATTCATCCCAACATACCATCATCACTTTGCAAAACAATGCCGTGTGTCTGACTATGGGTATTCTAAATTAATGGAGCTGCTAGAAGCAGTGCCTCATGTACTGCAAGTGAGTTACATGGCACTGTTCCTTTTAACTTGGGGAATTGTATCTTCAACTATCTGAATTACTGGTTGGTATTGTATAATAGAAGCTATGCAAATATCTAGTCCACCTTGAAAGAGATGGTTAACTGAACCTTGGAGTGTAACTGTCATCTTTTTTTGAGATGTCCTTTCTCTTTTGTTATTGTCCCCACCCTCCCAAAACAACTTCTTGGGGAATTAACTCTTCATTTAATCTAAACCTCTGGAATAAAGTTTGAAGCTGTTTTTTAGCTTGTGGCTAGTACTTGAGTAAAAGGTTTTAGTTGTGTTGTTTATCATAAGAACACAGCAAATGCTGAGTGCTTGTAAGTTAGGCTGTAATGCGTAGCCTTTGACTTGAAGGATTTCTGTGTGAAATAAGTCATGTGGCCTTATGTTACAAAAAAGAAACACTAGGGTCACATCAGCTTACTATGAACACCAGTTGGTTGTAGAATTTTAAAGTAACCAATACAAATGTGCAACAGCTGCGGTAGCACTCATGGAGGAAGCATTTCTTAGTTTCTTGATGACATACACGTTAGTACTGAGAGTGTATGGCTTCATGAGGCTGCCTTTCCAAACGCTGTCTCTATCACATCCTTTATTTCTAGCCTACCTATACTAGAACTGGCTTCTAAATATCTTGTAAAAGAAATTACTCGGGATGCTAGATATGAGTGATCAAATAAAATTTTCTTTCAGATTCTTGGTATGGGTTCCAAACGCTTGTTAACTCTAACGCACAGAGCTCAAGTGAAGCGCTTTACTCAAGACTTACTGAAGCTTCTCAAATCCCAGGCCAGTAAGCAAGTTATTGTGAGGGAATTCTTACAGGCTTATCATTGGTAAGTTATCTTTAATGAAACAAGAACAACTGTGCAGGGCATGTCTGTCAACAGTGGTTTTAAAACCTAGTGCAACGGAAGTCAGCACTTTAAATCTTAGTACAAAACTGTGGAAACTATATTGCCTCTGTTGGGCTGTGGAAGTTCAAACTTTGAATGAAAACAAAAATTAAAAGCTCTGTGGCAGACTTTACTGCTTCCTTTAGTACTAGGTTCATTTAACTTTATTGGAATTTGAAATGGACTATTGTATTTTGTTAGTTCTCTTTGAAGCCATGACTGCAAGGTTGGATTTAAGCAAGCAGGTCATGGCGTGTTAACATGAACAATAAAGGGAAAATTTAGTGTTAGGCTTTCTTTAGAGAGAAGTACAAAATAGACCAATTGACAATACATACTCTTATTACTTTAACTGGATCTAGTAATGGTGCAAAAATGAGAATACCTGTCTTGCTATTGCCAGGAAGAATATTCTGTTCTAGCATGGTAAAAAAAAAAAAAGGGGTTGTTGGTTGGTTGGGTTTTTTGGGTTTGTTTGTTTGGGTTTTTTTTAAGAACCAAGAATAATTCTTTCCTTGATATGAAGAGAGAAAGTAGTACTTGATGTGCTTTGAGAAAATATTATCTTAGTGCTACATGTGGTCTACCTTTTGTGTGCTGTTGTGTTGCATATGCCAATAGCTTCTTTTTGGGAATGCACACTTCTACTTATTTCCTTTATTGGCAAAAATACATTACTGGTTGTTTCTAAATCTACTAAATGTGCATCTCCATTGTAGTCAGCTCTGGACATTTGTTGAATAAGAATATATGTGAAGTGTTCTTGCTTCTGAGAGATTCCTGTTGGGGAGGTGGGGAGAGTAAAATACCTTTTAACATATTACATAGTGTTGTGAACCTTAATATGGTGTTTTCCAGGATATGGTCTCTGCTTTCTCTTGACACCTAATCTTGTTTAAACCGAGCATATGTCTGTAACTATTAAGCAAATACAGACTGTTGAAAGTGTAGCCATATGGAGCTGTATGACATAATTACATTTTTTTAAATCACTTAAAATGTGAGCTTGAAAAATATTGTCACTTACCATGACTGGTTGGAGGCATCCACTGGTTCATAGATACAGCTTTTTCTTCCCATGTCACGTGAACGATCAGTGTGTCTTGTTTTTCTGGTTCGAAACGGATAGATAATTTGAGTTAAGGATACTTTTCCCTTTTGTTTCACATGGTAGTATTATTGCCAATATGAAAATTATGCTTATTTTCTTGGTATTTGAGGCTTATTGTCACAACTTACACATTTTTTTTATTTTTTTTTTTTGCCTACACAGCATGCATTAATGCTTGTATTACACAATTGTATAAAACTTTCAGGTGTTTCTCTAAGGACTGGGATGTTACTGAGTATGGAGTGTGTGAACTGGCTGATATTATATCGGAAATTCCAGATACAACCATCTGTTTGTCACAGCAAGACAATGAAATGGTAATTTGTATTCCTAAAAGAGGTATGTCCATGTACTTTTTTTACTATTGCCAAATAAATTGTTCTTTTACTATTTTAAAACTGTACTAAAATATATAGGAGTGACTTGAGTTTTTTTATAATTGTGTTTCTAACTTCATAACTAAGTTATAAACTTTTAGCAAATAAAGAATTTTTAATTCTAGGAACACTTATAATGGAACAGACAGGAAAGCAGGTGGCAAAACACATAAAATAACGTTACTACTTCTGTGTATAGTTAAACTTTCTGTGGAATGATTGGAGTAGGTTGTTGCCACACAGCAAAAATATCAACATATTTGGCTATTTAATATCTTAAGTGCTGATCACCTGATTATTTTGGACTTTAAACATGTAAGCTTAGTAAAAGTTCTCAGTGGTAGAAGAATATAGTGAGTTGGTGTGATACATGATTAAGCTGAAAATCAGTCACTGTATTTTCTTACTATATTCTGTTCCATTTTATAAGTGTGTTGGTACATAGCTCTTGCTTCGTTTTTAATTTTAGAACGTACACAAGAAGAAATTGAAAGAACCAAACAATTTTCTAAAGAGGTAGTAGACTTACTGCGCCATCAACCTCATTTTCGAATGCCCTTCAATAAATTTATTCCTTCTTATCACCACCACTTTGGTCGCCAGTGCAAACTTGCTTACTATGGTTTTACAAAACTACTTGAACTCTTTGAAGCCATACCAGATGTCTTACTTGTAAGTTCTAAAATCCTAAGCTGTACTAATACATTTTTGAGATCTGTGCAACTTTCATCAGGGGTTATATTTCTCATTAACTTTAGTATGAGTTATAAACTCTAATGTTAGCCAGCTGTATTCAAGTCTTTGATATAGCTATTTTGGTTAAATGGTCCAAGTTTTTCTAGTGCATTCAGGCTAGGTTTGTCAACAAATTCAAGTTTTCTAAATTGCATTACACTTACAAAATTCAGTGCATCAAAATTAGAGCTAAGTTTTATTAAAGTTGTGTTAAACTTGCTTTGAAAAAGGTTAGTAGTTATTTAGTTGCCTATTTTGTTGTATTTCAGAAATTACGTAGTTTTGCTTGCTATATGGATATCTTTTGAGGTAGCTGGGCCCTGCTACATAGCAAATGATTGCCTGGAAGCACTGAATTTTAGTTGCAGATTGTACTTTTTTTCATCCAGGCGAGGTAAATCGCTTTAGCAAAGTGTAACTTCTGTTTTGTAGGTATTGGAATGTGGGGATGAGAAAATTCTCACGCTCACGGAGGTGGAACAAGTCAAAGCAATTGCTGCCCAGTTTGTTAAACTGCTGCGGTCTCAGAAGGACAACTGCCTTATGATGACTGATTTACTGACAGAGTACAGTAACACATTTGGATACACACTGCGTCTTCATGACTATGATGTTAGCTCAGTTCCAGCTTTAATGCAGAAACTTTGCCATGTTGTAAAGGTAATCTTTTAAATTTGAAGTTTATCACTCTAAAAGGTATGTAATGTTGTGTTAAGGAATTTCCTGTCTCAAATTACAGGTCTTGGTGTACTTAATATTGTAGTCTAGAAACAATATTTCATTAAGTCAGGGGTGGGGGGAATTGCAAAGGGATTTTAAATGTACCTTCTATATCCCAATGATGTTCTCTTTGTTCTTTTGCAACCTTTCAACTTTCTCTCAACAAATAATAAGTAAAAGATTTTATTATAGTATTTAACAATATAAATTGTTTTTTCCCACCTGACTGCTAACTGTGTAAAAGCAGTAATTTTCTGATAACCATAGTAGTTATCAGTTTCCTAATGTTTTATATTCCTAATTTTTTTTTACCTATGGTTTGAGGCTTTGACTCTGAATGTAAATACATAGATGGTCTTACATGTTAGTGGAAAAGAAAGGTTACATCCACATGGACATGGTCATACTGGTTTAGTTGCTCCAATTCTGTTAATTTAGCAGCTGGAGTTCAGGCTGGAGCTCAGTCAGATTCAGCTGCCTTGGAACAAAGAGTAGAATCATGTCTACCATGTGGACAAACTGCTATGCTGCTTTCGTATATTTAAAGTAATTTTTTCCATGTAATAACCTGCTTTATCCTATGTGGTTTTGGCTAGAGGAGTATCAGATGTTGGTATGTAGTGTCAGATACAGCTGTGCTCAAACAAACCCTAGCCACACAAGTTATTTATAAATTAATCTCTTCTCTGTCCCTAACTTTGTTCCCAATTCATTTTCTTAGGTTGTTGACACAGAGTCTGGCAAGCAAATTCAGCTGATAAATAGAAAATCTCTGCGGACTCTGACTGCCCAATTGCTAGTCTTGTTGATGTCCTGGGATGGAACGTCCTTTCTCTCTGTTGAACAGCTTAAACAGCATTATGAAACAACCCACAGTACTTCGCTTAATCCATGTGAATATGGATTTATGACCTTAACTGAACTCCTGAAAAGTCTGCCTTACTTGGTTGAAGTATGTAAGCTCTTTCGCCTTTCTGGTGTGTTTCATACTTTGAAAAGACATTGTGACAAGAGGATACAGAAGTATGCGCTCCAGTTCTTCCTCTTCTTTTTCTAATAGGTTTTTACCAATGGTGCAACAGAAGAATATGTGAAGCTTACAAATCTGTATATGTTTGCAAAGAATGTAAGGTCCTTACTTCACACCTACCATTATCAGCAGATCTTTCTTCACGAGTTCCCACTAGCATATAGCAAATACACAGGAGAAGTGCTGCATCCTAAAGCATATGGCTGCAATAATTTAGAAGAGCTCTTGGGAGCAATTCCACAGGTGTGAAGAATTGTTTTGCACAATTACATTGAGATTTCTGCATGGATTAAAAATAGTTACACAACTGTGGCTTCTGTTACTTGGTTTGAATTACTGGAACAGTTGCCTTCTCCAAGGAGGCTTATACCAGTTGTATTTTTAATAGCTTCCGAGAAATCTGGACTGTGTAATAAGAAAAAGAAAATACTTTTTTGTGTGTGTGTGTGTTTTGGTCAAACTTTGCTTAAGAACTGTTCCTGGTGAAGCCACAAACATCCTTGGCATCTTTATCAAGTGACATAATTGATTTCTGTCTTGAATGAATGACTGCACAGTACTGAAGCTTCATTTTGATCAGCGTAGATTAATTGGTTTTAGGAGTGAAGAGTTGTGGGACATTGTCAGAAGTGCAACATTGTGGAATTTTTTTGTGGCATCTTCTTGTCATCCACATGTCCTAAGTGCTCTAGGATGATTTTGTGACCCAGTTTATGGCTACAAGGTTTTCTTTAAGTAAATTAATCTTTCTGGATGTGACAAAATGAAATTTTGCAACTCCATGTTTAAATATATAATTTTGTTAATATACAGTTATAGACTTTCTAGCTATGTAGTTTGCCTTTGGTATCAATTATTTTGAGGCAAAGCTTTTACTTGGGTAGTGTAGTACAAATTAGCAACATGATTTAGTTTACTTTTAGAAATAATGTCAGTGCAAGGCTAGATGAAAGGCAGTGAATAAGCTTCTTTAGGCTTTGAGCTTAGTGTGTGCTGATGTTGAATTCTACTTTTTTTTTCTCTATAGGTGGTCTGGATTAAAGGGCATGGCCATAAGAGAATTGTGGTACTAAAGAATGATATGAAAAGTAAGCTATTTTAATTTTGAGCAGTATCTTGGTTTCCTTTTTCCTTTTTTAAGAGGTGACTTGAGTAAATGAAACAAATAAACTTGCCTTTTTGTAGCTCGTTTTAGCTCACCTAGTTTTCCCCCTGCTGATCATGTGGATGATCATGGAAATCAACTTGCTGACAATAATGGACATATTATGGAGACCTCAGGATCCACTTCATCAATGGAACTAAGTCTAGGAACACCTAACAATGGTAATGCAAAATTGAATTATGTAAGAAATTTATTATCTTAGGGGAAGTAAGCAGAATAATCAAAGCAGCATGGGGAAAGCTGTGTGAGTTAGTCAATCTGAACTTCTGTAGAAGTGCTTTATGGCTTAAAAGCTGTTGAACTTCTCCCAAAGTATATGGTTAGCCATGTGTCCTCTTGACAAGGGCATCTGTTGTCCTCAGCTGTCAGTATATGTATAGCTGCTAGACTACTGTTTCGCATGGGTTTTGTGAAAATTTAAGGCTATAAGCATAAAACTAATGACAAGATGGTCAATAGCAGCTTCTGCTAGGTATGTCTCCTGTATTCTGATGAGAATGTAGTGCTCTTGCACTGTTTTTATGTTGATTTTGTGTTGTCACTTACTTCCAAATAATAACGGCAGTCCTATTTATCTGTCCCCAAATAAAAATAACGGGGAAAAGGTGACCTTGTAGTTCACGTCTCGCTGTGGTCTCCAATTCTTTACCACCTACAGGTTGGAGAACTTGGGGAATGGTTCTTGGGTTATTTCAGAAGTCTAGGCTTGTGATGCATTCACAGCTTATGGATACTTTGAAAGATGTTCCCTTATTTTTTGTAGTTTCTAATCAAACTGAGCGAGAACTTCTTTGCCTCACAAATACATCTCCCATTGACCTCTTGTGTGAGCCAGTTCCTTCCTGCCTACCATCTCCGCAACTGAGACCCGATCCAGTGGTTCTTGAGTCTGCAGACCTCATTCAGTTTGAGGAACGCCCTGCACCTCTCTCTGGTAAGAGTTTGCTTGCCTATGTTGTATTGCTTGTGCATGGTAACTCATACAATTTGGAAAATAATGCATCAAATAGTTGATTATGTAAATTTCTATTTAAATGCATACATATGTATATATATCACACAAGGGGATGTGTTGGAAATGCATGTGGCTTCCATCAGAAACTCTTGAGTACTGACTGTAAGTACTCTACTGTGATTCTCTGGGGTGAATTTTATAGGGACCTTTTCTACCTTTTCAACTAAAATTGCATTTTGCCAACCTGCAGCAACCTTTTCACCACACTAATTTCATAGTGCTTTTCTGAGCACTGTGAGACTTCAATGTGTGAGAATTAAATTAAACTTTCTAAATAGTACATGATGCAGACAGAGCCAGAAGCAAATATCACATCAGCTGCAGAGGTGAACATGACACATCTTCTGGCTTCAAATCAGGCTGACAAGTATTTTTAAATATTTTATGGCCTATTACCAGAGAAACATTCTTTATTGATGCTCTGTTCTTGAAAAATAAATTGAGTTGTCTTATTTATTTTAGAGATAATGATTTTAACAGAAGAAGAAAAACAAAGAATTGTTACCCCAGCTCAAGGAAAATCGACCTCTGGTTCTGTGGTGTCTAACACCATAGAGAATGCTTCAGTGCCTCCCTGTCAGTCCTCTGAAACCCAACTAAACAAGGAAGCAATGGACAGCCCAGCCAAAAAGCAACACAAAACCAAGGTGAAATTGGCAGCAAACTTTTCACTTGCACCTGTAACCAAGCTTTAACTCTTTCTTTCTTTTTAGTGTGAAAGACAAGTACCTATGGACTCTATACAAAGTAAAGCTATTTGCTAGCCCTTAAGTATTTTAATGAAAGGCCTAGAAGAATTAATTTGTATTTAATGTATTCTGTGAAGATTTTGTTCCTTTTATGCTGAACACAGCTGTTAGCAGAGAAGATTTTTTTCTATTATTTTGAAACAAATTCTGGCATTTATTAAATTATTCTTAAATTTCACAGTTTTTCATAAATGTGTGTTCAGTAAAAGCAAAATATTAATTCAACTAAAATGGAACAGATTTTATTTTCTTTAAGCCTTGTTGGTGGTGTAATCATACATGTAGCATATTGTATTCTATAGGCTGTTGCTTACTGGTATTGTTTCAGACAGTATTAATAAAATGCATGATCTGTCTTTCAAAAGCCTGTTGAGAAATTTAACTTGCTGACCTGAAATGAGAAGAGTGAGGGAGTTTATTGTACTCCGGAGGAGAAACTTGTTCTCTGACCTTTCAGATGACTTGTAACTGCATTGGAAATTCTTTTGTCTAAAGCTGTCTGTAGAAGATTATGTGGATTTTTTGTAAAAGTTGTTTTAAATGTATTCTGTAGCTTTCAGTTCCATTTAGGAGCTTTCTAGGGCATTAATGCTTTAAGCTTCCCTTTTATATTTAGTTCCAGTTGGGCATGGATTTGGTTAAGGAAAAGACTGTCTTGGTGTCATGAGTTTAAGATACAGACACACACATTTTATTGTGTCTAGAAATGAAGTTATGAAGGTTCTGATATTTCTGAAATATGCATTTAATGCATAAATTACAGATAATGGAGTGGATCTTATTAAAGTGTTTCGTGATGGAAGGTACTGATGCTATTTCCACCTGTAAGGACAGTTCTGATTACATGTGCAAATGCTAAGGTTGTTCAGCTTAACCTTGTTTTCTATTTTTATGCATGTTCAGTAAATGGGAGGCTTATTCTTTGATGTGCTGTCTTTTAGCTGTGTCTGGTTTTATTCTAAAACTTACTCCTAGTGTTGGAAGCTTTTTTCAATTTGTGGTATTTTGTGTTGGCTTTTGAAAGGGCCAGCTTTGGAAGAGAGGTTAAGTTAGTGGATGACCTTAACTCTAGGTAGCAGAAATGTCCAGTGTATGAGACTTTATACCCATTCTGGGTAACCGTGGCACTTACAATGGGTTGTATTTGCCAGGCAGCAAATAAATTGCTTGTAGTATTTAAAGAACATATACTAGAGGTTTTCCACTGGCCAACTGAGTATTTTTTTAGGTGGATTCTACTGTAATGTACAAGAGATGGAACATGGGCTCTAATTTCTCAGCCAGCAACAGGAAATGCTACTGAATAATGGCTATAGACAGAATTTTACTAGCCAGATTTTGTTATAAAATCTTTTAAATTTAGGCAAGTATTACCATTAGTGAATTTATAGCCATTGTGAATGCAGAGAAACACTTGGAAGTTTTTCTGAGCATTATGGAACAGTATTTTGAGTCCTTAGTAAACATCTACAGACATAATGCTAGAGAAAGAGAAATTTAGAAGTAAGCTTTATTGGAATGCTTTTAATGAGTTAAATGCAAGAACATCTGCTTTCACCTTAAGTTTGATAAGGTTAACACTGATCAGTCTAGATCTTTGTTTCAGAAGAGCATGCATTGGAAAAAAGACCAACCCAAAATTATATTCTTGAGATTCGGCTACAAGTCATCTGGAGTACTAAAGAAAACCAGGTTTTTGCTTCAGAGGAAAATATGGTATTTGTCAAAGTGAGTGTGGTGGTTATGCCATATATGGAGGTCAGCATATCTTTTCTGGATTCATGTGTGATACTGATGAAATCGCTGTTTGAAAGTAATAGAATAATACTTTTGAGAAGTTGTGTTCATAGTGTAACAAAATAGCTAATTGAATTGCAATATATTTTTTTATCCAAAGGGTTAAATGAATTATGTGACTTACAGATTTAAAAGCATTGCAACCATTAAATTCTTTAATTTAAAAATTAAATGTACAACTTCAGATTCGTGTCTGTTTAAAAAAAAAAAATTCACTGAAACCCTCAATTGATGCACTATCTTTTTCTTGAGATGGGAGGGAGAAGAAAAAATTCTTTTCTTAGCTGTCTACTTTGTTTGGACACTTCCTTTTGTGGCTCAAGTGCTGTTTTGTGTGTTGGGACCAAACAGTTGTGTCAATAAAATTTTCAAGCAAGCATAAATCTTGTCCTTGTCTGAAGACCTGAAAAACACCTGTTCTAGAATCCTTAACTTGCTGTGTCACATTCAGTTTAATTATCCAGACAGAGCAGAGAGCTAAAATTCGAGATTTAGTGAAGACAAAAGAAACACCATAAATCCACAACCTGCTATTCTGGAAAATTAGGGTTTTCCCAATTTTTGCAATTCAGCTGTTAGCAGATGTACTCGGTATCTCATGCTGTTCTTCATACAAATTAATGTTTAGAGTTTATTTTAGAAGGAAACCATGTTATTTATTAGCCTAAAGAGAAAAATGGAGAAAGGAGTGTAAATGCAATGGGTGGAAGTAAGGTGTTCCTCCTGAATTTTAGTCTCAATTTAACATTTTAAAATTATTGTGAGTAATGTCATATGGAGTGTTACTGAGCAATAAAGTTAACAAGTCACTTTTGAGTTACAATAGCCTTGTTTTCCAGCTTGCTGAAGATAGTAATTATCCAGGAACTACAAGTCTGGCAAGCAAGTTACTTTGCAGCTTCACTAGAGTGCTTTGAAGTTTACTTCCAAATCTAACAAAATAATTAAAAAAAAAAAAATAAATCTGCAACTAAATTGGACTGCTGTGATTTTGCAGCTGTATGGAAAAAAGTAAAGAGCCGGATGAGCTGCTCCTGACTTTCTCTTTTTTTGTGGTCTTATTACATACTATTACTTAATGGAACTGTTAAAGTGGAACAGTCTGCTAGAGTAAATGTCAGGCTTGCTGCAGTTAAGTGTTCACTTGATGTTGCAGAGTACTTGTTCAATAAACAATTTTGAAGTTACTACCTAAACAAATTATTTAGCAGGAAACTCTCCATAAATAGTGTAATAAATATCACCCTTTAAAAGGAGGGGCAGGCAATTTATAAAAGCTTTCTATAGCCTCTTAACCAATACCACAAACTGTATAATCGCCACTCTAATTTTGTTCTTTCAGTAGTTGGGAGTGTTTTAAGTGTGCATGAGTAAAATCCCTTGTACGACCTGGTATGTGATTACCTTCAAAAGGTGAGTTTGATTTTAATTGTTCTCTTGTTATCATGCTGGAAACATTCCCACTTCTTTCATTCTCATTTTATGTTAAAGCATCTGTTTATACTGGTAAAAAGTTTTTAAAAGTCATGATAGAAATAACTTGATTTTTTTTTTTTTTTTAAATTTAATGTGGCTTGTTTTGTCTGCCATAATATAACAGGACAGAGTGTAATTGCATGGTGAACTATGGTTTAATTCCTATTTCTATTAACTCATTTAAAAAAAAGGAAAAAAAAAAAAAGGCACAACAAGGAGACTTGGGCATAATGCCAGAGAAGGGCATTAGGGAGGTGACTTAGTTGACCTTTCAGGTGTAATGTGGAATAATACTTATAGGAAGCATGACTAAGAACATAAGGCTGTTTCTTAACATTTTAAGTTTCTGAACAGAGGAGCTGACAAAAGTCTTTTCCTTTGGACAAAGCAAAGCTTTTGGGTGTGAAAGTAAGAAATCAAGCAATCTTTCTGTAGAATAGGCTGAGGACTTTGCTTTTGGCCACAAAGGACAGGTTGCTTTCTGTATTCTAGACAGTCTCAGGACTGGTATGGAGAGAAAAACTGACTGTTTGGAGGAAAAAACATGGCCTTGGTTTGCTCTAGATAGCTGTTTACAGAAACATGAGCAACTGAAAACTGAGTGTTATCAGTGAAGCCTTCTGAGTCTGTGGAAGTAACCATTCTTTTTAATCTTGTCATTTATTTCTTGCCTCTGACACTTGAAATGTGTTAAGTGTCTTTGCAGCTAACCTTTTTGCAATTTGAATATTTAATCTCTTCTGTGCGTTTGAAAACTAGTTTGCAAACCTTGGCTTTAAGTGATTTCTCATTCAAAGCTTGACCTTGATACCTGTTCAGTCTGTGTGGCCATAGAAAGTCAGATGCTGATATACATTAAAGTCAGCATTTTATTAATGTATAGAGTGATGCCTTACAGTGCATGTGTGCTATGGAACAATTGAGATACCTAAGAGATCTTTTGGATATTTTCCCGCAACTTACCTGTTATTTGTTTGGAGGGTAAGGTATGATGTTGCTACTCCTCCAGCATGCGCTACTTTTAACATAGTATTCCTTCTCATATGGACTGTTTTTATGTTTAATGTCACATTACATAGATGGAGAAAATTGGGAAAAAATCTTAATTCAAGCGACTATTAAAATGGGTTTGTGGTGTTATACGTATGCTACGGGAAGCAGACTGATATAAATAGAGAATTCTATTTTACAAGAAATGTCTGGGTTGCCACTTCAAGGTATTGTTTCTGAGCATTTTCTGTAGAGTAAAAAAAGGCTTCTCTAGGATAGATCAGTTTTAAGGTCTTTTTTAGATGCTCCACTAGTCCTATCTAATCCTTTGCTGTCTTGTATCTAGAATACCTAAGAAAGAGGTTTTGTTTGGTTTTTTTCTCTTTTGGCTAATTGACACTGACAGTGTTGCATTTGTTTTCCCTGAGCATTTAAACAGTTTGGCTATAAGTAGTGACAAGCTTGACAGAAGAAGCCTGACCATGCTGGTTGCACTTAAAGGGAGAGTTCTTTGAGGTGCAGATTGGTGCATTTGAAAACATCTCAAATTTAAGCTCAGGCTATTAGGACAGGATTCTTAAATGATGACTGAAGGTTGTTGACAACAGACTTGGAGTAAAGAGGATAGTATGGATATTATGCACTGAGAACTAAGCACCTTATCAGACTGCAGGTAAGTAATTTAATTTTACCTGAAGAGTAGGATAAACATTTAATATGTGAAGGGAATTCAGAGAAAAATGATAATCAAGTTGTGTGAAGGGAGAGAGAGGAACTGTTCACATGATAGCCCTGTAACCAGAGATTGCTTTCATATTTTCTGTTGTATTTTTTAAAGGTGTGGGAGGGGAATGTGAGGGTGGAATATGACAAGTATGTGGAAACTTCCAGGATGCTCTCAGAGGAGAGCGAGCTAGGATGAAATAATCATAAATGGATTAGGGAAGGAATATGAGTACTTCCTGAAAATTATATCTCTGAAAGCCTGTGGTCAGTATCTTGAAGGATCCATATCTTGCATGATTTTCAAGATACCCTGGACTTTGTCTGAAGCATAGATAATGCCTGCAGGAAGAGTAATAGTGCAGTAGCAAGATGACCGATATGGAAATTCCCTGCCCTCACTAAGAGTTTGCCACCTGAAAACTTGAGCAAGGTATTCCTGCACCAAGATGATATTCCTGCTTTTACAGATCTCCTGTGTAGGTACAGACAAGGTATAAAAGCATCCGGCCTGTACTGTGGGAGCAGCTCAGAACACCTGGCATTTGTTTTCAAGAGTGACCATTAGAATTTGTTGTGCTGCGTGTTTGCCAAGTCTTTGAAGAACTAGTTTTACAAGGTCAGGTCGGAGGATGGCCTGGTGTAGGCCTGGGAAGATGTGGCTGAAGACAGTCCATGAGTATGTGTGTGGAATGTTTTCAAGTGTTCTGAGGACTGGCAAACATCCCAGCTGAGCCAGATATGTGCTCCTGTGTTAGTAGCATTGGCTGTGTGCTGTTAGTTCTTTCCAGATCCTTGTTGAAACGTATAAGTTTGATTCTTCTGTGAAATAAATGGAATCTTGTTACAGATAGCTTGAGCGCTTAATCCAGTTGCTGCATATACTTGTGGTGCTTAGCTCTGTATTTTGTGTTATAAGGGACTGCTTTTAGTCCCAAGACAAATTGTGGAAATTAGAGTGTTCCTTTTGCTCATGGTGATACAGGTGATCTCTTTGGAAACTATCTCTTATTATAATCAGTTGAGCTTGACAGCCCTAAAGCAGAAGCCTTCAAAATATTTCCTTTAAAATGTATCTGTGCCAAACAGGGGTTTGGAGTGATTATAATCCAACTTTGTATGCCTGTCTAAGGAGACTGTAGAGCAGCCTTTACCAGCTCAAAAGCAAAGCAATTTGTGAGCTGTGACATTGTGCCAGAAATGAGTTTGTAGTAATTCAGGATGAAAGATGATGAGAAATATCAGCTGTTGCAGACTTACTTTGAGTTGACGTTTATTCATTTCACCTTGAGATTTGGAACTTGTATTACTGCCAGAAGCTATTCTACTTAGTATATGGCACATACAGTAATGCTGAGCTGACTTGCCTACAGCCTTACTCAGTGGTGCTGGGATAAAGGACATAATAAAGCTTCAGGCATTCCAGCAGGTCAGATGGTACATGGCTGTCAAAGCACTATTATATATCATGCTGCAGGCACAAGTCTCAAGTCAGTCTTTCAGCTATTGGATTCACAAGTAATAAAAATGGCATTCTGCCAGAAAATCCATTTTGTGTGAAGTCTACTGGTAAGAAAAAAAAGCAACAAACAACTTTGTCAGTGTAGATGAGATGAGATGAGAATTGGCTTCAATAAACTTGGAATTAGCTGCAATCATCCCTGCTGGTTTTGAGTTTTCTTAAGCTACTCCACAATTGACCCAAAGCAACTTTTGGTAGAAGCCCAAGCCATAAAATGGAGTGCTCAACAGGCCAGCAATTATTTTATTAGCTCTGACATAGACCCTGCAGGTCTGTTTTGTGCAGCCTTACCAAATAGGCTGGGAGCAGCATGAGACACGGCCCAGTCACTTAGGTGTTCCTGGTGCTGAAGCTCTGTGTGCTGCAGTGACCACTGTGGGCATGGGTGGAGTTCTCACAGATGTTCCAGCTCGGAAGTCCTGATGGCAACTGTCTTACCAGGTTTCAGGTATCCTGGGCACAGTGCGTATTTTGATGGATGGTAAAGGACACCAGGAATGCAGGATGAGCTCCATTACTGTCTCCACATTGAGGCACTTGCCAGTGATGTTGAGGGAGCTGCAGTGGTGTTCTTCCAGACTGCACTGTCACCAAGAACACCCACCCTCAGTTTGACTCTGGACTCAATGATTGCTTTCTAAGGACAGGTATTTCTACTGATTAACTTTTTTCACGTGTGTAAATGATCTCTTAAAGGTAAATCTCCTGCTAAAACCTTTTGATACATTACACTTGTGTAGAATCTGGTTGCAGTTGGGTACAGTCTTGGTACAGAGGCTCTTGGAGCACAATGAGCTGCTTACTAATGAGACAGGGTGGTCTTACTCAAGGTGCTACCTCAGATCCTAAAAGGGAGGGTGTTTGCAGGAAAGAACCTGTAATTTGTTTGCCTGCAGAGAAGATGGACTTGCGTGAGTTCTCTTGGACATCAGTCACTATCTAAGAGTATGAACTTGTCTGAGAAACAAGTGGATTATTATAATTTCAAATCTATAGTCATGTTCATGATCCCCAGTGTTGTCCCACAAACAGGGTTCATTTACCCAGTGTGCAAGCCAATAACACACAGAGTCGAGGTATTGTCAAATTAATTTCATTGATGTGCATGAGTGGGTGCCTGTCCTGAGATACGACACCCTTGTCTTAAAATTTCTCACATTTATACACTTAACTAATACATATTCTTTGTTATTTTTCTTAATGATTGGTTCTTTCTTCTTTGCCCCTCATGTAAATTAATGCACAGACTGTTGTCCTCCTTTGTTGTCTTCTTTTGAGTAGGTGGTCAATGAGTCAGTGGTCGCAATGTCCCCTTGTAGGAATTACCTTTTACCTACTTCTTCTCTAATCTTGGCAGTTCCAAGTGGTTTTCCAAGGTTTGACCAGACCACAATCCATTACCTTTTCTGACATAAACATCCTACTTATTTACAAAGCCCCATTGTCTAGTAGTTAGTTCCTAAACCCTAAATCATACCTAGTTAGTGTTTCCCTATTTTAAATATTAACTGACGGGGGCTGTACACAGGACTTTAGCAGCTCCCTGATTACTTCAATCATATTATACATACAACACCCCGAGTGAGTTAAATCTTTCATTCATTTGATACACTTATGTCCTGGTTTCAGCTGGGATAGAGTTAATTGTCTTCCTAGTAGCTGGTACAGTGCTATGTTTTTTTTGAGTTAGGTATGAGGAGAATGTTGATAACACACTGATGTTTTCAGTTGTTGCTAAGTAAAGTTTAGACTAAAGTCAAGGATTTTTTAGCTTCTGATGCCCAGCCAGTGAGAAAGCCAGGGCAGCTGACCCAAACTGGCCAACAGGGTATTCCACACCATGTGATGTCACATGTAGTATGTAAACCGGGGGAGTGGGAGTGAGGGGATCACTGTTTGGGGACTAACTGGGTGTTGGTCGGCAGGTGGTGAGCAATTGCACTGTGCATCATTTGTATATTCCAATCATTTTCTTAGTGTCACTTTATTAGTGTTATTATTAGTTTCTTCTGTTCTATTAAACTGTTCTTATCTCAACCCATGAGTTTTACTTCTTTTCCCAATTATCTTCCCCCATCCCACAGGGAGTGTGGGGGGGTGCACAGCGGGGGAAGTGAGTGAGCAGCTGCGTCATGCTTACTTGCTAGCTGGGGTTAAACCACGATGACTTGGTTTTAAAATAAGCAGCTGTAAATCAAGGTAAAGATTGCTCTGCTGCTTTCTTGTGGTTTTTCTGATTTTTCTAATAAAGACACCATTGTCTCATGCTTCAGGAGTGTGTTCAGCAGTGCCTGTGGCAGTTGCAATTCACTGGATAATCTTGTGCCCTGGATATAATTTCTCCATATACCTGTATTTGCTCAATGTAAGTTGATTGCAGGCTGTAAGACTTCATCAGTTGGGTTTATTTTGTGCTAGTTACAGAAGTTAATGTTACAGTGACAGTCTTCTGTGTTGTCAAGTAGCGAAGGAGCTTTTGCATTTGTGGTGTTTTATTAGAGCAGCTTTGATTTCCCAGTGAAACAAAGCTAGGTCGTTGGAGGGTTTTTCTGGCCCGAAGGGGCACAGGCAAATAGTAATAGCATATAGGTGTGTTTACAAAAGCTTCAATACTAGTACTGTCATAAAGGAAAACTTTTTTTCTGCATTTCAAATCCCATCGCAAGTAGTTGGCTTGAAGGGCCCATTCAGTGGACCTCTTAGGATCTGTTTGTTAGGAAAACCAAGCATGTACCTCCAGTCAATGGAATTTCTGATGTTTTTGTTAAATGAAGACAGAAATAGTTAAATGCACTGCCGCTATAATTTGTAGCTCTTTGTGGTGCATGAGCTCTCTGTCCTTGTAACCTGAAAATCCTAAATTGAAAGTTCTCTGTTTAGCTGTATTACCTGCTGGAGTGAGTCTATCTAAAGCATGTCAGAGTAGGTTTGAAAGTCTGGTTCTTTACAACATCCAGCTTACTATATAATCCACTGATTTCTGTAGCTGATGAGGATTACTTTTTAGGTATCAATTTAAACATCTCTTGGTGTCTTACCACAATTCGTTGAACCTAACACAAAGTATTACTGCAGAAAACTGCCTCTAGTTAAAAAACTAATAATGCTGTAAAGGATACAAGCTTAAACGTAAGAGAAATGCTACTGTTAGACACTTCCGTATTCATCTCTGAGGCTGCAAGTTGTTGCCTAGGCTGTCTGGATCCAGGTCTAGATACTGAGGTGTTCTCAAGATCCTATGTGAAGTGTTGTATCCACATGGAGGGAGGAGTAAGTTTTGGACCTTAATGTTTTTATGATACAATCCTGTTCTAAAGCAGCCTGCTTGGCTGGCTGTTTACAGGATTGATGGGATTGTGGAACAAGATGCACCTTGATAACAGTGGTAGCATTAATGCTGGGGCAGAGTAGGACTGTGTTCATGTAAGTAACATATGACTATGGAAGAGTGGCTTGAATTCTGAGCTGCTTGGGAATATATACTGGGTCTGGAATAGGAAAGGGAGCTGCCCTTTCTTCAAGGTCAAGACAGAAGAATTTTGTTTTTCTTCAGCCTGCCCCTGAAATGTGGGAGTTTGCTGGTGACGTGCTGGCGCTTGATTTTTTTCACATGTTGACATTACTATATATGTTGGAGTACCAAGAAATTTTCCATTGGTTTAGGTAGGAGTAAACCACACAGAGTAACTTGGTTTATTTGCACATCTTGGAAGACTATTCTGCAGAATACATATTCTTTGGGTTGTTGTCTGTGTCATGAGTTTGTGGTCATCTTTCTACTGTAAGAGAAAGATCATGTTTATTGAAAAAAATTTGAACTCGATTCCTTCAAATTCCTTTCTAATAAGAAAGATACTCTCCTTCGTGACCAGAAGCATTTTCTGTGGTAATTGTTTACCAGAGAGTCCAACTTGGAGGTTATCTATTCATTCTCAGGCGGAATTCTAATTTACTCTCAACTGTAAAAAGTCTGAGATCTCTTTGGTTTTGGAGCCAGTAGTCAAACTCTTACTTTCCAAGAGCTGCCTCTGAAATGCCAGTGAAGATTTTAACTGCTTCAAAGGCAGGGAGTATGAATAAGGATATGGGTAGAATATGTGTATTCTACACATCTTGTGTAGAAATAAATTTATAATTTGAGGTAGTTGATTTCAGTCTGCTGTAAATGTTTTAGTTCCAAGTGGCATGGTTTGAGATCAAGCTGAACAGAATATTGGGAAAACTGTTCTCCTTAACCATCTGCTTAGTTGCAAGTGAAAAAATGCTCTTATGCCTGTCTAGGAAGACAAAGCGTGACAAAGCCTGAATCACACATGAACTTACGATGACTATGCACAAAGATGAAAGCATGCCCTAGTTACCTTTTGCAGCCTCACTTTTCAGCCTCCAGTCAAATGCAGCTTAATACTGTTTTTTAGGTAAAGTACTATTCTTTCTGGAGAGTGGAGCAGGTGTACTTACGAAAGTCCTTGTTGATTTTTGTTAACTGTCTTGGTTAACAAGACACCGGTAACTTGTCACCAGGGTACAATTAAGCAGAGCAAGTCTGGATGATGCAGTCTCTCTCCTGTGTATTTTTGACTTGGGATTCCCAAGTTGGCTGCAGTGTTATGTTTA
>JAVJGG010000061.1:9359583-9380792 GCA_035590195.1 Aviceda cuculoides | reverse complement strand
AGCAATTGCACTGCACATCATTTGTACATTCCAATCCTTTTATTATTACTGTTGTCATTTTATTAGTGTTATCATTACTATTATTGGTTTCTTCTCTTCTGTTCTATTAAGCTGTTCTTATCTCAACCCATGAGTTTTACTACTTTTCCTGATTCTTCTCCCCCATCCCCCTGTCGGGGGGAAGTGAGTGAGTGGCTGCGTAGTGCTTAGTTGCTGGCTGGGGTTAAACCACGACAAGGAAGAAACATGTATTTAGTATAACACAGCAGCTTAGTTTATTTGGAAATATGTTTAACTTTGCTGAAGAGATTCGGTAGGTCTAGGGCAAGGTACATGAGAACCATTTGCTGGTAGAATTGACAATTAGTACAAATAGCACTTCAGCACTTCTGTTTTTCTCAGTAGACCAAGATTGTTTCTTGAATACAGACATGTTTACCAGTTCATAGAGGAAATAGTGTGTTAAATCCACCTTAATTTTTTTTTTTTTCTTTCTGAAGTGATAAACAGCCAGGATTCCCAGGAGAGATTTTGGGTACTTCAGTCAACTGATGTCCTTCTTTGCAGACAGCAACAGGTATCTGAAAATCAGCTCTGAAATGCTGCCAGTTAGTCGATGTAGTCATCTGAAGATACTTGTCTGATGTTTTCTGCTGATTTTGCATGTGGGGATTGCATAACGTGCTATGTTGGTAGGATTGTGGAAGTCACAAAGCCCCTTATGGTACTTGGGAATACTCACTGGTTTAGTCTGATTTTTAAAAACAATGACCAAGATTTTTGCACACTTAGGAAGGAATTAAGTTTAACTTGTTTAATTACAACCATTATGTTTTAAGTAAGCCATTAGGGCTCTGCTGTGTTCTGGATGGACAACACTGTAAGCCATTGTTGAACACAGTTGAGATTGTGACCTCACAGTCTAAAAAATCCAGGACTTTATTGCTAAGCAGCATTGCTGTCCCCCTTCTAAAGGAACCACTGGTGCACTGCAGCCAAGCTGTTCAAACCCACCCAAAAATAAAAACAGAACTGAAGCATTTGCTAATTAAAAACAAAACAAACTCACATAAAGAAAACTTTTTAGCTGAGCCAAACTAGAACTTCTGAAAATGAAGTTCACTGTCATTAATACTGCTGTAGTTCAAGTCCCTTTGGGGCACTGACTGCCAGTGCTAACTATATTAATATTACATATTCATACCTGCTATGTTTTCTCCTCCTCATTTTAATTAAAGGAGGGGGCTCTGTAGCCTAGTCAGGAGTGTTGCTTCCCAGAAATGTCTAGCTCTGTTTCTTGTTAATGAAATTTTTTCACACAAACCTACATTCTATTGATTTTGCTTTTCTTCCCAAGGGACTACAGATTCTGTGCAGCATACAGGGATCACCCCAGTCATGAGCACAGCCTGGTTTAAACACTAATGTGCATAACTCACCTTTTGCCTTAGAAAAACTGTGTGCCAAGTCCTTCTTTAGGACCCTTTACCAGCATTCACAATACTTGGTCGTAACAGTTGATCCTCTGAAGGTTTTAAGTTTGGTGCTTCGCTACAGGTTTTTCCTAACCTCTATTTGCCTTTAATGGCACTGAACATCTGCCTCTTGTCTTAAAATACTAATAATTCCTGATGTCTTAATTGGATACCAGCAAATTCAAGAGGCTGTTGAATTTTACAGAAGCCAGTGGGTATTTCTTCCCCTCCAGTGTGTATTCTCCTTTAATAGCAGTTTTCCCCATAAGTCTTAATGTACACAGGTGCTGTACAGAGTCCAACCCATACCAGATACAGTAGATATTAACAGCTACAGAGCTTAATGTGATGTTACATGTATCAACAAAAATGCCATAACTATATATGACTATTCAGCCTTTGGATATGTTTCGTCCTCTTTCCTGTGTCTTTGGTTAAAGTAATTAAAGTGCTTCATGTTATAGTGGAAACCTTTTGGTTTGTGGGGTTTGGGTTTTTTTTTTTTCCTCCTTGATCCTTAAACCCTAAGGAATTTAGTGACATAGGTTCTTTGTCTCAAGTGAGTCTGCAATACTGAAACAAATTATTCTGGAAATGCAAATGTTCTTCATCGAATCAGTCTGATGCTAGGGAGTAGGTTTTATTTGTACAAGAATAGTCTGAGTTACTTTAGATGGTGTCTATCTCCTTGAACCTTAATAAGATACTTTCTCTCTCTAAAAAATATTACTGTTTATCCTTTCTGGGTAACTGCTGTTATTTTTTTTTTTTCCTCCTTCCCTATAAATGTGGTTCCTTTGTATATAATTACACACTTATCTGGCTTAACAAAACTGAAGTTCCTCTTGAAAAAACTTTATTTTAGGAACTTTTTGCTATCTGTTTACTATTTCTAAGCCTGAGATTTTCACATTAGATCCATGTACATTTATTTTACTATTTACACCTATCACAGTACGTTTATATGGAATACCGTCACACAGACAAACCAGCTACTGACAGCTAATATAAAGATATTAGATTCCACAAGGCTTAATCTGCATAGAGACCAGAAACACATTAATGGTGAAACACAGATAAGTCTTTCTGCATTTCCCTTAATTTTAAACCCATTTTGAGTAGAATGTGATCTTCCTACCACAAATAGTCTACTTCTGTATTTGTATGTTTGCTTGTGGCCAATTTGTCTTGGGTGGCTAGTGTCGTCTTATGCTTGATAGTTTATATTTCTTATGGAATATGCAATTAATAGTTGTTTCAAGCATTGTTTAAATATTAGTTAAATATTGTTTGTCTTCTGCTCTCCTCCCAGCAACCTACCAATCTCATACTGCATGTAACTTCTAGTAGTGGACAAAGCTCTCTGGGTGAGTATTTCTAACTCCCATTTGAGGTGCAGAACTAAAAGAAATGACACAGCTTTGGACTACATTACCTATTTGCACATTACTGTATCTGTGCATGCTAAAGCTTTACCAGAGATTCATTTTCGGTGGTGCAAGCAATATTCATTTGACTTGAGTAATTCAGAAATCATATGGGATATAAAAAAAATCTGTCTCTACTTGCAGCATCCTTGTCACTGATGCTCATTCTTTAGGAAGAATTGGAAGTGAAACTTCACAGCAAAGTAGTTGAACATCACACTAGTTTGATAAGTATTTTGTATACAACATCAGTTATCCTGAAGTTGCTTCATCTATTAGTTGTGCTATATACAGCATTGCTACTGTGGCTTTTGTTTTGAAAAGTAGCCAAAATGGGATATTTCACCAATTTTTGAGTGCTGTTTATAAAGGGCGGGGGGGAAGCATACAACAAATTCTTATAAAGTGATGGCCTATTAAAATTTCTGGTTTACACCTTACTGGATGAAATATACCCTTCTTTTCATTCACTTTTATCACTGGGGTGGTTTTCTTGACTCTACTACAGATCTTTTCTGGTCACTGGACAGCCACTATATAGATTTCTTGTTTTTAGGCATGCGTGTTGAGTGATCCATGCAACAGTGAAGAAACTGCCATTGTACATTCCATATATTACTGTTGTGCCAGTTGCTCTTGATTCTGTTAGCAGGATGCTGTTAGTTCCCCTCACCCTACAGTTTCATTCAGTGAAAACATTTGAAAAGACAAACATGATAGAGAGCTCAGAGCTACATGATGTTGCATTGTGTGGCCCCACAACAATCTTTAATGATAGCCAATCCTGCTTTAGCAATGGTGGGCTTGCTTGGAGGAGGTTCTGCCTTCTTTTCTGCTGGGCTGCCTGCAATGTTCAAAATAGGACACCATTAAAACCAAGAGCTGGTCAAACTATTTTTTCCTACTTCTGGCTAAAAGAATGCAAACCTTTCCTCCCCCTGTCCCCCCCACATTTTTTAACTCTTGTTGGAATAATTCGTCTAACACTATGGTAGTAACCAAGCTGTTATGTGGATTCAAACTGCTCAGGAAGTCTTATCTCTTCAGGGGAGTGAGTTAAGAGGGGCTAAAGAATCCAGATATCTCAATGGGAGGGTAAACTTCTTGCATCTTGTTCAATCCAGGTGTCCTTGTTCACAGCCATAGGGTCAGATAACAGATTCTTCCCCAGAAAGTCATCTTACTGTGTTTAAACCCCAACAACTAAGGAGTTGAACAAAAATATTGCTCAAGTTTATTCTCGCATCAACTTGGATGTCATAATTGGAACAAGATAAAGATAGATTTTAATTTTTCAGGGTGAAAAGAATCTTTTTATCTCTAACATTGCATTTAAAAGGAATGATGTGAAGTAAACTAACAAGGGAGATGAGTCATGCTCCCTGTGACCAAAAGGGTATAAATAATTAGTGATGCATCTTAAAGTATTTCTGTCAACCTTGTACTTGAACTTTACGGTCATTCCACATCCCTCTGGAAACTCTTTGGCAAGATCTTGATCATTGCAAAATGGCAGTGTGTATGGATACAAACATCTTCAGCTGATGGACCAAATGTACTTTAAGAAGGGCACCACTCTTAGTTGACTATCTCCATGCCTAGGAGCTCAGTTTGAGACGAGTCAAAATCAATCTGTTAACTTTTAGAGCTTATGCTGTGACTGTTTTGTTTGAAAGTTGCAGCTAAAAGCTTCCAAAGGATCATGTAATCCACTTAGTTTCTGAGAAATTGGTGTGTCTGCAGTTCTGTCCAGAAATGATTTGGATTGAGGTGATCAAAAAGCCTATTTATGCTGTAAGATGTAAGAAATTTGGGGCAGCTGTGGAAGTTTGCCTCTTTTCTCTAGTTTCCATCTTCTCTGCAGTAAAACAGACAAACTTTGCTTCAGATATCCTAGCATATATCTTAAGAGGCTTTTTTCCAGTTAATATTTTTGCAGAACCAGATGGGAAAACGATTGGCAAAAAGAAATCGAGTTGCTTACAAAAGCAGGTTGTAGCTATGTGTATTCAAGTATGCTTTGCATATTTAAAACGCACAAAGCGATTTTAACACTGGGCATAGATGACTTGGATTCAGTTTTTTGGGTAATTGGGCATCTGAATTCTAAGTCGCCAGCAATTGTTGACACACTATCTTGTTTCAGGGTGATCTAGCTAGATTAACCTAGCTTTTGGCAGAGGCTGGCCCAGCATGGCCTTTGAAAATGCTCTTTTATCCAGTTGTCTTTGGAGTTTTTTTCCTATTGATTTCCTTAATGTTTAGGAACTCACTGGTAGGAGATTGTGTTGCTTTGTCTAAGGGTTTTAACTTGGTGCGAAGGAATTCAGCCATCTCTTTGTCTTCTTCTTTCTCTCTGGTGGAAAAAAGCAAAATAAATCTGTTACAGAAATAACAATGTTTTCTCTGTAAATGGGACAGTAAAAGCTAGAGTAGCTAGGATCAAATCACTAGTAAACAATTCACTTCTTCGTTCTTTTAAAAAACACTTAATTTTGCTGCTTATTGAAGAGCAAAATATTTGTCTAAATGAAAACAGTAACAAACTTGTAAAATTCAGAGACAGAATTTTCCCCAAGGTTCTTTACTTGTCTCTGATAGTATTGGATTAATTATATTCCCTAGTCAGTGAATTTAAACCATAATGTATAGCCTGTTTAAAGTTGGCATCACAAGTGCTTCAGGATGCTTCTGCTACAAAGTAAAGCAGAGGATACATATTGCTGTGATTGTACTGCTTATTTTTAAAGGCCTGCTTAGACAAAAGACTGGATCTTGTGCTCTTCTGCTGTTAGTGTTTACCCAAACCAAGTACATTTCTCTTTGCCTGAAGATGACAGCATTAGGCCCAAAATAAAGACTGTGTTGCTAACCTTGATTGTATCTATTACCTTTATTTCCATGTTAGTTTCTTTGCTATTTTGTTACTTATTCAATCAGTGTGCTCATTGTTAATCTCAAGAGTTTTAAAGAAAAGCCTCGGGTTTTACTGCAAATGTGAATTGACACTAATGTATTCACATCTGCATAGTGCATAGCAGTACATTTTCAGTAGCCTACAATTATGCTTCTGTATTGTCTGGCTGCTGATGAGGTTTTTGCAATTTGCGCATCGAACTAGCAGTTGAGAGCTCTGGATTACATTGCTAGCTCAGGCTTCTTGTCAGCTGCTGACTTTGGCTAGCTCTCTTTGATCAGCTGCTGGACTCTGGCAAGCTTTCTCCTCTCCTGTCTTTGATTGCTTGGAATTCAAACATGTTGGAAGAGATACTGTCATTTGGGATAAATGGATTGATGAGCCTTGAATCTTTACTGTTGAAAACTCTTGACTATTTGTAGACTGTTGGGATCTCAGTGCAACAGCTGGAAGTGAACTTTTGAGGAAGACTACAGGTTTCTCAGCAACTTTGGGCTAAGATACTGAGAAGAACCATTCTGAAGTTGTTTCTGCTTTAGGTTACGTAGACCTGTGTTAGTGATTGCATTCTCTCTCTCTCTCTCTCTCTCTCTTTATATCTATAAATATGCCCCTTCTTTAATTCCATTTCATGTCTACTTCTCATGCCAAAAGGATCCCCTGGTAGCAGCAAAAATCCTTCTTTTTAATGGTAAATGCCCAGACACTTCCTGGTAGGAAAGTAAGATATCAAACCCCACTGTAGTCATGAGATGACTGAATCATTAATGGAATAGAGAGCCGCAGAAGTGCAGTAATCTAGTTTTAATGTTTTTCCTATGGAACCTGGAAGATGCTTTTAACTTGGTAAGTTGTTTTAAAGGACCAATTCTCTCCCATTAATGTTGATGTAAATTTTGTCACTCCAGTGTAGTGTTAAGACTTGTGAAATCTCACAAATAAGTTCAGTTTCTTCTGGTTCTTACCGTAATCTCTCCACCTCTGCATCATCTACAAGAAAATCTCTTTTTTGTACCAGTCTATGTATCTTCTGAATCAGTTCATCCTCTCTTTGTTTCTCCATCTTTGTTTTTTCTTTTTCTGGTCAAAAACAGAGAAAAGAGACTATTACTTTGGATTCTAGGAACAGGGTGGGGGTGTGGACATTGCAGATGTCTAAGAATGAATTGCTAATTGAAGACAATAGTTCTTCAGAGCGGAGTCACCAAAACCCCAGCAAGTTCTGCTCACTGCTTCTTTTTTCTCTTCTACCTGATGCTGTCATATCTGATCAGCTTAATGGTCTGGAGACTCTATGGGGCTTGCCAAGTGTACTTTTACTATTAAATTACTCTGCAAGACACTGAATTTTTTAAAGAGATTTGGTAAGAAAACAGTCCAGGACGCTTCATTAAAATCCATGGTACAAACTCCCTCTGACCTCAGGGAAAATGAGACCAATCCAAAAGGAACCATTTCTCTGTATTTCATGGCAGCTTTGGCTGTTGACTACACCACTTTTTTCTACTCTGGTAAGGCAGGTGAGCTGCAAATCCACACAAATAGCATCAATTGTGCAATGTGGAAAAAATAAAGTGTTTATTTTCCCCACGCTTCAAAAATCTGAGTAATTAATATATGTCCTTGTCATTATAGACTGGCCAGTTAACTAGGTTGTCTATAAACAATTTTTGTGACATGAAAGATGTGCCTGCCACAAACTACAATTCATGAATGTTAGGGATTACAGAGCTGTAGTTTAAGGTTATAAAGCAAATGTAGCTAAGACAGAAATCTTCAAACCTAGCAAGTAGAGCAGAGATGAGAAAGCCAGAGGCAAATCCCAGCCCACATATTTTCTCAAGAAGCTGAAAATTTTGATTAGATGAGAAGACACTTTGCAGTAAGTCAAGAATTTTGGTTCTGAGCAGTAGAACTGTGTTTACAGAACCATAAAATTAAGTACAGTAAGAATTGTGGGAAGAAGGGCAAGCTGTCTGCAGTCTGATGCATCTGAGCTACGTTATGTCTGCTGATTGAGCCTACCAGGTATTTTAAACAGCTAAATAAATCAGACATTTGAAAATAATTGTTTAATACAGCTTAATTTTGGATCATGGGATTCAGGATGTTTACTGCTGGGAATTTCTGCAATAAATCCATTCTTTCGTAAGTGAGATAAAAGCACCTTGGAATATATTTTCAAGAAAATGAAATTCTCTAAGTCTCAATCTCAGAAAGTCATACTCCTTGGAGAATTTTAAATTATAGTCTGCCAGTAGCAGAGGAAATAATTTGTAATATAACATAAGGTGACTTTGTCTGAGATGTATTTTCTGTGTTTTATCTTTTAGAAATTATAAAGGAAGATAAGGTTATTGACTGCTATGAAAATTTCAAGACCTCTACATTGTTACCTATGGAGAATTCCTGTGATTAATGCTGAATTTGCAGGACAGAAAGGAGAATGCTTAGAAATTACTGCTTTTTCTTGTTTTGCCTCTTATGTCTGTGGAACAAGGTATCTCCTCCTCTCACTACTGAAGGTAGAAGCTACTTTTGACTTCCTTTCAATCTATCCTCTTCCCACATTGAGATGTGCTTTCCAATGGTATCCTTTAGGAAACGGCCTGCCAAATATATGCATCCTGAATTGGGGCAAAGTACTGCATACTCTGTGTACTAAAAGACTGATCCCATGTCTACTGAAATTGGATAAACTGTGTCTACTGAAGCCAAAGAGCAGGTGTCTCTATACAAATACGTATACTAACAGGAGAATTATGATAAAGATTTTATGAATGAACCCATTTCTGGAAACTGTTTTTTCTAGGTTAGGCAGATGCTGTGTCAGCACTTAGTTCTGTGTGAATGCCAGTAGCTTCTTTGTCTTTGTTAAAACAAAAGTATTGTTGAGTCTGCCAAAAGGTGGTGCTGCTGGAACTGCACATACTTAATTCTTAAATTTGCTGAGATTTGCAAAGTGCTAAGGAGAAACTGCTGTCTATGGATTACTGCTTAAGACTTTGTGACTGGAAGATAGTTTCTAAAAGGTTTAAAAAAAAAAAAAATCCACCAAAAAAAAGTGAACACCTATCAACCCTAACTGTAAATTAAAAGTATGGGTAGGAAAGCTGCAGACTAAAAGAGGCAAGGCAAGGGAAATCATTGCTAGATATTTTCTAGGATTCATAATCCTTTCCAATACCATTTAAACCTATAACATTCCAACAGTGTTACTAGAAATTAAAAATGTGACCTATAAGTAACTGAGAAGTATAAAGAAAAGTAGAAAGATTATGAATCCACTTCTGTTGGGTGCAAAGCAAAGCGGAAAAGTTCTTATACAACTAAGAACGTGGGACCTCAGACTAGACTCCTGTCTCCTATTTTATGAGTGACCTTCTCCCTCCTTTCTGGGGAGAAAGGTGTCCTTTAAATTTGCCCAGTAAAATGTGTGGAGGGAAATGAGGATAACTAAAGGAGAGTCAAAACTTGACCTTAATAGTTAGGCAACAACAAATTATTTCTGAAGGGTGCTAGAGCCCATGCTGTAATATCTGCAGTAAATGGCCCACTGCAGTTGCTGAGTGTTTTGCAGAATGTCTACTTTTTTCTTGAACAGAGTAGGGCTGCTGTTGTGGATGATCTAAAACAGCAAAGCTGTAGTGAAGGAAAATCCCTCATTGATTTCAGCTGGAGTTTGGAGTTAAGGACTGCAAAACTGCCCACAAGTCTGTCCCTCCTTAGAGCAGTGAATTTGCAGAGAATTAAGGCAAAAGACAGTGCAGACTTTTTCCACTTGTTTTTTGTAGAAACCTGTTTTACTTTATTCTATAACTACGGGTGTGACAATTGGTATATCTAGGAAGAAACCCAGTCATGCTCAGTGATGGTTATAAATCCCTCTCTTTTCTCCCTTTTTTCTTGGGTATCTCAGCACTTCGTCTTTTCTACCTGACAATCTCTGTGCCACATGGTTCCCTTGAGATTGCTAAGGGAGTGCAAGAACTAAGGAATACACACCTTGTTTGAGTGATATTTGCAGGGTTGCTGTCAAGGGAGCAGTGAAATACAGCATGAAAAGAAATTTAGAGACCAGGAGATTAAAGACGGGAAAGAAAACAGGAAGAAAAAATAAGAACTAGAGGAAAGAAATATGAAACTCAGCCTTGGGGGGAGATTTCTGAGTATTAGGGGCAGAGGTGTGTTCCTGACACCATCCCCACCCATGCATCACCCAAGCATTATCGTAATATTGGGTTGGAGATAGCCGTTACCTGGGATTGCTACCAAACTCTGCAGCTCGCTCTTAAGGTTCATAATGTCTTTGCACAGCTGGATGTCATCCATCCTGAAGAAACAGAAAAAGCATGGTCAGAGACATACAAACTCCATCCTGTGTTGATAGGATTGGCCAGATTGCATCTGAATATATGATACTGTCCCTCGCATGGGATCTGTGCATCAGCACAAAATTCAGAGGTTTAACCTTGGGATACTGATACTGTTCATTCCCCATTTAAAACAGATAGCAAAACTAAATGCCTGTTGAGCCCTTGATTACTTGTCTTACTGGGATCTAATTTGTGTGTAGGTCATATCTGTCACTGCAGATTATTTCGGATGCCTTTTGCTTTCTTGAATGTCACTGAACATTCTGGAACGGGGATCTGTATATTTAATAGTCATGAAAAAAAAAAGTGTACCATATTGCACATACTGCAGCAACAGGTTTTACTAGGGAAAAAAGCAAGGGTGAGAATAACAAGGAGACTGGGAGCGGGCAGCAGAAGCTGTTATGTTGCTTGGCACAGCCCAGACAAAGTTTATATTCCACTATCAACCTTCTTTGTGACCTTACTTAGGTAACTTAGCCCTGATACCAAAGATCTGGAAACTGTCATAATTTGGTATCTAACTATTTTGAGGTCTTATGCCTTGGGTGGATGTCTTCCATGGTTGGTGAGAGTGCTTCAAATCCTTAATGTGTGCAGAAAGTCTGTTAATGTTAAGACACAAAAGATAGCTTAAAAAAAAAAAAAATCTATAACACTAGCAGAAACTGCACCTTTAGTTCTTATTGAAACTGATATCTATCCTGAGAGCTGCTGTACTGAATTATTCCCCTGGAAGCTAGCAAACTTCAGCATTAGCTTCCTGGCAAATGTTTTATTTTAGTGTCTCAGCTGTATTGGCAGCCAAGGCTCAGGTGTTGGTTCTGAGGGCTGCATGAGGGGCTTCCATTTTGAAATCGCACCCTGAAGAATATGAAAAAAACAGACTTTGTGATTAATTGTACATTCTTCAACTTGCATCTCCCCAACATTATCCTTGCCCACATATTTCAGACTCCTTGTTTCATAATCCTGTGCCTGAAGAGTGGATTGCCTGTTGCCTAAGCACCTGAAGGTAGCTGAAGTGCTATCAGAAGAACATGGGTTTTTACAGTGGTATTTCAAGAGAGGAAACCCAAGAGATTAGAGTGTGTGGATGTGAGACTGGACACACAAAGGATAATGCAGTCAAATTACTGAACTAAGCGAGGAGTGGAAAAAGTAGGTGTTTCTGGCACAAATAAGATTTTAATCACAACCCAAGAGCTTTTATGCTCCCTGCTGCCCCTGCATAGAATGCAGGTCTCCACAGAGAGGTGTCCTTCAGCTGCTTTGCTCATGTTATTAAAACATGTTGATCCTTTTCTTATTTGCTGCTTTGGTTAACTCTGTCTTGCCTGTTCTGCTACTTTTATTGTGCTGTGACTCCTGCTGCCTTTTTACTTCCCTCTTCCCAAAATATGACAGTGAATACCTCTCATAATAATCTTTATTCCTGACCTCTTTTCCTTGTTTAGGTGTCACTGTCACCTCTTCTGAGGATCTGCTCTCCCACCATACATCTATCTTGTAAGGCTTGCTTTTATTGGGAAGATAAGCATGCTAGCCTCAGGGCTAGTCCATGGTTCACTGCTGTATGTGTTCAGGAAACTTGGAGGCAGCGATGTTTATACTAATGATTATTCTTACTTGGGCTCCCCATATTATTCATGCTGATCACAAGCAAAGCCTGTTTTACTCCTGAGATCCATCATGCTAAGTGGTCCTGAAATTACTTTTATCAATTAACAAGCTTAAACACTATCCCCTCAGGAGCATCAATATTCAAAATGTGCTGGGATGTGAGCAAGCCTCACAGCTCCTTATCCATTCAATGTTCATGCAGTTTGGGTGTCATATTAATATAATGTGTTAATATATTTGAGGAAAATGTTATCACAGTTATCAAAGACAGTTTCTTGGTGAGAAACGTTCAACGCTGAACTGCTGTATTCAAAGGATATCTAGGGGCCAGACCCTCAACTAGTGAAAAGAACAGTGAGTTTCTACAAAAGAGATCTCCATGACATACACAGAAAGGATATTCTTTTTTTCTGTATCAGGTAGGTTGAGCTTCATTCTGGGAAGATCTGAAAGATACTAATTCAAATACTTCACTGTGTATCAGTTTGGCTCCCTGCCCTCCTCAACAAAATTCCAAAAGCTGATGTCACTGCTTTTCTCTCAGGATTTTCAGGAATTTAAAATATCATTGGCAGTATGTTCCAAGTGAGCAAGATCATCGATGTTCTGTAGTCATTACAGCCTCTACACTCAATTTGTGGCAAAGGTACTGGGCTCAACTGTAGTTGCAATTATTCTCATTATTTTGGCTCTTTTTTAATCTGACTGCAGAGCATATAGCTAGCACTCTCTGTATATATTTAACATCTCTTTCCTGAGATCTAAACTTTGTTCCTGCCTTGTAACTCACAGGAGAGAAGTAAATACGTGGCCAAGCACTTAAGGGCTGTAACAGCTCTGTGACAATCTGAATTCCAAAAGTCATAAGCCAGATGGCCTCTCTGGGATCCCAGCTCTGTAGGCTAGTGCACTTTTATGATGGACAAAGACTAAAGCCACCATCTGTACCAATTCCCCTCAAGCACATGGAACATCTTTCCTCCCATCTGTGTCAAACAGCCTTTGTGTTTCATCCATTCCATGGTGCTGATTAGGGAAAAAAAAAAGATAACAGTTAAATGACTAAAGGAGGGCTATGAGACATATTCATGAAAACCGTGTGAAGGCTTCATTCATCTGACTTAATGAGAGCAGGAGGTATAGTTGCTTATAAGTATAAAGCACATCACACATTTGCTAGCAAATAGTACTGAATGTAGGGCTACAGTTGTTGTCCTGGGCAAGAGTCACCTTGTTGCTCTCAAAGAAAATAGAAGAGGAGGAATTCCTGGGAAAGCAAGCTCTTGGAAGGACATTCAATCTGTACTAGTACTAGGAACCTTCCTCTCTTTTTCCCTCTTACGCTCTGGTTCTTGGATGTGAGCAGTTACAGAAGGCCCAGGAGAAATTAATGCTGTTTCTGAAAAAAAAATCAAATCCAAGTGGATTTCTCATTTGAAAACTGGATAGTCAGTATGGATTGACTGACAGCATATTTGTATTACTGTCAGACCTCTTTAGGAAGTAAAAAGAGCTTTTAGGAATCTTAAAGAGAGCAGGAATCTACAGAGTAGAGAAAAACAAAACTCCTTTGGGTCCCTTAACCTTTTGCAGAGAAGCTGGAGAAACACACTGAGCCTAATTCTGCAGCACTTGACTTACCTGTTGTAAGAAGAATCTATCAGAGTGCAAGATGGGCAAGAGGGGGAGTAACACAGACTATTGTCCAGCTTATTTAAGAGCACTGTTATGCTCCCTGTGCACCTGGTGCTTTTCTCAAAGGAGAGCAGCGCAGTCAGTTTGTTGCTCTGTGCAGAACGCAATGGCTTTTTCCCCTGTAGATACAGCATGGCATAGGGTACTGAAGTGATAAACAGTCCTGGAGGGTATCTGCAAAGCTGTTTGAGACATTTGCATGAAATTTGCAATATACAAACAACCTTTGCTGAACTCTCTGTTCTCTGGGATAGATAGTACATTCTTTCCAGTCCCTGTGAAATTGTTTTTGATGTTGTAGAAAAAACATCAGTAAAGCAAACAGCAGTTACAGTATGTTAGTTTTTCCCCCAGAGCTGAGCTTTAAATGTCTGCCCAGCAATCTTAAACACATGAGTTATGAGTATGATAAAACATTTCTGTTATTAAGAGCCCAAATCCATTCCTGGAGTAACCACAATAGTATTGAACAAGGGATTAATTCTCAGTGTGCTTTCATGTATTCCTGACACACTGTCGGCAATTCTGCTTTTGTTTCTTGATGGCTTATTGCAAGAAACCCTCTGTATGCTTGAAGATACCACATAAGCATGTATTATTCTTTTCTCTCTTGGTATTTCAAGCTATATCTTCAAAACCTAAAAGTAGACTCTCTCTTTGCCAAAAAAGATAAAATAGCACATAATGAATAAACAGCATGAGCAAAAGATTTTCTAAACATGTTACAAAATGGCAGGAAAATAAGTGGGTCGGAAGAGTCTGCAGTAATCTGGCACCATGACTCAGCCCCAGTAGTGTTTCTGTGATCCAGTTACCAGGAGAAGAATGCTCTGAGCGCTGTCATTCCTATAAGATCCACAAGTGAGGTGACAGCATGAGTCACCTCTGCCACACACCATCTGGACTGAGGGGGAGTACGGCAAGGAAGCAGAGAGGAGACCTCCCATTCAGCTGTGCCCTGGCAGGTCTTGGAGGCAGTGGAAGAAAATGTCAGGCAAGACTTAAACATTCTGTACTGGACACAGAAGCAGTGTTTTGTTTTGTTTCAAGAGAAATTATTCCATAACAGCTAAATTTTTCTGTCTTCTTTTCAGCTGAAGAAGAAAACCAGGTTCCTTAGTATAAGACCCTAGGTACCATCTAGAGCTGTGGATGGAAAAAATGATAGTAAAAGGCAGATAGTAAAGATCACTGAATGCTTGCCTTAATGGTCAGCCAAAGAAAAGGAGATGGCCATCAAGTTTGTCAAATGCTTAAGATTTGAGAGTAAGAACTATTAATAACAGCTTCATAAGCATCATATCTTTTTCACTGATTTCAGGATGAGCAGAGCAGTTCATCATGTCTAGAGAGCTGCTGCCTTTGCTGAATGACTTTCAAAACTAGAAATAGATCTGTGCTCCCTCTAGCATCTCTAAGAGGAGGCCTGAGATTCTTTTGTTTTCTGTTATTGCATTAAAGTGCTTGAAGTTAAAAATGAACCTAGAATGGTTTTGTTGGTTTCCTTCCCTCTTTTCCAAGACAGTTTACAGGCACTTAGGTTATTTTTATTTCTGGTTTAATATATTCCTGTCTCAGAAGTAAAATGCTTGTAATTATTAGAGTTCTTGAAGACTCTGATAGTGCCAGTCTAGGAGATAGCCTAAGAATCAGATGTCATGCTAAGTTACGAGCTGACATGATTACATGTATCTGGAGAAGACCTCAATATAGGGATAAAGAAGATCATTTCCTTGGTGGTGTCACCCAATGAACATGCTGAATGCCAGCCAAGAGCAGCCAGTAGTGGTGGAGAAATTTGGGTGACTGAAGAGCTGTATAGAAATAAAAGAGAATTGCTACAGATAGAGATGGTAACGTGTTGTCAAGCTGCAGATTCATTAAAATAAGGACTGAGGTGGGGAGGGGGGACATCAGTGGAGGCTGTCTTTGGGGACTGCAGGTGTTTAAGGTCATGCCAAAACTGTGGGGAATCTGGAATGGTAAAAGTATTCTTGGAATAGAAGAAAACAAGTTTATGTATGCCCCTCTTCTATATTTGACTCCATTTTGTCCCTGTAAACTCATCTTAGTTTCTTAAAGCTTCTAATTATAAATCTGTGAAATCACAGGCAACATTTAATGAATATAGCACACGTTATCTTGAGTCATTATGGTGTGTGTTTATCACCTTGTTATTTAGCTCAGCACCTGGTGCTGCTCAGGCTGGAACACACAGAGCTGGCAATTAAGATAACAGATTGCTGACCAGCCTGCTTGGCAGGTCAGGTTACAAATCAAAAGTCCTATGATAAACTATTAAAATAAGTTGTCTATTTTTTATTGTTAAAAGTGCTCTCTGATGCAGAAACAGTGGATAGAAGCACTGGACCACAACTTGCAAAGTAATGTAATTCAGCTGTCGTTTCAGACAATTGAAGATGGCAGGACTTGAAAATCTCAATCCCTGGAGGTCATATTTAAGGCATATTTCATGGAAATCCAGAACAGTGTCTAAAGCAGCTGCCTGTATTTCATTCTCACTGACATTGTTAAATTCTCTTGAGCTCGGCCATTTCCTCTGCCAGTTACGAAGTTTTACTGTCAACTTCAGTAGTAACAAGAGGAGCGTTCCTGGAGGTGCCCCACTGTAGAGTGGAATATTTCTCTACATGGCAAAAAATTACTAAGTTAATTTCTCTAAAAACATACAACAGAGAAGTTAGATTTCAATTTGGAAGTATCTAACCCTATTGCAGTAGCATATAGAAGACTGCATGTAAAAGCATAGGGCCAACTTATATGCATCGTTCATTTAAACTGGTCTGGTACTTTTATTTTTTTTATTAGAGCAGCAGAAGTAGGAAACTAGGTTTGGTTATGTATTGTCTCTAGCAGAATCGATGATAAATTTCCTTCTTAATTTGCCTCCATCTTTGACCTTTTCTTATTTTTAAAACCAGAAGAGCAACTGTTTGGTATCAAAGCTGAAAATAATATATAGGTATCTGGTATAAAATTGAACATTGCTAGTCCATTTCAGGACTGTTCAATTCACTGTTGAATCATCACTGATTTATACTCTTCTACTTATAGCAAAAGGCAAGTGAGAGAGACCACTGAAATACCACAGGTCAAGAGTTACACATTATTAGAGCATCCTTGCCTACAGGAAGATCAACTGTGCAAAAGGGTGGGCCACAGTAACTGTGAGTACTATATATATGATGTATTATGAATACATTATCATAGATACATGGTCTCATGGGAGACAAGTCATTCTACCATCCAGTGATGCAAACCAGACCGCAGGTAGCTAAGAACTGGGAAATCAAAGCCAGTTCAGGATTAAAAGTTACATATGGAAATCCAGTGCTAAATTACTGACCTAAAAATGACTAAGTCAAAAGATTAAAGATACCCAGAGCTGCTCCCTCTTCTATTAACAGCAGTTTGTGACAACCACAACATAACATTCAATGTAGAAAATGCTATTTAAAGAAGATTTTCTATTAAATAATTATTTTCCTAGATGTCCAACAGAGATGATAATGAAAATTCCTCCTTCTACATTTTTTTCTTTTTTAAGACACAAACATCTCAACTACCAGGTATTAAGTCTACAATTCATTAAATACTTTGCTAATGATATGTTTATCATTATACACCACTAAAAAAATGCTTCTCCTTTCTGAGCATTTTAATGTAGCATTTTTACTGCCACACAGTTGAAAGTGTAATGTCATATTTTCCTCTGGGGTTGATTGCTGTCAAACAGGGCAAAGGAGATGGCTCTGCAGAGAGATCAAACTGAACAAAGGCGTTTTTCTTTCCTCTTTGAGAGTGGATTTGTATTTATACTTTCAGCGTAAAGCACACCGTCAGGATACTTTGCAATTCTGTCCTGAACTCACGTTCCTGAGGGTTCCAGGCTCCTGTCTGAAGAGCTGGGAGACCCTCACCAGATCTGGATCTTCCAGGAGTTCCCAGTTCTACAGTAAGCATGCTGACATCCTTGAGGCTCCTAGATCCATGGCAGTCCCTAATCTCAGAATCCTCTAGCTTTGAGTATCTGACAACTTGCATTACAGAAACCAGGCTGCACCATTTCCCAGCTTACAGTTCCCTGGTTGTTTCCTCAAGGACTCGGTATTTGCAGGTGAGACACCATTGCAATGTGCTTGGGATGGGAAAGGTGAATGGGGACATTACAGTCACAGCCACAGATGAATCCGATCTTGCAGAAGAGTGTGTGCCACACCAGGCTATATCAATGGGACAGCCATAGTATCCCTCATAAAGCTGGGCTTGATATTTTCCTTAATGGTACCCTACCTTATGAAGTCGACAGCCTGACATGTATATTTATTGAAAAACATATATCATCACACAACTGCCTCCTTCTCTACAGCATCCCAAAGTGCACCCTATGTTCCTAGAGCAAGATACAATCAGGGAAAAGAAGGAATTCACAGTAAATTATACTGTATTGTTAAGATTATAGAACTGTAAAGGAGAAAAGATTTATTGCTCCTTTCCATGAAAAGACAGATCTTATCAGAAAACACTGACAACAACAACTCTATTAATGGAATAAAATTTGGTTTTGTTGGTGTTATTTCTTTGTACTATACGAACAGCTAGGTGCTGAACTCAAAAGAAAAGTACTAGGTGCTGTACATATAAGTAAACAGTTCCAAGAGAATTCCATGCTTAACCTTAGAATAGAGAAAATAGATGATATACAGTACAAAGACAAAGTAGCAGAGAAAGAATCAAAACTAGCGAAGAAAGCAAAAATCGGAACACCTGCTTAGCAATATATAAACAGCAAGTTACCACTGCTATTCACACCTTTGACAGCCTGTTTATCTCTTTACATTCTCCCTCCCTCTCACCCTTACCGAGGGTGATGCTCGGTGTGTGTCACTGTTGCCACACATTGGCATTAAGCCACTGAGAAGTCATAGCTGATGCTACATTAGTGAGTCACTAGAAACAGAGATAAAGTACTTGGTCGAAAAAGTAATTTAAATTTTAAATGAACTTTGTTCATACAATGACAGCAATCATTGCTGCCTTTTCTCACTTCAGAATGGAAACACTCCACATAAGCAGGCTTTGTAGTACAGTATTACTTCTCGAGTTCAGCCAGTAATGAGAGACTGTTTGTTTCATGTTCCCACTTTGTGTGAGTCTACTACATTTTTTGCACTCATTCTAAATTAAAACATAGGATTTCTAAGTTGGTTTACTGAAGGTTATCATCACCAAAGGAATTAACCTCTCACTTTGTCAGTTCTTGTGTAGCTTGATGGTGCTTAACTTTGCAGTGGTTGCATAAAGCCAAGCAATCAGCAGACATAGCTTTTTGTACTTGAAAATACCAACATGCTGTGCATACTACAAAAGACATAAAGGCGAGAATCCTATCTGACCTCTGTTGATGTGTTATTGTTATTAGAAGGAATATGGACTATAAACTTTTCTCCATGATGAATTTCCCCTTAATTTGAGATTCTACCATTATGTCCAATACCCTATAGAATGACCATTACTGACTATTCCACCCCTAGTACTACTAGCAATGAGTACATCAACATCACAGCAGCAAAAGAGAGTTTTATGGTGTTTTTTGCAAAGTGGGAAAAGGATAAAGGTTAAAAAGGCAAGTAAAGAAAAAGTAAGCCTGATTGGAAGCAAGACAAAAAACCCAAAACAAGGATTAATTATATACTCCGGACAGTTAATGAAGCTGTGGGACTGCTAGCATAAGTTTATTACCAGGGTAAAGTGAAGTTGCAGCAAACTTATATACATAAAAGGTAGTTGTTCCTGGGATTACAAGTAAGCAAACGTAATAGTGTAAAATGGTCTACAAACCTGAATGGGTCTATGGAGAATTTGGATGATGTAGATATTATGAGCACTCTGGGGAAGAGGGAGTAATCTAATAGTGTGTAGTGAGAGTGTACAAAGACAATAACCAATTTTAACTATGCTAAGTCAATGTGGACGTGAATTTGGCTTTTCCACAGTATTAGTTTAGCAATGTAATAACCGCACAGACATTAAGCAAATATTCAACATTTTTACAGATAAAACAAGTTTAATGAGGTAAGTAAAACTGTTTTAAATAATTGCCTAAAGCAACCTAATAGGGCTTACTATTTAATATCTTATGTTCCCTGTGCATTAAAAAATTGCTATTCAGTATCACCTACATGCTAGAAATAACCACTCCCAAGACAGCTATCACAGGTGGAAGCAACTTTCACAGTTTTAGTTCAAGGTTGTTACCAAAATCCGGAATAAAACTCCTTAACACTGATGTGAAGTTAAGAAGCAGGCACTTTGTTTATTACAGCGCTGGGGACATGGGGGATCGCTCCTCCAAAGGCGTGTCCAACTTAGTATCAAAATCCATCAGTTTTTATAGACTTTTTCTGTCAGGTCATTGTTACATAAGCTCTTCACATAAAAATGCATACTATGCTTGCTCTTAAATTTAACTTTTATAATGATTGGTCCTTTGATTATATAACCGTATCATTATTCTTATTTAAAAACAACTATTGGTGAATTTCACTTAGCTCTACTGGTTGGAATCTTTGATACTCAAATCAACATGGGAAGGGTAAGGGGTTTCCAAGCAGCATAACTGGTGTCCCTGACAGTTTCCTTAGTTTCTTGAAACAACACATAGAAAAACCAGTAACTTCCTGGTGAGGTTTCTATGGTTAGCTATTTCAAACTTCAGCAATATTAAGGTTCCTATAGTCACACATAACACAGTTCCTAAAGTTTCTACAGCTACATTTCAAACTTAACAATCCTATACATTATGCTTCACAATTTTACTTCTTAATCAAACCTAACACTTCTATGTGATTAAATTTTGATTACTTTATCAGAATATTTGCAACGAAACCATAATATTCAGACCATAATGTCAGGAAATATCATCCAAGAAAACTTGGTTCAAGGGACTGAAGTGAGACTGGAAAACCTGCAGTTGCCTGGGCTGTCCTTTGAGTGCTTTTTGAATATAGGTGCAACATTTCTCCAGTTGGCAGGGGTATCCATGCGGTCTTGCTGTGGCATCAGCCAGCTCTATCAGCATCCTTGTGTGGGAGGAAAAAGGGGAAGAAACTGCACAAGGCAAACACGACGTGCTTACGCGATCTGAATGGGGGTGGTTTAGGAAGTAGCTGGGGTATATAACCAAGTGTTGCGCAGCTAATAAACGGAGAAATCGCTTGATCCGCAGTATCTGTGTTGGTCCATTTTCTCCCCAGGGTGAGTCCCTGGCGATGCGTCATTTCTCCTAGATTGTCACATTGGTGAGAACGCGGCACCTTAGACACAGCCCTTCTGGTTCTATGGACTTATACGAATCAAGTTTTCTCCAGTAATCCCTGACTCATATCAGAGAATCATAGAATCATTTAGGTTGGAAAAGACCTACAAGATCATTGAGTCCAACCGTCATCCATGCCCATTAGACCATGGCACAGAGTACTTTGTCTATACGCTTTTTGAATACCTCCAGGGATGGTGACTCAACCACTTCCCTGGGCGGCCTATTCCAATGTCTGACAACCCTTTCGGTAAAGAAATTTTTCCTAATATCTAACCTAAATCTCCCTTGCCTCAGCTTGAGGCCATTTCCTCTCGTCCTATCTCCAGCCACCCAACAGAAGAGACCAGCACCCAC
>JAVJGG010000061.1:9344459-9354669 GCA_035590195.1 Aviceda cuculoides | reverse complement strand
GTTCTATTAAACCGTTCTTATCTCAACCCACGAGTTTTACTTCTTTTCCCGATTTTCTCCCCCATCCCACTGGGGGGCGGGGGGGGAAGTGAGTGAGCAGCTGCGTGGTGCTTAGTTGCTGGCTGGGGTTAAACCATGACAATGCCTCTTAACAGGAAGGAGTTATGGCCACCACTAGGGCTGGTGATACACTCAAGAGCAGAAACCCTCTAGCTTATTTACTTTATTTTTATTATTTTTCTTTTTAAAGCACAGTTACAATGTACTTTGTCCTAGCTTTAGGATTTGGCTACATGTGAATAAAAAAATCAGTCATAGAGAGAGACAGTGAGAAGAATAAACTATTAGTTTTAAAAATGAAGCTAGAAATGTAAGCTGTGGCTGGATGTGTAAGTGATATGGAATTATTTCATTGTGTTCATGCTTTTATAAGAACTTAAAAAAACCCAGTTTAACTCAAGAGAATTTCATCTCTGTTGCTAACAACGAGGGGGGAAAAAAGAATATAAACATACTACGCATTTTCTCCGTTACTATATGTACATTTTATCCTTTTGTTATAATTGAACGAAAAGCTAAAGCAGGTACAAAAACTAAAGAGATCTGTTTCTCATTAAAGCTGGTCTTGAACTCGGTGGTCTGAGCATAGGTGTAGTACTGCTAGTTAGCAGCCACATGTTCAAATTCGAGTCTGCCTTAAACCTGCCTGAGAGAGCTCAGTTTCATGCAGTTGGTTGTATAGGTCATTCATAGGGGAATCTAGTCCTGTCAGAAGAAAACACTTAATAAAATTCATGACCTACATATAGACTTCTGGTCCTGGGACATTGGTAATACATTACTTCAGGAAACAACTGAAAAAAATTAAATATGGCCATGTACAAAGTCTTCCCCAATATGTCCATGAATTAGAGTTTATGTAGTTTGCTTAGTTAAACAGATACAAAACTTGGACCATTGAGGTAACCATGAGTTGTGCTGTTAATCTCAGCAAGAGGTCATTAAAAGACATTTGCCATTGAAAGATATTTGTCATTGAAAACAAATGCAACTGAGCCACTCTGTTGGTGTAAACTATCCAGAATGAAAGGTAATAAAGAACAGGTGCTGCTATATTACTTGGGCATCAGTAGCAACATGCTTCTCACTTGTCAGGAATAAAATGTAAAAACATTTTTAAAAATGAGGTAAAGTCAAATAGACAATTTTTTGGACTCCTAAAAGCTATTAAGGGAAGCATGTTCTAATTCTGGAGGCCTTTGTGAGTGAGAGAGGCTGCTTTTTCTTTCACATTTGATGAGCCAGTATGAAGAACTTGCCTGTTGTAAATGGGCTTAGAAAGATGGGAAGCCAACACAGGGCTTGAAAAATCATGATCAGTGCAGTCTTGGTTTGCAAGTATAGTCCCAGTGCAGAGACAGATGCTATCTCACCATTTCATTCAGTGGTGTTAACAAACTGAATTTAACCACCTCAAGGATTAATGAGCAGTGGCAGGATATTCTGCCACAGAGAAGGGAACAGTCGGGCTAGAAAGCTGTGTGAATATCCCTGGAAAAGTGGTCATCTTGGCCCGCTGCTGAAGGAATAAAAGGGTCTGTGGCAGTGCCACAGACCTCAGGCCCTCTTGATGAGCAGTGGCGGCAGCAACAAGCTTGGCTTTCCATGACTTAGAAAAGACAAAAGAGTGGGGCCATCTCTAGCAGTTGCTGCCTCTGTTACCTGCATGCTTTGCTAATACTAATACCTAGGGCCAAATCTAGTGGAGACTTTGATGCTCAGAAGAGCTTTCCTCACTCAGCCAGTGAACAGCTGGGGAGTGCTCTTGGATAGCTCTAGGAAGAGTGTATTTGGACAGTATCTAATGCAGGAAGAGTACTGTTGCAGAGTATGAATGTTAGTTATACTCCCTTTTCAATAAGCAAGCTCCGCTATGTTAAATTCCTTACTCAAACATGTGCTAGGCAACACACGCTAGAGTAAAGCGTGTGATGAGTGCGAGCATGGGGGAAATGAAAAGAACAGACTAGATACAAGAACAAACAGAACAAGTGAATAACATGCAAAACAATGACAAGTAGATACCTGCCATGGCTCTCATTCACTGGGACAGTTTATTTCAGTGCTTTGTTTGATATAGAAAATGTCAAGAGAAGTGCAGAGTTCTTCCAGATTAAATTTATGTACAAGCCAATAACCTAGCAGTTATTTGACTACCAGGAGCAGGTGTGACAAAACCTTTCCTGTTTACTTTGTTTGTACCACTACAGCATTATTAAAGGTCAGTGTCACTATTACCAGTCCTTACTTCCAAAGGTGTCTAAGCAGTGATTTGCAGCTGAAGTCTTCCAGGATAATACTCCAAGACAGATGTCTGTACTGTTTGAGAATGAGGCTTTCAACTTCTGGCAGTGCAAGTCAGGGCACTGAAATTAACCTCCAGGTATAAGGGTTAAAGTACCAGTCCTATCTTTGTACTTTAAAGGGACAAGAGAGCAAGGGAGTTTCTTCAGGCTACTGTAGCTTCATTAATGCCAAGGGTCTGGGTTCAACAGGTTTTAGATCTGCTGAAGTTCTTGGCCTGCTAGCAAAGGCGTTAGTTTCTGACCTCAGGTACTCGCAAACAGATGGGACTTCAAAATAATATACTCCTTATTAATAAGTACTGGTCTTGTAAATTCAGTGATTTAGGAACATAAACCCTATTGAGTTCATCATCAGAACTGGATTAATTTTGATTAACCTTCAGTGAGGCTCCTATGCCTGACCCTTTTGGCAATTTTGAAAAATCTCTCTTGGAGTATTGTTATTTAATTTGATACATGAAAATGTGTTTTGTTTTCATAACTTAATGGCTTCCATTTAACAAATGTCAAATCTTGGCTGCTATTAGTCCAACACAGTGTGCTCTCTTGTGACGTGAACTGTCTAAGACCACTAATGAAGTGAGGAATAAAGCCTGAATTAGGTTAGACTGTGGAAGCTCCAAATCCCCTACCTGTTGATATTTTCTTCAGACAAATATCCTTCCCACAAAGGACTGAAGTCAGGTATAAAATATGCTCTGTAGACACGTACTTTGCTAAAGTTTCCTTTTGTAAGTAATAGATCCATTTTATGTCTTCTGCAAATCATACTGAATAAAAAAGGTGCTGAATAAAAAAAGGTAATTTCCTTTGCAACTACAAAAATTATTTCCCAATGGCATTTTGCAAGCATTCACTTGACTGGGATGCTCTTTACCTTTCTTCCTTTTAAAATGTCAAGCAGATAAAAGTCTTCCAAATAGCATTCTTTCCTATTTTGATTAATTTTGCATAGTGTTTTCCCAGAAGTATTGATACTTACATAAACCTGAGTTCTGATTCTCGTCTGACTAAGACTTCCCGAAGTCTCTGGATCTTTGCCATTTCAAGCTCTATTTCCTCAGGCATCATTGTTGTTTCAGCCATTGAAATGATGTCAAGTTGATCTGTGTGTGAAAGCAGAGAAAATGAATTAAGCTAGTCAAACTGCCTTAATGGATTTTTTGAGGAATGTAAATTTAATCACAGAGCTATCTGACTATGGGGTAATTAATGCAATTAGTAAAGAATATTCTAGTTGAATGCTACGTTGACTGGTTTCTATATTTTTTTTGCTTACTACTTTCAAAGTAACCATTTTGAAGTGAAAGAGTCCCTAAACCAAAGTGACATTAATTTTGTTAGTCAGAATCTATCATGACTCTAAGGAATCCCAACTCAGTAGGTAACTATAGCTACTGCTCCTTAATTGATATCACTACAAACTTTGAAAGAACAGCCAGAGACTGCTACAAAACTCACTCAAAGCAATTACTTGCAACTCTGAAGAGTCCTATCTTGGCACAAGGGCAGGCAATGTGAACTGATGAAGGTTTCCCATCTTTAATTCTCATAATTCTTCATGCCATTCCACCATCTCAGACTGTCTAACAGCTAAAGCCCAGACCCACTAGAGAGGAGCCAAAGATGTGATTAGAAATGACGTAGGGCCTAGTCCTTCAAGGGGCTGAGTGTTTCTCACTAGGGCATTGAAATCAGTTGAGGAAACAAAAAGCACTTCAGCACTTTGTAGTAATTAGTTGGCAACTGATAAGGCCAGAGTCCTTCTGTGATTATTTCTCTATAATTGATGTATAACCTCTTCTAATTGAGAGAGAGACAGGGCTATGAACTGTGTTCATTGAAGGTAGAAGGAAACAATTTATACAAGGTGGATTTGGAAAGGAGCAACTTAGCCTCTGGAAAACCTTATTCCAAGGCTTCACCATACTTGGCGTCATTTTGAACAAGAATTTAGAGACTGAAAAATAGAGTGCGTGCATGTTTTGGTACCCAAATGGAGACATATTCCTGAAAGCAAGCCTGTTTCACCTGTATTGGTTTAAAAAAGGAAAATGAAGAGGTCAAAATGTACTCAGCATGATTATGCAGAAAACAGGAGACAAAAAGCATCAGAAAAAAAGCTCTTCAATTAATTAAGAGGAGACATTCCAAAGTCCCTCATGACAGACTAAACACAAACAGCTGAGAATTTCTGACAGAAACTTGGAGTAGGAATGAAACTACAAAATCTCAACACAGCCCCTGCACAAGCTTAGTTCACAATGACCTGTTCTCACCAAATTTAAGCAAAGTAAAGAAATTCTATAGGATATAAAGAAAACATATTTTCTTTTTATATAAAAATATATAAAATATATATCCTGCTAGTATTGTCTGCAAGTTTTGGCTTCACTTCATAATGAAGAAAGTGGGCAAATTTTTTTTTTTTTTTGAGATAACAAGATCTTGAGAAAAAAAGCGACACATTTTGAAATGGCTTTCATGAGAGAAAGTTTTCTCAGTAGCTGTTTTTAAAACTCAGATTGCAAAACTGGTTGGTAAAGTAAGGCCATCTGGTGTGTCTGAACACACAACTGCTGCCTGTGGAAGATGGATTTTCCTATTAGAAATAATTGTGTTTGCTGGGGTACATTTAGTTGAGTAGCCTAGATGTCTTAATAAGTGTTGTTCCAGCTCTGCAGGCTAGCTTCACAGTGTAAAGCACATGAGTCTTTTGAAATCCCAGCCACTAACTTAGATGTTGAAATAGAACCTCAAAACCCTGGAAATTCTAGATCTGTTTGAGGAAGGTTGAACACCACTGAAAATGCCTTAGGGACTGTATCCAGCTCCACCCTTTCCCTCCCCTCACATCCTTATCTGGGTGTGTGGGAATGAGAAATCATAGTAAAGTCTTGAACTTAGAGTATCTAACATGCTGTGCTACCACTAACAGATGGGCAGAATTATAATTCAATATTCACTATATGTTTATCAGACATCAGTCAAAAGAAACTAGAACAAAGACTCTGTAAGTATAGTTTTGCTTCTTGTTGCTTTTCAGGGTTGTGGAGTTGTTTTAACTACTTGCAGCTGTAGTGGATTGACCCTGGCTGGACACCAGGTGCCCAGCAAAGCTGTTCTATCACTCCCCCTCCTCAGCTGGACAGGGAGAGAAAATATAACAAAGGGCTCGTGGGTCGAGATAAGGACAGGAGAGATCACTCACCAATTACCGTCATGGGCAAAACAGACTCAACTTGGGGAAAATTAACTCAATTTATTGCCCATCAACCAGAGTAGGGTAATGAGAAATAAAACCAAATCTCAAAACACCTTCCCTCCTCCTACACAGGAGAGCAAAGGAGCCCCCCAGCACTTCCCAGGCATGTGTTTTATCCACATATGTGGAGAGAAAGGGAAGGTGACCTGCTGAAGCAGAACTGCAAAGCAGAAGCCCCAGCTGGCTGTTAGAAGAACCTCTCGAAAGAGGGATGTTGCTTGTATTGCTATTATTGCTACAAGTGAGTATCTGGACTTTGTTGTCTGGATAATATCCTTCTCCCTCACTGTAAGCAGAGGAGAAAATTCAGAGCAGATCCCTGTAAGTTAGCCAACATTAACAAAAATGTAAAAAGAAGTTTGAAAAAAAAAAAAAAAAAATCACCAAGATGCTTGAAACCATACAAGAAACAAAAGTGCCTGGCGCTGGCACTTGCCTGAACTGAGAAGCTGTCAAAGTGTTTGTAACATACTTCCTCAGCTAAGAAGTAAAAAGAATTTTCTAGAGCAGAAAGCTGTGCTCCTCAGCTAGCCCTCGCAGGTTAAGAGCTGGCAACGCTTTAGGTGGGGGGGGGTACGGCGGAACCCCAAACACAGGGGTACGACAGCGGGAAGCCAGAAAAGCAGAACGCACCGCTAAGCGCAGGTCTAAGATCGCCGGTGTGCCACCGCGGCCCCCAGCAGCCGCCCCCCCAGCCCGCAGCTCGCCCCCCTCTGCCGTCGGACCCGCCGCTGCGGAGCAGAGCCTTCTGTCTGGAAATGGGTAAACGGGGAAGGAGAGGAGGAGTACTTCGAGAAGTTTGCTGCCGGCTTTCAAATGTAACCGTCCTCTATTTCACACGCAGTTCGGTATTTATAGTAACGATAGTGAGCCTTTTCACACTCCTCAGTTCCCCAAAACCACCTCAAAATGAAAGTGCAGTGGAACACAGTCTTGCTCCCAAGCAAGTTCCTTTGCTTCCCTCATTCTTCCCTTGACGATACCTTCCTGTCCCATCCCCACCCCATCCCAATCTCTAGAGGAGCCATGAACCCTCGAGATTACGGCGGCAATCAGTGGCACCCATGGGCACCCAGAGGGCTGCCTCCCCTGGGACCCAATTTCCAGCTCCTCATCATCCAAAGAAGAAAAATTAGACGGTGAAGGACATAATTTCAGAAGTCTCTGATGGGAAATGGATTAAGCACTGAAGCTCACAGAAATCTTCATAAACTGAGGAAAGCTCTTCATTTTTGGCAGTTTGGAAAGAACAAATTCAGTGTCTCTATAGGCAACATAATTGCATTTTGCAGCACCACCTTTCAGATTTTTCTCTTTTGTAGAAAAACATTGTGAAAGCCTGACACAAAACCTAAATCTTTTTGATCAAATGTGCATGAAGGTTCAAGAAAACATAATATAGAAACATATGTATTGATGGATTTATGAATGCCATATAATACACACATCAGCACGTAGCCTAAGCTGGTTTTCCTAATATTTATAACAATTTTAGTGTCTCCATAATGCAAGAAGTGCTGGTCTCATAAAAGACATGCCACTTGTCTTCCAGGACATTTCAGCATGCTAGCCTTCCCCTGGGCTGCGCCATTAAACACTGTGATTGAATGCACCGGAGAGATTTTGAAAATTACTTGGAAATAAAGTACTTTCCCCTGAAATAGGATTAATCTTTCACAGTTACCTGAAGCATATAATGTACCATACGACAACTTGAAAGCTTTTCTCCTGAATTCTGGGCGACTCGCCTACCCTTCGTCCCTTCTCCCTCCGCTCCGTGCTGCGCCGCAGCCCAGCCAGCTGCCGCGGGAGGCAGAAGACACGACGGCAGACCGTTCCATATCAGCCCAGCAATCCCAAAACTTGTTATCGGGGACCAGGGCAGCAAACTCGCACGTCCCCGAACATCTCTCTTTAGTCACAGCAAATGCTGCCCTGGGTTTGCTTTCGGTCTGGGTCCACTGTTCCAGCTGGATTCTATTGCTATTACACCGTCGTTACAACGAAGCAGCAACTGGGTACTCCTGGTGCGGCTCATCCACACAACCCAGGTTAGGAGAGGTATCGTATAAGAAACTCAGTTTTTAAATCTACACTCCACTTTGCGCACAGCAGTGACCGCTCGTGGGTGATGCGGGCGTTTGAAGCTCGGTCTGATTCGGCCCCAGCCACCCTGGCGCTGCGCTTAAGCAAAAACTCTGGTTTTTCTGGTACGAGCAAAAACTCTGGTTTTTCTGGTACAAGCAAAAACTCTGGTTTACTTGTGTGGAGCCCAAGTGCCGAAAGCAGAGCTCCTCCCCATCCGCAGGGAGTGGGGGACTGCGGCCAAAGCGCTGGGTCATTTACAGGGCTGAGCATTAACACAACAGGTTAAAACAACTTGAGGTGAGGGTTGAACAATCTAGTAAAAGAAATGGTACCAGTTTTAATTCTTCCAATTTGGGATTGTTGCTCGAGGTCGGTTTTATGATTTTCTTCTTCTCACCTATGAAAGGAAGCAAACAAGATCCATTACAATGATCAGATATGACTAATGCAAGTTTGCTGTAAAATCTGCTATCAGTTTAATATTACCCAGTATCACTAACCGCCATATGTAGAAATGCTGTCATTTTTCATTTTAACTGATTCCTTGAATGGTATAACAGACTATTAAGACTGCTGTTGGAAATTATGCTTCAATGTAATTCAAACCAGTAAAATCTAGACGGACAATTCTGGAAAGAGAAAAACAAGCTTGGCCAGATCCTTATGTGTGAAATTTAAATTTCATTTACAGAACCAGTTAGAATTTGTGTTGCTTTTTCATGATCTGCCTCTAGAGAGTCTGCAGCCAACTTACACAGAGCTTGCTCACTGCTGATAAAAACAGGGGACCACCGCTGAAAAATACATGATCCATTTGTACTGCACATTTTCTGCTTGGTTCTTCAGGTCATTCTTTCGACTTTTTCTGTCCTGGTTCATTAAGCACATACCTTGAGCTATGACATTCTCAGCTAGGAATTGATTCAGTCCAGAAGGCTGTGTAAACACATTTAAAAAGTCTGGATCCATTGTCTTTTCTCACTCCTGGTAAAAAATATGGGAGGAAAAGGAACATAAGAAAAGGGATGTAAAGAACAAAATTAGTGCTAAGAAGAAAACAAACAAACAAACTGAAGAGGATTCTGTTTCACCTGAATTAGATTAGCAAAATCCTACTTCAACTGAAATGAAAAAGTTTTCAGTTCCTAGGTATCAATGGATATCTGCTATAAAAATGGCCAATACTTAAGAAGTATTAAATCAAGTATACAGTAGTTAAGTTACAGCGACAAGCTTATAATATAAGCAGTTTCCTTTATTAGACCAGCTGGTATAGCTGTGGGGAAACAACGACAGGTTTCTGCGTAGACAACCCCATCTTCCTGTTCGATTAAGTTGCATGGCTTCTCAAAGATTTTTTTATTTTAAACACAGATCAGAAAACGACTTTCCCTCCCAACCCAGATGTCCTCAAATGAAAGCAGAATGACAATAAACACCACCGTGGTGAAAATACTTTGCCAACAAGCACAAAACTATGGGCAAGGGTTTCCGAAACAGCTAGGAGTCCTGCTGGAGGACAGCAAAGTCGGGGAAAGGAACGGGGCTGCGGGAGCTGGGTGGAGGCTGCAGAGCCATCCCTACGTGCTGTCCTACCAGCAACCAGCTGAAGTTCATCTCTGTCACCAGCCACTACCTGCAAATAAGGAGCTGGCTCTTCTAGCAGCCGTGACTCAAACCACAGTGCAAGTGGAGAGGAGTCCGATTTTTTAACCATGGGTATGTAATGCTGCCTATGCAGACAACATAAAAGACAGAGCCAGGCTCTACAGGCGGTTTACACAGTAGGAAACGTCCAGTTTTAAGTGCTTGCTTTTGCAATCTTAATGTTTGCATAAGGGTTTTTCAGTCAAGTCCACAAGACTAAAAAAAATTGGATGCTTTAGCTTGGCAAAGACTAAAACTCAATAAAAAGTTACAGATAGTAGAATCTGAATAGTCTCTTTTTCAAACTTTATTGTAGAATCATAAAATCATTTAGGTTGGAAAAGACCTTTAAGATCATCAAGTCCAACTGTTACACTAATACTGCCAAATCCACCACTAAACCATGTCCCCAAGTCCCACATCCACACGGCTTTTAAATACCTCCAGGGATGGGGACTCAACCACTTCCCTGGGCAGCCTGTTCCAGTGCTTGACAACCCTTTCAGTGAAGAAATTTTTCCTAATTGCCTATCTAAACCTTCAATGGTGCAACTTGAGGCCACTTGCTCTCCTCCCATCGCTTGTTACGTGGGAGAAGAGACTGACACCCCCTCACTATAACCTCCTTTCGGGTAGTTGTACAGAGTTATGAGGTCTCCCCTCAGCCTCCTCTTCTCCAGACCAAACAGCCCCAGCTCCCTCAGCCGCTCCCCATCAGACTGGTGCTCCAGGCCCTCCACCGGCTCCGTTGCCCTTCTCTGGACACACTCCAGCACCTCCATGTCTTTCCTGTAGTGAGGGGCCCAAAACTGAACCCAGCACTCGAGGTGCGGCCTCACCAGTG
>JAVJGG010000061.1:9304186-9320673 GCA_035590195.1 Aviceda cuculoides | reverse complement strand
CGCAGCCCAGGCGCCTCGGGCGAGCGAGAGTTCGTAGATGCGCTCGCCGCCGGGGCTCGGGAGGACTGGGCTTCTTGTGGCCGGCGGAGCAGGGCGTCTGGCCTGGGCAGCTGGGCGGTAATGGTGAAATCCACAGCCGCGGGTGGCTTTTGCAGTCTAAGGCATCTCAGGTTGCTGGGGACGCAGCCTTTGGCTTTCCTGAAAGTCCTGCGCTGAGTGGAATAACGCTCATCCCTGCAGCGTGCTGCCAAAAGCCAGAGGACAGCACCCGAACCGGTGATGGGATTTTGTATTTCTCGTAACCAGATGTATTTTTCATAGCTTTGCTGCTTATGCGGCCTGCTGGGGTTGGAAGAGAAGGAAATGACTATGCAGAAGGCACAAGTGTGGTGATGATTATTGCTGTTGTCATTAATTCTTCTTTTATTGTAGGGGAGGTTATATGTATAAAATCCCTGAACAGCATTTTACAGTTGGAGAGTACCTTTCCTAGTGAAACTCTGTCGCGCTTTACTGCGTGTGGTAGCGTTCCTGACATAAAGACAGTGAAGCAGGAGTCAGGCAGGTTGTCAAGTGCCCCACAGCAAATCAGGGTTTTAGCACTGTTTGCCCATTTTATGAAGAGTCATGGGGTACTGGTCATGCTGAATGTGGACTGGGTGCACCAAAGCTTGTTTGTTTGTCGCCTGCCTTTGCTTACAAACTTTGTCTTGCCCTTCAATTATCAACACTTCAGAAGTACTACCTGTATATTCAGCGATGTACTTACTAACTCGACTGACACACATTGCTGCTATGCTCATGAACAATTTTGTTTGGGAGTGCTTCACGTTGGAGGAGAGAAAGCCTCCACATCAGTTTTAAAATTGTAACACTGAAAATATCTGTTATCATTTGTCTGCTTTTTCTGAGAACTGGAATTAGCTAACAAATTAAAATGAGTTGGACGATATTTTAGGAGGTCTTCAGGTGATTCTTCTGTGTCAGCTGTGCTCCCCAGGGATATGCCACGATTTGAGCACCAGACATGCTGGAAGAGCTCTTGTTGAGTATGCAATGCTCCATCCTTGCTGGTTTTGGCCTTTAGAGATGGAGCCCCAACAGAGCTGTGAGTCAAGCAGAAAAGCTGGTGGCAGCACTCTGCACGGCTGATTTGGGGTGACAGTGCAGCTGCCTGCTGGGGTGGGCTGGACTGACTCACTTGTAGAAGTGAGGAACGCAAGTGTGGGAGGAACATAAGAGCCCATCTGGGATCTGGATGAGAGTTGGACTGAGGGAAGCAGGCTGATCAGGGAGAAGGGCCAATTTTTGGTGGCTCTGAGGGCTATTTAGGTTCAATCCATCCCTTCAAGATTTTTAGGTAATTATAATCCAAGTACATTGTTTAGGAGATGGAGGAATGATGCTAGAAATGGTTGAATATTTAAAGCTCTGCATTTGTTAGTATGGGAGAAAAACACCCACTAGCTAGAAACTTGGATGCACAGAGTTCATTTTTGTTAGGCGAAGAATGTATAAGGTGATCTATTGTAACTAGGAAGTTTTCACCCGCCCATTTTGAAAAAGTCACAAAATCCAGTAAGGGCCCAGTCCTGCAGACTGTTAAACCTAAGAGCAGGTATATGGAAGCTGTCCTGCTGAGCTCATTTGCACACAAGTTTTTGCAAGACTAGGGCCTAAGTATGTACCAATTATTTTACTAATGTTATAAGATTAGCATTTTTGCTATCATGACTCTGGAGCATTGTCACTGCTGCATTTGCAAGTGGAATTGAATTTCTTCCCTACTGATGATGCCCTTCTGTGTACCTCAGTAATATATATGCATTCCTTTACTGTTGAAGGTTGGTTTTCTTCTGCTGAAAGCACTGTTAAGAAAGAAAATACAAAAATTCAGGTCTCTTCTCAATGCTCATAAGATAATGCCTGGTAGAAAAACAGATGTGCACTTTGCTCTTGCAGTCATTTCCTCTGATTGCTTTAGTTCCCATTTCTCAACTGAGTCCTGCCATCAGGAGCTATATAGCTGGTGAGTGGCAGCTGGCAAATCCACTCTCCTACCTATTGCTCTTTGGCCTCCGTTAGACATCACCGATGTCCCATGGCAGACACAAGACTATATATAACAATGGGCACACTTTACTCGGCAAAAATCCCTGATGGCAGTATGGCTCGTAAATCTGCTGGGGAGAAACGATCTTTGCTTTCATGGAGCTTCTCAAGCATCCTCGATTTCTCAGCTTGAAGTTCTCAGAGCTCTCCTGCCTTTATGGGCACATCTAGTGTATCAAAACGGTTTTCTAAAGCTGCTCAGTGGGTCTGGGGCAGGCTACAGTGAAGACCGAAGTCAGGGTCATTGTTCTTTGTCAGACAATGTAGTCATTCTAACACAAAAATAACAAACTGTTAAAATTCTGCTCAGGTTTTTTCACTTATTTATCATTATAATAAAAACCTGCAACTCAGCTGATGAAACAAAATGCAATTAAGTGGATTATGCACAGTTATTCCATTTTGCAAGCATAATTACCCAGATCCATATCTAGAAGGGACAGAAGGGGCACTGTGATCATGTAAGTTGACTGCTTGCATAACACAGGTTGTGGGACTCCCATGAATCTATCCTATAATATTTTTTTAAAGCACTAAGTCTGGTTTCAGAACATTTCTGTGTTGGAGGAGTTACCATAATTCCATAATATTCGGTGTCATGGTTAATCTTATTTCCTGTGAAAATGCCTCCTCTTGAATCTTCATCCCTCAGCTCTTAGGGTTCTTTGTAGTTCCAGATCCTTAGAATTTCCCTGGTTATTCCTGGTACCCTGTGCAACCTCAGACCCTGCATCCCACAGGCTGTTTCAGCGCTGCATTAGGAGCCTGGCAGGGTGTCGTCCTCCACATCTTCACACCGCTGTGCTACAGCCTCTCTGCCACCTCCAGATCTCACTTGCCAGGCATATGCATGGCACAAAAATGGCCTGGCAGAGGCGAAAGGCTGTGATAGAGCATTAAAGGAAAATGCCTGTCTGTTGGCAAACCTGGTTGATAGTCAAACGGATTTTAGAAGGCACAGACTTAGCTTCATGATCCTATGCAGCAGAGTTGCTGTGTGAAGACACAGAGGACCACAGTTACGCTAAAGAACCTACACAAGCCCTTAACACAACAGGGTTGTTGTAGGGCACCGTTCACACAAAACAATCCCGGCAATAACGGGTTTTACCTGTGCTTGGAATTCAGCCAGTGCATGACTTTTTCACAGACCCAACTTCATGCTGTGGTGTGAGTAGACACGAGTGTCGTAAGCCAGCACAGGGGTTGTCTGCGGCCGCTGCAGCCAGAATCCTCGCGACGTACTGGTGTGCCACAGGGCCAGGGTGAGCACTGTGGGCAAACGGACAAAGCTTCACTCAGCCGAGTGTCTGCCAAGGAACCGGGACCTCTGTGGCGCTGCGGCTGCGCTCATACCATGCGGTATGGCAGCAGTGGGCTGTCCTGCGAGCTGTAAATCTGTACCTTGTATTTCACCTTTGCCCAAATCATTGTGACCAGTCTATATAGACAGCTTTACATAGCGGGGAAGATGGTTCTAATGCGTTAGCGTCCCTAGCCTGCGTCGTAACACAGTATGAGCTTGTCTGAGTAAATGGGATCTTACTGTATTACAAATTCAAGTTATCACAGAAAATTAGGTCTGTGTCATTCTAAGTGTATTTCTTACATTTGTATTATCACTCTCCCTGAAAGATCTGTATTAGACCAGAGTAAAAGTCATTTGCTTTTCAAAGAGTCATAATTAAATATGATCTAATTAAAAAGAGGGGAATGGCATAGCTAAAAATTACAGGAAGATCCCTGATACAGAAAACACTTTCTTGCTGTAAGCTTCCACCTTCAAGTTCATGCTGGTGTGAAAGAGCTGTCAGAAGTCTGGGCTCTGCCATTCTGCACTTGAAAGAGGATCTGCTGTAGCACAACCTGTGCAGAATGAGGGCTTCGATTCGTAAGCCAATGCATGTCCTTATTATATTGTTCCCTTTTTTATGAATCCTAGCTCATGTTTAGCTAGTGCCTTTTTTCTACTTATTTATTTAGAATTACAGCCTTTCCATATATTAACCATTCCTTCAAAAATATTTTTTAGGCTAAAATAACTTCATAAATAATTCAAAATAGTTGCAGTAAAGTAACTAGGATATTGGTCCTTTTCCACAGCTACCCTACATCTCTGTCAGGATAGAAAAGTGCATCTATAGCTTAAAAGCAGCGTGCACTGCAGGCAAGCAAGGCATTCTAATGAGCTTGTTAAAAGGCGAATGAGATGCCTTGAATTTAACGTCATAAATCTGAGGTATGATAATGATCCAAATATTTAAGTGTTCCTAAGTATTTCTACCTGAACACCTATTAAATGTAATCTTATTCTGATTCTTAAGTTTTAAAATAATGTTTCCATGTGAAATATTGTATGAATGTAGTGCTGGTTTCTATGTGTCATTGTTTCATCAAACATGCACCAAGAAAAAAATTGACTATATATTCAACTTACTATTTCTCCAAAGCTGAATTTCTAGTAGAACTATGGAAGCAAAAGATGAGCATTTAATGGCAAATTTTAGTGATCGGCGTGCCACTAATTATGTGTTAGATGTGACATGCTTCCCAGCGTCTGGGTTGAACTAGAGCACTTTGTGTTCTAGAAACTTTTTCTAGGGAAATTTTCTATTTTTTTAAATCTCTGCATATTGCTGCTTATGATTTGACTTGTGTGCAATAAATGTTAACTGGCAGCACTGGAGCTACAGCATCTGACTGCCCATCTCTTATCCAAATTTGGAGATCTACCCTGTGAAGTTGAGTCTGATGTAGCAAATATTTAGATAACTCTAAGGAGGAGTACTTAATTGCTCTTTCCATCTCAAATCAAGACAGACCCTTGCAGGATTGAGCTCCCAAAACACAGTCTAGGCTGGACATACCTTGTTAAACATTTGGCCAGTTTAAAATACAGTTTGGGTGAAACTGAACTGATAAATCAATGGCCTATGCTGGGCTATGCCAAGTTTTTAAGTGTCTGTGTTTGACAATCACATCTGTACCTGTACTGAGACTATTTGCAAATGTTCCTGGGAGGTGACTAGTAGAGACTACTAAAGCTAGCACACTATTTTCCACTTATTTAGATTTATCTCAGCTATTTTTAGTATAGAAGGTCAGAAAACACAGCACAAATTCAGGAGATGCAGTAGCAGAAGAGACAGGTCATATATGTCTCGTAGAAAGAATGGAAACAATCTGCACAGACCAATGGCTGTAGTTACAACCATAACACAGATTTCAGAAGCATACTTCTCTAAACTCTTTTCCTTCCCATTTTATTTTTGTCTTAGTAAACTCTTTCTACATTTACTCTTATTTTAAGGTACAAATTTTACAGAAAAAGCTGTTATAGCATCTGTCAGATATGTTACTAATACCACGGGTAGTGAAGTTGTCTGTGTAAGAGTCTTATTTTTGGCATTTGGAGCCAACTCCAGTGCTATGACCGGACTGACTGTTGTGCAGGTGAGTCATTATTGCGCAGGTGGCTTTTGTATCAGTGACGGGTGGCCATAGCTACACGATGCTTGAGTTCAGTAAATTTAGATGTTGAGATAAATTGGTCTGGGCCATTTTAGGAGACTTGCAAACACACCAGACAATATTTCAGTGTGTATGTGGGCACGTCCATTTTAAAGTAAAAAACATACTGTGTAAAATTTGCAAGCACAGCACCATGCATCCCCAAGACCAGCTCTCTTAGGGCCCGAGCCTTTCCTCATTTCGCTTAGTCCAAAATGTAAAGGTGACTTTCTGTAAGCCTCCATTTTACCTACACAAGTTTGGATCTTACACAGAGAGCTCAAAACTGCTTACAAGCTGCGAGGCACACAAAAAGACTGTGTCAGCATCTTGCTGATCCATGTTCTTACGCAGTGTATGTGCCCCACTACCCTTGCACCCGAACAGGCACGTCCATCACTTCGGTGGAGCGTTTCACTGCCCCCTTCACTGGAAATGGAAGCTGTAATGTCACAGCTCTGAATTCTGAAAGGGTTTCCTTATGACTTTAATTTCTCTCCAAACTTGGCCTTCAATGATACAGAACCTATTATTCCATTGTTTTTTCAACTTCTGCCCCACAACAGTAAGCAAAACACTGTATAGGTACTTGCCGTATCATATCAGGTGTAATTACTATCAACACATAATATTCATTACTGTATGATGACCATTCTGAGCTAGCCATTGAACTAACGCAAAATCCTTTAGTCTCACTGGTGAATCATGGTAAATCAGCTGCAGCTAACAGTCTGGTTACATTTTGGATGTAAAAGTATGTATGTGATGCATGAAATGGAAGTAGCTGAACACCCTTAGTAGATAAGTAAAGGTGGTTTTTACTTCACAGAGAGATATAACCAATGGTAAGATAAGAATACAACAGGGAAGCAGGCTTTGAGGTAATTTATTTCTCCAGGCCAGCATAGAACAAGAGAAAGGAAAAGGCTAGTGGTGGAAAAAGAACTCATCAAAAATCTTGCCTTTTCTTAATATTTGTGCAGTGAGAGGAAGGCTGCTTTCCTGACAAATCAAAGAAGTAATAATGTGAGGGTTTATTCTTATGTACGCACACACTAAGTGCACATCTTACTTATAGTGAGATACTTACATACTGATTCCAGGCAAGAATGTAGTAACTTCATTTACCCTGCTGCCAAATTATACCCTGTAAAAGGACACACAATTCAGAATGAAGCTGACACTTCCTCCACAGATAAAGGATCTCGTGTGGTGCAGAACTTTGCGTGCATGGTTTGTGAGTCCATATGGGCCAGACATGGTATTTATCACAGCTGTCTGAGTGCTTACGCATTTTACTTCTGTCGTAACTGGATAAAATACAGGAACAGAACGGGGAACAGCATATTCCCACTCTCCCTCTATCTCTGGTGACTGAACTACCTACCAGGCTGTATATTCATGCTCCCTCTTGGTCTGTCTTTGATTTCATCAGTCTTGACGGTGTAAAATGGGGAAGGGTGACTGCATCAAGATCCCATATTTAAAGTCTTCTCCTAGCAGAGGGCAGCATGTGCATAGGTGTCCCACGTTACGTCACTTACAAAAACCACGAGTGCGCACACAGACTGACCTGCTGTCCTTTTTCCTGCTGTTTTATAGCCCCACTTCACAGCTGGCTTTCCCTGAACATAGTAAACAAAAAGGCCCATCCTTCAGTTTCTGAAGTTCTCTCATGCACCTGCTGCTACAGCAGAGCTGTCCTTTACAATGCTGTTTCCAAACATACTCCACACTTTATTAATAGTCTTTTCTGGTGCTGAGACTTCTCTCAGCATAAATAACTGTAATTGTTACTACCGTTGCATAGAGGGGAATGATGCATTTTACTATACTCTTTGCAATGAAGTCTGTTTTTCTATCTGGATACACGGTGCAAGCCTTTTGGGCACTGCCACATTAAATTAATAAACTGCAAAAAAAGGGAAGGCAGTGCTTGTTAGGGTGGATGATGTTGAAGAGTATATGCAACGCTCACAGACATGTAATCTGCATTCTTCCTTCTTTAAAATGGATTACAGTAACTTTGATCATTGTGGACTGGCAATTGAATGTGAATTCTCAGTGCAAGTTTGAAATTCGGGGAGCACATACAGTCTTTGGCTGCTTAAGCACAGGAGTGTCAAGCAGAAGTAGAAAAAAATATTACCTATGTGAGGCATATCTGTACCTGTCACTGGGATTAATCTTTACAGCGTTACTATCTACATTTCAAATTAGAGGTTGCACAGCAAAAAAGGGTTCACAAAAGAGCATGAAGAATGTTTCAGCAAGGGGCTAACAGAGCTAAACCTATTGTAGTTTATCCAAGGATTAAACAAAAACTTTAACAGTTTACCACTACGTGCATACAGAAGGCTGACTGCTGTACCAACTCTTTAAATCTTGTCAGAAAGGGAGTAACAATATCTTATTAGAATGTTAAGGCTAAATTGATTTAGAAAGGTGACAAAATTTCATAAAAATACATAAATAATTTCTTAGAGATGCAGAAGATCATCATTTGAAGTCTTTGGATACCTTTCTAGAAGATGGCATGAGACTCGACATCAAGGGGTTTGATTTAGGAAACACTCTTTGCTTTGCATTATGCAAAGATTCAGACTGAATGATCTTTTTTGTCCCTGTTGGCCATGAAGTCTATGAAACAGAATTTTTCAACTTGAAACCTTTGCACAAAGCTTCCTCCTCATTCTAAACATACAAGAAGTTACAGCAGGGAATAGAGGTGGTGTCTCTCTCCCAGTTGTGGAATACATTACTCCCTTCAGCCTCAAATCTTCTGAACCATTTCCTTCCCAAGAGTATCCCAGACAAACTACACAAGTGCAGTCCTTCAATAAGGACCCCGTTGCCAACCTCTGTTCTCTTTAAGAAGTTTTTTATATCTTTTTTCCTGCCTTAATTCCTCAGTTCCTTCTGCAAATGTATTAATTATTTAAACAAATAATTATATCAAAGTTTTACCTCTTTTTAATAAAAGAGAAATTAAGTCCCCTGGCTTCATCATAAGGCTTTGAAAATGGGAGTTCTGAATTTGTTCAGAAGTGGCAGATGACTTATTGTATGTAACTAAGCTTTAAAGCGAATGAACAATCCCTGCTTATCTTTTACTCTGCTGCTGTGGTAAGGTCTATGACGTCAAATTGAGCTATTCGCTGCATGTGGTCCATGAAGATACCGTAAGAACTTTGCGTAAGACCTGACTTGGTTTATACACACACTGGTTAAAAACAGACGGAGCCAAAGAACATCATTTAATGTTTATTAAGCCTTTGCAAAAACACAGACATTTTTCAGTCAACTTGAAATTCATTATTTTAGTAAAATTCAAGTATTTCTTGCACATCTCACTGCATTGGCATTAGCAGCAGAGGCAGCAGCACGAGCAGAAAGCATTGGCACTTACAGCAGAGAATCAGAAGGCTGAGGCTGCATAGATTTCAAAGGTTGTGCTATACAGAGAACTTAACGTGTTAGATATGGTAACAAACTACAGGCAGTTTCACCTTCACTGCAGTATGAAACTGGTTATTTTATGCTGTGTTACTGGATGGTTGTTTCTGGTGTGAAAAAGACAGAGGTCTTCTGGTGAATTTTCCAAGCCTAGAAGGATGTATTTTGCATACTAGTAAGCACAGGAGGTTCATTTGCATAAAAGATTTACAGTAGAAAAATACATTTTTAAATTCTCATTTTATCAAATTCAAAGTTTACATCTCCACAGCTATCCAGAATAGTAAGCTGGAACTGCACCTGATACAAATGTCTTCTCATTCCATTTGCTCTTACAGAGAACCCACGACATGAAAATGTCACCTGAATGCATTCCTAGTTATTGACAGTGTGTTCCCTCCTTCCTGAGCACCTACATGATGTGTAATTCTGTTCATCTTTCTCGTTATGGAAATCTGCATGTTCAGCTGGCAATACAAGATCAGTGCAATTCCTTGAAATAGTCATAAAGCCCTTACGAATGTTTTAGAAAGGGTGTTGGAGAGACATTAGGACAAGTTTTGCTTATCTTTTTTTTTTTTAAGAAATTACTGAATTACTAGAAGAAGCAAACAAAAGTTCCTGTGTGTCAAACAGGGTTGGACTAGATGACCTGGGCTGGACATCCAGAGGTCCTTTCCAACCTCAACCATTCTGTTATTCTGTGAAATTAATCTTCTACGCCAAAAAATTGTCAAGAAATAATAAAGTCTTTAACAACTAAGGTGTTAGGTCCTCAGACTAAATTGACAGAGGCAGAAAATCTTTAGATGGTGCATTAATTTATGCACACTGAGAATTTGTCCCAACACAGCTTCATTGTTTTGTATTATGTGGGTCTGAAATATTCGACGACCGATCAGTGCTCATAATTAGACAAAAAAAAAAAACACATGATTTTTTTATGTGGAAAGGGACTTGGGCTACTTAACTGTCAAGAACATTAACATGAGAAACAGAGGAAGTGAAAGGATTATGCAGAATCTAAAGTTTACTGAAATACAACAGCTACAGGCTTCCATTAGATGAAAGAATTGTACTTCCAGTAATAGAAATATGGAGAGAAACCCTGAAGCCCACAGTTAGAGAAACTTGAAGACAAAGCAGGATTTAGCTTGGGAATTCCAAGCAAAAAGCTAGCAGCACAAAAGCATACAGCAATAAAGAACAGCTTGTGTAGGCTTTTAAGCCATTTAAAATAAAAGATGGATCTTCCATTCATTAAATACTCCTGGGTGAAGAAAAGTGTCAGCATTATACAGATCATGAGAACAGTTTTAAATTCTTGATTCACCGGGGGACTTTTACCAACTATACCCATGCAGAAATATTTTTTGCACAGAGTTGCAGCAGAACATTGCATACTACTTACAGCAAACCAACACTATTTCATTCTCCTTGTAATGTCATTATTTTCCAGTTCCCTTCTCCAAGAGAATTCTATTAATCATTAAACGCTTAAGGCACAAGCAGAAATAAAAATAAATAGCATCTGTGAAAAAAAATTCAAATACTTAATTAGCACACCTTATTTGAAACTTTCAAGTCTCACTGAATAGAACAGACTTTAAAATGCTATTCTGATCCTAAAAATATCAACAGAAAAAACACTACTGAAATTGCTTCTTTATCCTGAGGACATTATACACACAATAACAATTTAACAGCTACTGCTGTCTGAAACATCTATTCAGTCATCTTTCATTTTTTAAATAGTCAGATAAAACGCAGTTAGTTCCTCTGTGGATTTCTACTCAGCATCAGGACTGCCCAAGTCACACTGTGGGATTCACGCAGCAACACCCACTAAATTGCTCCCATAGGGACATGTAAGACAGACACCAAGCAGGGGAATTCAACTCACCAAATATGAGCATCTACAGCGAAGCTATCTACATAGCAGCCAGTCATCCGAGACTCTCTGTTACAGACAGAAAGAAATAGACGCAGCGGACAATTCACCATACCCTAAAACAGATGTCTAAAACTGCCTGTTTTCCTCCACTGACTGTAAACAGAGCTTAAACTGATTAGACAAGTTGCAGACGTCCATACCGCAGATGTCAAAAGTAAATTAAAATTAATTCCACCTTAAGATCATAGGGAGGTGTCCTCTTCTAGGTCTGCCTGTGCAGCTGAAGATGGAATTGCAGTGACTTGTCTCTCCTGAAAGGGAAGCCACCTCCTCCACCTGTCTGCCAGCAAAACAGACTGTAGAAGCACCCCCCACCATCCACCCTTCTCCTGTCTGCTGTAGTCCTGTAGTCAAAGCCATACGGGTGCCCTGCATCACTCCTGACCGCTGGGTTGTGCTAAACAAGTAGATTTTACCTGGAATAGATTGGGCAGTGCTTGCATGATCCCTTTCCCTGTCCGAGATAAGCAGCATTGGGCTCCCACAGTGGCAAATAACTGTAAACAATATATTAAGTAGTACAACTGCTGGCCAAAGGAATGCATGCTTATAGCCTAAACAGGCTTTGGTTTACTATTTAGACAAGACTGAGGAATTCAGACATTCCTCAAAGTGGTTTATTATTATTGTAACAAAGAGGGTTGAGTCTCCTCTTTACAGTCATCATCAAGATGGGTTACATCAGATATCGTTTCAAGCTTGCAATTTAGTAACTTCAAGGCATAAAATGCCATTCTAATAAACCAAAGGCTCCTTCACTGGTCTGATTTCAACTTACTGCAACCACAGAAATTTGCACGGTTCCTGTTCTGAGATACACACGCACATTTAAAAAATATCAATGAGCACATCTGCATCCAGACCTGATCCTCAGTTGACAAAGCAGGTCTAGAATTAATTTTCACCTTCTCCTACCCTCCTATGTGTAGTTACCCAGTGTCTTTTATGAATAGGAATGTTTAAAAGCCATTTGAAGAAGAAATGGAAGTTCCTTATATATAGCTGGATTGTTCTGAGATGGATTCTGGCATTATTCACATTACTTTCCTTCCCGTGCTCTTTTTCTTCAAAATCATAATTATATCTTCAACATAATGAAACAGTAGAAAAGAGTCCAGGTGTCAAGACTCCCATGTACCCTGCAATACTTTGACCCTTGATGGGCAAAGGAAGAAGTCGTTGAGAGAGGTAACAAAAGCTCACTGCAGTGTTTAGTTAGGTTCCATCGTGCAGGAGCTGCTTATGACTGATGCTTCCCCCAGGTGTCAATATGCAGCATCCACCCCAAAGAACTCCGACCAAAGTTTGTTATCTTTATTCTCCAAGTTAAGACAAAAGGTCTACAAATATATTTCAGGTTTGTACGTTCTATGAAATAAGTCATTTGTTATATAGATTTTAATGTAGAATAAAGCAAGTTTCCCCCTATAGAAAAGTGGTCCCTACAAAACACAGCACTTTTGTTTTCCCTGGATAAAACAGATTCAATGAGACTTTTTAGATAAGAAATCCATTAAATTTTGTTCTGCAAAAGCAATCTTGCACTGATAACAATTGTCAAGTCCGACAACTGATGATTTAATGTTCTATTCCCCTTTTTCTAGCAATTACGAGTTGCTTGAAAATTAAATTAGACCTAATATTTCTCCCCAGTGAGGCAGTCTGACATGATGAGCAAATGCTTACATTGCCCTGTAAGTCAGTTGTTCCCTAAAGAGATGGGCTGGCAGCATGAAAATAATTAAATGCCAATATACAATTGGCCTCTTTACGAAAAATAAACAGGCACAAAGACAAACTGTTCCACTGCTTATACTAACCAACAAATGTTGAGATGACTGTTTACTTTAAACACAGCAATGAGGCTGCAGTGTGGTTTACTGACTTTCATAAACTCGGTTTAACAATTTAGAATGTGTTCAGAACTAAAGTTCTTATTTCTCTGATGATTCTTCATCTGCATTGACCTTCTCTCTTTGGAGCCATATAAATGCTGACTTTGCTGTGCCATCTCCACTCTGTTGGGAAAAGCAAATGAAGGTAGCCCAGACAAAGCCACAGAGCCCAGTGTAAGCTGTTCGCAGGTAAACAGGGACCAAAATGAAGTTTGACAGCTGTGTTAGAAGGAGAGAGAGCTTGGTTAGTGCTCAGTGTTAGGTCTTACACTTACACACCCAAAACCTCCACTGACTTTTCACTGGGTTAGATATACTATGAATGCACCAGATCAAGTTTTATGAGAAAGAAAGGCTCACTGAGTTACCCTAAAAACTCACCTGCACAAAAGGCCAGTACATCAGTCCCGTCTGAAATGAAAATGAATCCTTTGTTATTCTTACAGACTTCAACCACAAAGATTCATTTTTTCTTACCCCATTTAGCAAAGACTGAAACATATTTGAGTAAAGTTAATTCAAGCTGTTCAATTGTAAATTAAGTTACTTAACTTACAGGTTGCAATATTAAACTTCTAATCATCTTCATAAGCCTCTATGCTAGGAGTTTCTCAAACACATTATTCTAGCTCATTTTATATACAAAACTCTAAGAACAGTTAAGTCTTCTTAGTCACCTGACACCAGATACATAAGCACATTTACCAGATGGATGAACAAATGTTTAAATATGTGAACATTTGTTTCAGCCATGAATGAAAAATACCACTGAACACTATTTATTTCACATTTGCAATGCTCCTTCTAGTTACTCATACATGTAAGGCTTTTTCGCAAAAATCAATGGGTAATTTACTCATAGAACATAAGGTCAATAGAAACCTTATGTTTGATAGGATATAGTGGCCACTGTTTTTAGAATCATCCTCCATAGGAATAAAAATAATCCTTTTCTATCCTACCTATATAGTTCCACAGTGTGAAGAGAAATTCACATGCATCACAGTTTCTCCTTCGATTATTTTTTTTCTGCTAATCTATCATTCTTGCACCTGAGAAAGCTTTAAAATTCTTAATTTGTCCATCTCTGAGGTAGCACGGATATTTTTTTCCTGTGTATGAAGAAATGCAAACTAAACCCAGCTATTTATACCAAAGTCTTCTTAAAACAAATAACTGTGTTTCTGAAAGTGAGAAGACTGTCACTGAAAAGTACATGTGGAAAATGATTCCTAAAAAAGATACCTTTATGACTAATGATTTTAATAGGTGTTCATGTAAGTGTTGACAACCACATTACTAACTAAACACTGGTGTGTGGGTACTTCTTAAGATAAAAGGTAGCACAATCTTAATCAGTGTTGTATAGTAGGGCTCTCATTCAAACGGACCTGGGTGCAAGTGTTATGTATATAAACATTGTACTTTTTAAAAATGGCATCATTTCACCCATCTGGCAGCAATGCCTGCTCCAGACTACTCTGACTTCACAGGACCGCTGGTACTTAAAGCTTCCTACACATAATCAAATAATGGAGTGAGAGAAAGGCTGTTGGAGGAAGAAGTATTTCAAATATTTTATCCAATAATACTATTTTTTTGCTTAGCTGGGAGATAAGTGAATTGCTTGCCTCACCTTATAAGTATTCCAAAATTTCTTTTTACAGTCTGAAAAGATGTCCTCTTTCCTCTGAAGGATGCTCATACCTAGTGGCAAGATATTTACAACAATCAGAAAAAATGCAAAAATTAGACGTTCGCTTTTTCCAATTATATCCCAAACTCTTCTCAAAATATATTACAATGGCTTTGAAAGAAAAGCTGGTATCATTACAAAGAAAAAATACCATTTGGGCTACCTAATAGTGCAACATCATATCTCCTCATCTATTGACCTGGCTCTCAGCATTGACACCACAGATCAACTGGAATATACTGTATAGGTGGTATATCCTATCTGCTCCACTGCCACATAACTCACAAGTGGTATGGCAGTGGAACAGATATGATGGAAGGTGCCTTTTACACCCATGAGATAGAGAGAATAAGGCATTCTGCACACTGTTGAACTGCCAGAAGTGGCTCTGATCCTTCAAGGACTTTAGCTGCCTACAGACCACAAGTCAATGGAAAAGGGCACCTGATTTTTTTTTTATTTCAGCCATAATCAATGTGTGATTTTTTTACCTTCATAAATAACTACATCGAATCCAAATTCTAGAACTGACAAGGAAAACAGTTTCAAAACCTACCTGTTTAACACTCCACATAAGGTGTTCCAAAATTTAAATAAATTCTAGTTGATCCAAACTCCTCTTGACTCTAGGAAAACACAACCTCACAACAGGCTCCCACCATCACAACCAAGATCAAGAGAAAAGCAGTATGACTTGAAATTACATATTAGACACATGCAAACTGAAATAAATTAACTGAATGAGTTCTCATCACATGAAATATCATTTGAAGGGTTCAAAATAAAAAAGCTTTTAAATGGTATTTGATGTGATGAGCATCTTCAGGTGTCAAATTAAGACTACATCGTTCTAACAGATGTAGCGGCTCTTCAGAGATCACCCACCTTAACTGGAAGACGTGGCCTATGTTCAGCAAAGGTATTAGACAACATGCTTTTAACAAATCAATCTAAAATCAAAAGCTACGCATTCACACATAAGCAGAGGCCCAAAGTTGCTTAGCACAACTCGGGTATCTCTCTAGATACTTGCACGCCAGGAAGTTATCAGCATCTCTCTCAATGGATACATTATTTTGCTATTACATCATACTGCTATCCAACTTATGGATTCTGACCATCCCTTCTGTGGTCCTTCAAATCCTTCTGGTCCTTGGGCAATTATCTGCTTACATTCTGACACAGGCAGATAGGATTTTGAGAGTAAGTATCTGGTGTTTTGACTTCTTCCCTCACTTCATTTCTCTTCAATCACAAACTGAATGATTTACCTGTCGGGGTCATAAAATGCAGATCTCCTAATGCCAGGCAAAAAGAGCATTCGTCTTGCTCTTCTTCCACTTGAAGTTTAAATTGAGAGACTTGTTTTACACTAGTCTTACCTATTATTTTTCTTATTCTCTCACGTTTGTTTTTGAAACATATACTAGTCTTCTGTAAAGTCTCCTCTGATTTGTTAGCTTTTGAGATGATACATTAGTAGTATGCTGTTTCCACATACTCTCACAGCAGAAGACGGCACAGTTTATTTGCCGAACTACAGTATTTCCTGACATTCGCAGTTAATTTGTGTTTCGGAAACGAGACAGCTGGCGTCCAGACCTCGGCAGAGCCATCCAAGCGGACGCGATGGTACGATCTTGGTACGGCGCTTTGAATTCCTTGCAACTTCATGAGAAGCTGCCGGCCCAGCCAAGCCCAAGGCCGCGCTCCGCTGCGGCCCGGCACCCCCTCGCCTAAAGCTCTGAAGCGCCCCGGGCCCTGCGCCCATGCTCGGGGAGGGCGCCCGCCGCGTCTTCCGAGGCCTTGCGCCGGCAGCGCCTCGGCGGGCGCCCACAGCAGGCGGCGAGCCCGCTGCCCGAAG
>JAVJGG010000061.1:9268601-9301404 GCA_035590195.1 Aviceda cuculoides | reverse complement strand
GGCGGGCTGCGCCGCGGGGCCGAGGAGAGGGAGCCGGGGTCAGCGGCGGGCCGGGTTTCGGTGCGGCCTTTCCCCGGCGCCTCGCCTGCGGCTCCGCCGGGGCTCCCGGCCCGCCTCCGCGGAGGGGGGCTGTGGCACACGGGCCTGAGTCAACTTCGTCTCACGGAGCCTTGAGTCACCAGTGGAGCCCGCGGGCGCGTCCCCCTCCCGCTCCCCAGCCACGGCGCTTGGCGTTCGTCGCCTGTGTGAACGCCGTCTATTTCTGCGTCTGGGATCTGTAAAAAGTCTGAATAACTACCAGGAAATGCTGTAGGAGAGAGGGTTTTTTTGTTTGGTTTGGTTTCTTAAAGAGAAGATGGAGCTTATTTCCTGGGAATGTTAGCCTTCAGCAGGATAGTAGAGAAAATACCGTTTGACTTTTTTGTCCCATTTTATCCTGGAGGTGTTTGCTGCCTTGTGTTTGCTCTCTTCTGTCCAGTGTACTGTACAAGGCAAATATTGGTTCTGTAATACCGTAAGTGAATGACAAAACTTATTTTGCCTTTGTCACTGTGAGTCAGTCAGAATCTGGTAGAGTAACCTGGGACCTGCCACACTTCTGGCTTTCATGGCACCTGCTGTGCTTCAGAAGACCTGCCCTAGAAGCGAGGATGGAATGGCTGCTCAAACACAGCTTATCACCATTGTTGTATGTCTTTGAGGACAGTATACATTTGAAATAATCTATGTGCTTAACAGATGTTAATGCATCCTTCCTCTTTGCATCATTTACTGCATGCAGCATGTTTGGTTTTATGTAACCTTTGGAATTGTCTAGAGGAGTTTGAATGGGATGTGCTCTAGTAAAATGAATAGTAAGGAAATTCAGGAAGTATCTTTCTGATGTGGTTAACGAATTGGTAGCAGGTGGTTTGATATATTACAATCCATGTGAGGAATACAGTGTTAAAGAGTATTTGGTAGCCTTTAAAAGCTTAAGTTCTCTACTAGTGCTGACAACAGTTACAGTGACTGCTGCTTGTTCTGAAAAGTTTTAAAGTAACACTTAATTGAATATATTAGTTTGGAATATGGTCTTTATCAACTGGACTCAAGCAGAATAATGGTAGAATATGCAGTTATTTAAAGAAGGCACACCAGTACAGGGCAAGTGTCTTGTCCTGTAGTACTAACAAAGTCCTTATAAACTTTGTTGGACTACGTCATCATAAGAAGCAATAAAAATACTGTGTGAGAATTAAATACTTAAATTTCTTAACAGAATAAAAGTCCATGTTTTCGTTATTTGTATTCTTGAGGTAAAGAGTAGTCTATAATGGTGAGGGCCCTATAAAAACTTACATGTCTGATTTTTCAATATATGCAAATAGATGTATATAAAGAGTTATAATTTGTTTTACTTCCTCTCTTGTTTATCATGGCTTTTTTCCACACGTATGATAAAAGCTATAGTCCTCTGTATAATAACATGCCACCATACAATTATTGTCTTCTAGCCACTTTGCAGTTAGTGCCCTCCTGAAATAGACTTTGGTTAAGATTGTTGTAAATCTGTACAATCTGCCCTTTATCTAGTCTTGAGCATGATATATAAGAAGCCTTCTCCCTAAATAAATTTGAAATTCATCCAAGTTGGGTTATGTTTATCCTCAGGGAATGTGTGTCCACTTATCTTGTGCTTATTTAAGCATTATCATAATACATCTGAGACTGTCTTTTATTTGAACCATGGATTCTCTCCTCCTTATGTATTTATACATGTAGCTTCTTGGGGTGTCAGTGGTAAGTACTTTTTAACTTGTATTAGAATTTGTCAAAATTCTGTGTTTTTCATAACAAAGGCAGCATTTTGGTAGAATTAGCTAATTAGCTGTAATGCATGGTGACATTGAATGACTACAGTCATTAGGTTCTTGTAAATGGAAAAAAAGATTTTTTTAGCAGATGAGAAACTTCCTGAGAATTGAAAACATTGCTCAATAGGATTGTGAGGAAAACCGTTGTAGAATCTGACACACAGGTGTGTACATCAACAATTTCAGAGTCTGATTTTGCAAATTATCTTTGTTTTATCAAACAAGTGTTTTGGGTTTTTTATGTATTAAAATTGTGTGTCATAAGTGGTATAATTAGAATGAATTGTATCTGAAATTGAGAAATCTTTTGGGGGTTGAACTTCAAATATAAGTTCTTCTGGAAGCCTGTGTTAAATTTCAGAAGTTTGGCTAAAAGATCTATGATTTCCCCAGCCCCTCCATTTATATTTTGATAGAAGTGACCAAAAATTCTTGCTGTCTCTACAGAAGTGTTTTCCCTAAACATAAAAAACCTGTTTTGGTTTCTTGCTCAGCCTGTGACTTTTGTCTTTTGTTACTGTGTTAATTACCACAACATCCTGGTAACTTTAGGGAAAACTCATGACAGCAGACCTGTATGCAAATCCTGCTGCATGTCAGGGAAGTGATAAAGATTAAAAGAGCAAATACCTATAAGCAGAGCTCTTGTGGTGTTTTACAGTGCCATTTTCATTCAAGCCTAACAGTCATGAAGTAGCTGCTTTTTTTTATTTGTCATCTAAAACTTCTCTTAGCCTGGAGAATAAACACAGTATTCTTTTGGCTGAAGAATACTGATATTGTTTAAGATTAATTTACTGTTGAGAACAGTTTTTGGTTTTGGATGGTAAAACTTTCTTCTAGGGAAATATAATAATGTGGGAAAATGAGGCATACTTCTCATGAAATATGTAATGAGCTACACCTGTGAGTTTCTTTGACACACAGTAATTTATGTAGGCTGTTTAAAAATCATCCCTTTCTTACATTAGAAGTACAGCCTACGGAAGTGCAAAATCAAGATTGTAAAACATTCGTATATGAAGCAACGTTGTCTTACCACAACTGGAGGATGGCCCCTTATCCTTCCCCAGTTGCCAGGTGACCCAAAGGTGTGACATACTGCCTGTAAAACGGGAAACAGTTTACAGTTCAAAGTGCTTTAAAAAAAATAGTAATAGATTAGTTACAAAATAGGAGAGCAAAGGTAAATCAAACCTATGGCAAGTTAACATTAGTGAATTGGATTAACACATTTTGAAGGCAACAATGACAGAAGTCAAAGTAGGTAGTGAGTGTCAGGGTCTTTGAAGGGCTTCAGGAGGTGTCAGGGTGCTGAATGGACACTCGAAGGAAGAAGCCGTGCCTGGTGCCTCCTTAGAGCCTGAAAGGACACCGCATGTCTTGTAATCCCTCTGGTCAAAGGATCACCTAACGGTGATCCAAGTCAGATCCTGTGATACCAGGGGAAGAACTGAGTGCAGAAACTAAGGCTAATACAGTATTTAATACAGCTGTTTTAACCCCCTCAAAAAGTGTGTTGTCCTGTGGTTGAGGAGGTAGTATTCCAGAACTCATCCACCAGTCTTTTTAAAAACAGTTCAAGAACATGAAAAAATTATTCCATTACTGATTTGATTTTATACACACTTGCTCTCATTTACAGACAAAACTAAAGCAATGTAATACTTTATTACAGCATGTTATCAAAGAATGTTCAGAAACCTTTCTTAACTGAATGGTTCATTGCTGCAACTTTGCCACACCTATTTTTCTTGCTGCTTAAAATAAGTAGATAGTCTTCTGCTTCCCACCTCCATGTCCTTACTAGTGTGAGCAGAGGAGGAAGCATATATAAAATTCAGTACACAGCAGTAAAAGGTTTTCTTTTGCTTCCTATAATTCAAAAGAGAAAATAAGTTGCTGCATATCCACTTAGCAATTGGAAAAAAACAGAAGGGATTTATTTTCCAGTTAAACCCACATCACAATTCAAAGACTTTCTGGATTTCATAGCATTTTATGAAGCTTAGTGTAATTTCTTAGGACTTTAAAAACTGTAATTTATGTATTTATTCTGCCAGCTTATTGGCAGAAGTGTTTCATGCATGTGTAATTACTAGTGAGACAGGATGAGTCACAAGGTAAGCATGTGCAGCTTTTAACATCTCATGTAATTCCAGCAGGTGAATTTTGTGTCAGTAACAAACAAAAGCAGCTCAGAGCTCTTTTTGTAATGCCTCTACATATTGTGTCCTCATCTACAACAGATCTGTCTGAATATTTGCATGTGATGCTGGGGAAGGTTCAAGCAAATAACTGCCTTCCGACCACTGATCATGTTTTACAGCAACTTGAATTAAAGTATGGGAGAGAGTCACAATCAGTAAATTATGCCTAGTCAATCACTCTGTTAAAGGCTCCCAGGAGCAAAACTGGTTTGTTTTGGGGGTTTTGGGGGTTTTTTTTGGTTTTTTTTAAGTAAGATTTCTTTTTAGAGTTTCTTCAGTGTGGTGCAACTCTGGAAACCACTGAAAATGTGTGGAAATATTGCCAGCGATCATAGTTAAATTTTTCTTCTAGCTATGTATATTGTATTCTGAGTATCAAATGCTTACAGTGTGTGTATATTTTTTTAATCTCTGTGATGAGGTCTTGAACTTTTTGTATTTGTTCTGCTTTTTCACTCAGTGCTTAATTAAGTTGTGGCCCTCATAGCCAGTGAATGTTGTAGAATCCAGAAGTGTAAAAAAAAAAAAACATTTATTGCTAAATGCTGGGAGTCCTTGTGAGAAAACATTACTGAATACTTCCAGTGTTCTTTTGTTCTTCCCCCAAACATTTGTTACTGGCCACTTCTAAAGCAACAGAATACAGAGAGCTATCAGTCTTGGTTTGATCCAGTGTGACCATGCTTGGCTACTGATTCTTTCAGCCACCTACCACTTGCTATAATATGAGTTAAATCTCTCAATATTTTGGTAAAAATAGTCTTTGAACATATGGTAACTCTCAACTTAATTTTTTTCTTTTCTTGTTCAGTCCTCTGGATAAAAATAGCGCAAAATCCTCATGTAAATTAATCCCACTACCTTCTGTGATTGAATTTGCTTTTGTGTCTGCATCTGCATGAGCAAACGTATTTGCCTGTGTTGCACGTGTGCAACAGTTGCATGCGTGCGTTTCCATCAGCAGTGATGGAAAGTGTGTGTAGGCCTTTAGGAATACTGTTTCTCAAATACTGTAGCAGACAAGCTATTATATCCCTGCAGTGTGGATAGTGTAAGTTTAATATTTAAACTTGTTTTGGATTTTTTTTTTTTTAACAACCACCCCTCCCGCCCCCAGCATCCCCCCAGCCTTAGCAGCAGTCTAGAGGGTTAACTACTATAGATTTTGGTATGTGGGCCTATCTTTTGAAAAAGGGTTGATGTTGAATTTATGGAGGCTCTGCTTACAGTATGTTTGGGAAGCAGAGGAAGGGAGAAGAGACTCTATAACAGGGTCACCTGAGTGAGTATCTTAGGGTTTTTTGCTGTCTACTGTGATGGGTCTTGTCAGTGGTGTTGCCTTCTACCTTCATATTAGGGTATATTTATTTTTCGAATACAGTTTAGTATCGATCAGTATAGGGAAATCAGACTCTGCCAGATGATACCTTTCACATTCTCTGGAAGCTTCTAGATGGCATCTAATCCTTAAATGGATAAATGTTCCTGTCCAGATCTCTTGTATCAGTGTCACAAGCTTCTGCCAGGCTTAAAGTTCATAAAAGAGAGTCCTTCAAAGCAAAAGCAGTTCTTTGGAAAATACTACTTGCTTGTCTTTGAACTTGTCAGTGGTTCAGGGGGAATAAGTTCAAGGATTTTTAAAGCTCTAACATCCCGACAGGCCCTTTAACAAGTATCTGTTGTTACCTGGTTTCAGCATGAAATCAGGATTTTTGAGCTGTTTTGTGTAGCTAGCAAGTTGCAACTGCTGGAATATAAGCCTTTTCTCCATGTCAGTCTTTCTTAAACTGCCTGCTGCAGGTCAGTTTTATTCTTTTGTCTAGTTAAAGGGCATCTCTCCAGTAAGTTAAGATTAAAAATTGGTTTAAAGGTACCACAAATAGGAAAAAATAGATTTACAACAGTTTTTGGATTAAGTGTTTTCTCACGTGTTTTGAAAACTACCATTGTAAAGGTTTGACAGGGAAACCTGAATGGGGAAATGGCAGGGAAGATTGCCATTTTATTTCTGCCTTTGCTAGAACAGTCCTAAACGGTATCTTCTTGTGTTTCCTAGGCAAGAAACGTTGGCTTTTTTAACCTGTTTTAGGAGTTGTTATTTGAACACATTTGAATACCTCTTAGTTGAACTGCAAGTTTAATACCTCTTAGTTGAACTGGAAACCAGAAAGAAAAAAAAAAAAAAAAAAGAACTGTCAATGTATGCAAATTTCCCCTGAATTTGCATAAAAATGCTCAATGACCTAAACCTTCCTTGGTCAAATTTTTCAGTGTTTACCTTCCCAAACAACTTCTTTTCTAGAAGGTAACTTTCTTGCAAGAATAGTGTTGTAGTTATCCACTTCTTGCTCTCTCATTTGGTGGTGGGTTGTTTGGGGAGGGGGGTGTGTCTTATGTTGGTTTTTGGTCGGGTTTTTTTTCCTTCTGTTACTATTATGGCAGAGGGGCTAGTTGTTGGGTTTTTTAATGAGACTGTACACCATCAGAGTTGACTGTCAAGTCAACTTAACTGAGGATATGGTAATGGGTTTTTTGGTGAAGAAACATGAGTTCTCAGGTGAAGTAAAAGAATAATTTCTAAATGAGATTTCCCACTGAAAGACCTGTGATTGTATTTTCTGTTTTCCATACTCTGTAGAAAGATTAGGGTGTCTCTTAGCAGATTTTTGACTTGGGGGTTTTGTGTTGGGTTTTTTTTGTTTTTTTTTTTTTTTTTTTTTTTTTAAATTTTGGATAGGACTGCATGTGAATTTTTACATTTAAGGGAATAGTTGAAGTTTTATTGCTGTTGTAGAATGGTTATGAAAAAGAAAAAATCATTCGGTTGGGCTAAAGTGGCACATACTTAATTTTTTAGCCAAAGCATTGTAATGAGCACTTGCTTGAACACCTTGCGTTTCTCAAATCGTTCTTGCCTTCTGATGCTCTTTCTTTTATTATTCATCAGAAGAAGTTATGACTTTCCTTGTGGAGAAAAAAATTGGATCTATCAATAATAAAATCCACATCACAATTGAGTTTTCTTTGGGTTATTTTAGGTCAGTAGTATGTTCTCATTTTGTATATTTGGAGTTCAGGATATTCAACATGTTGTTATTTTTAAATGAGTACACACAGACTAATTAAAAGAATCTGGCCATGAATTTGTATTGAGGATGTTTTGGGGACAGTATTAAGATAAATATTTAGTAAGATAAATGTTTTTTGGTCTTTTCTTAAAATTTGTTATCTTTTTCCCTGAAAGATGGTTGACCCTACTCTAGCAGAAATGGGAAAGAATCTGAATGAAGCAATGAAGATGCTAGAAGATAATCAAAGGTATGTGCAAAGGATAACAAGTACAAAAACAATACCTGTTTGTGCTAAGGGGAGGATTATTAATGTTGCTGTCATTAAACAGGAAAGAACTCATTTTCGTAGTAGTTGAAATCCATGTTGTCTTTCTGAAGCTTACACCTATACAAATCACCATTGTTTCTCAAATGATGGGATTTTTAAAATGAATGTATGTATTTTTATGCATATTCTGTAATATTCAGAGCAAGTCCAGCAAGTCTGTTTTTTCAAAGATCTTAGATTTTATTTTTTTTTCTTATTGCTGTGCAAGTAACTTTTAATTCTTATGTATATGAGACTCTTCTGTAAGTTTGACATTTTCTGTTAAAGGACTAAAATCCCAAAACTTAGGAGCTCTTTAATTCGGTCTGAGCTAAACTTTTGTGTTGGTCTTACCTGATTTACTTATGAAAATGTTGTCAGTTAAATAGATTGGAAATATGTCAGTATGTATTTCTGCAAGTCAACTACATATTTGATGTTAAAAAAACATAAACTAAATACATAGTTTATTCTTGTGTCTCTAACTTAGAAAAGCAGAGGAGGATAATGAAAAGAAGTATGCACGGAAGGATATTCCTGGACCGCTCCAAGGCAGGTAGGTGATAACTAGATAATGCTCTTTACTTTTCAGAATCTGTAAAGTACATGTAACATGTTTGTTTTCCAAGAAACTTCTGTATTAATGCAAACATGAACATTTATCAACCTTTTCCATACTCGTGTAGGGGCAGGGGGGAGGGAAGCTTATCCTCATACCAACTACTTTCATACTCATATAGGAAAAAGAAAAAAAAAAAAAAAGATTAGTTGTCCTGGGTGACTGAAATTTTGAACTGTTGGAATTTAATGAAGTATTGGTGTCTACAACCGTGATTGAGACTTAAAGTAAATATAAACTTTTGCTATAGAATAAAGATTCATTAAAACACCCAGATAAAAAAAACCACATTGAGACTGGTAAGGTAGAAAACCTGAAAAACCAAAACCAAAGCCCACAAACCAAAATCAAAACACCCTCCCCCCACCTTTTTAGCACAGCTGTCTTAAAAAATTATATGGTGCTCTTGTGCATAAGGCAGGTCAGATCATTGTACCTGAAAACTAAGATTTAAATTGGTTGTAGCCTCTTCGGAAGATGATCCTGCAGGAGCCCAAACTAGCTCTTCAGAAAGTATTGCAAAATCTATTTAAGTCTTTTGTGTACATAAACTAAACTTGGTTTCAAGTGGAGAAACTGAATTAGCTTTTTTAAGAATTAAAAGCAACTTCAACTGTCAGAGTGTAAGTTCTTATACTACTGTAAATTTTAGTTGGAATTATACAAATTGAGGTGTTGTGGGTCTTTTCCAGTTTTACCATGTTATGAATGCATCATGTCAGAAGTCTAATGTAGCTTTTGTTTGCCAGAAACTAATATTTGGGTGGTAGTTTAACAGATGTGCTGAGTTTGTGAGATGAAGCTGGATCATGTGAAGAGAAATTTGGATCCTTGGCTGTAACCTTACTTTGCTATGTAGCAATAAGCAATTAAATGTTGTCAAGTCAAACTTTTCAGTCCAAATTTTCAGATTTCAGTAGATTTGTTTTTATATGGGGCTAAGTTCATACTTATTGAAGTGTCCTACTATAATTAAGTAGGGTTTTGAATTAATTGATTCAGCAACGTTGTCTTCATGATTTGTTCTGAGAGCAAGGAACCGTTTTTGTTGCTATACGCAGCATTCTGTGAGAGTGCACCGTTGTCTTCATGTCTTATTATCATGCAGTGTCCCAGATAGCCTCTTCCTTGGATGCTGGTACTTACCTTTGTTTTGTTTTGTTTTGTTTTTTGTTTGTGTGACTTTTGTTTTCCCCACCCTGGTATGCCAGTGGCCAGGATATGGTGAGCATACTTCAGTTAGTTCAAAACCTAATGCATGGAGAGGAGGAAGAGGAAACTTCACAGGCCTACCGGTAAAGCCAATATGAATTATTGTATGTGGAAGATATCTGATTTTGTTATATTCTGATTATTATAGAACTTATACATTCAAGTGTTTTAAAATGTAAACATACTGTGCAACCGCGTAACTTTTTAAAGGAAACTTACATTATACAGTGAACTAGAATAATGCATTAGGCTTGGCTTTCTTAAAATTGTAAAGCTTTTGTTACCAGTTACTGAATTGAATTATACAAAGGAATTGTTTCTGATGTGACAGCTCATTTTGTTTTCTACTTTCTGAAGGTTGTTTTAAGTCTGAAAATCTTATAGAACTTTGAATACCAATATTTTTTTTACCATCTCTCCCTGTAGAGTTTAAAGAAAAAAGAAAAAAAAAAGAAAATAAAATTTGTTTCCATTTTTCTGTAAAATGGAAATAATGCTAACTAATCTGCAGAAGATTATTGAAAACTAACGTCTGAAAAACAACTTGGAGATTAAAAAACCAACCAAACAAACAAAAAAACCCCAACAAACCAAAAAAACCCCAACAAACTAATGAATGCTATACCTCTAAAGATATTAATAATAAGCCTTTTGAGTTTCCTCTGCACGAGGAGAGAAAGGTATGTGTTTAACGCACTTTAAAGTCTGAATGCAGATAAGGTGCTTAGTTGCAGCTCACGCGAGCTGATCGGCTAAAAAAGAAGCCGCGGTGTTATCGTAAGCAGCTAGGCCAAGTGAAGTGCAAGTGCTTTTGTCTGCACTGGCTTTTTCATATGTAATACTCAATGACAGGAAGGTGGCTGTGGTATGCTGTACTCCTCGCTGCTAAATAGTTACAATTGCATGTCAGTGAATTCTGCCACTCTACAGTAAAAGCACGCAAACATAAAATTACTGTAATGTTCGTGACTTAGTTGGCAGTTACTCTGTTTTGGCTTGCAGACTTCAAAACGTTGGTGAACAGGGTCACATGGCTCTACTGGGACATAGTTTGGCTGCTTATATATCAGTGCTAGACAGGGAAAGACTGAGAAAACTTACAACAAGGATCCTTTCTGATACTACTCTCTGGCTCTGCAGGCTTTTCAGGTGAGTCACTGTGAATAACTTATGTATGAATTGGTAGTGATAACTGTTTAAAAATGTGTGGCTGGACTGAAGATGTCAGCAGAAGAAACCACAGTGCCACAAACTTACAACTATTCTTTGAAAGATCTGAAACACGTAATTAAAAAAAAAAAAAAGAGAGACTGCATTTTGAATGGCAGGAACTTAGTAACATGGTTGACATAAAAATCCTTTTCTAACAGCTCTATGGTGGAGGTAAGGGCCAAAGTACAGTTGCAGACATACAATTGATCAAACATTTAACTAAATTCTTGTTTCTTGAGCCATATGCTATGTTGCTGAGACTTGGGGTACTTCCTGTTTTTAAAATATCTTTTCAGTTAACTTCTCCTTTGCTCTTCCTGGATCTAGTTTATTTTTCCAGGTTTGGTAGGTGACACTATGGAACTTTACAGTACAGTGAAATATTTCATAAATGCCTGTTTCATCATGTACCATAGATATTTTAAACTGTTCAATGAGAGAAGAATGGAGATCAGCCGAGGGGAGGTGTTGGAGTGCGGGGGATTCACTGATTAGAAATTGTTTTCTTTCTTCCTGAAGCAAAAAAAACAAACCGCTTTTCCCTTTCATGATACTGTATCTTTCAGAAAATCTTGTCAGTGCTACTGAGATTTATTTACTTTATCTATCTATCTATTTATTTATTTATTTGTTTTAGTGCAGTGCAAGATGAAATGGTAAAAATATAACTGAAGTTAACCCAAATTTAGTTGTTGGAATTACAAAGGATTTTTCTTAATTGATGGGCTCACCTCTGTCAGAATTATTTTATAAATTCAGTGATTATTTTTATCTGTCCTGAACTTAAAGATGTTGAAACCTTGTGCAATGATGATATTTGAGAAGTTGCAGATAATCCGCTATTTTGACAAATGTGTGTGTATATAGAGAGGGTGTCAGTGATATTTCTAAATGGCATGGCTAACAGAAGTAATTTCTGTTTTGAATCAAATATTCAATAATGTTGTGATTTTGTGATTAATGCTGAGTATCTATTGGACTGTGGTCCTCAAACTTTTTTGACCCCTAGGCAGTGGCATTGAACAAATACTGTGCTGTGAACTGCTTCATGCTTCATGACATTTTATGTGGCTATGAGCAACACTAGAGGAATTCCCATTTGCCCATGTTAGATCACAGAACGTTGTGTAAAGGTGAAGTAAATGTTTGCATGTGGGTAATTCTGGAGTTTAACTCTGGAATACTTAGCAGTGTTTGTGCATCAGATAGTCTTTGATAACCTAAGATGTTTCAGGGCCTGTATGTAAATTTGTTGATAAATGCCACTCTTAACAAGGCACCGACTTATGTGTTTGTCCTGGTTTCAGCTGGGATAGAGTTAATTTTCTTCTTAGTAGCTGGTACAGAGTGTTTTGTATTTAGTGTGAGAATAATGTTGATAATACACTGATGTTTTAGTTGTTGATTAGTAGTCCTTATCCTAAGTTAAGGATTTTTTTGTTTCCCATGCTCTGCCAGCAAGCAGATGTTCAAGAAGCTGGGAGGGATCATAGCCAGGACAGCTGACCCAAACTAGCTAAAGGGATATTCCATATCATAAAACGTCATGCACAGTATATAGACAGGGGGGAGTTGGTCAGGAGGGGCGGATCGCTGCTGAGGCATCAGTCAGTGGGTGGTGAGCAACTGCATTGTGCATAACTTGTCTTTTCTTGGGTTTCATCTCTTTCTTAAAAAATTTTTATATTCATTGTTATTATTATTTAGTATTATGTTTCATTTTACTTCACTTATTGAATCGTTCTGTTCTTTTCTCAACCCATGAGTTTTTTTGTGTGTTTTTTTTTTTTGTTTGTTTTTTTTAATTCTCCTCCCTGGCCCAGTGGGATGGGGGGAGTGAGCAAGTGGCTGTGTGGTGCCTAGTTGCTGGCTGAGGTTAAACCACAACAGCATTGCACAAAAATGCTAAAAGAAAAATCTAGCTTGCAAGTTGCTTAATAAATTGACAACACCCATACCTTATCTCTTCTTTGGTTAATTTGCTCCCGTTTCTTGACTATAAATGTTAATGTGCTGATCTGAGTTTGATTCTTAAACAGGTTAAAAATGGTGGGGGAGGAGCAGACACCCCTCCCCAAGCTCCAAGCAAACATGCCTAATAAATCAGATTGAAGGCAAAGTAGCCATAAAATCATTAAGATATTCCTGGGGAAAAACATACTTAATTTATGTAACTCATGTATTTAAAACATCTGGAAATCTGTCTTGCAGTGTGCTGAATTGATTGTACTAAATTGTGGTCTTATTTTCAAACTCTCTAAAATACAAATGACATCAGTAATTTGAGGTATTAGAAAATACCTTGATTTGTGATTTCATAATAAAGTTTGTAAGTTTCTGCCCATTCACCTTACTTCATGTGTCTTATTCCAATTTTACTGATTTAACTTAAAGAATGTCAGGTTGGATTCTCTTTAAAATTAGTGGTCCGGAATTTACATGTATATTGAAACTAGATGAAGCCTTTCGTGTTTCACACTGCTCTTAGTAAGCAAGGTTTTGAACTCTGTAATGGCAATCCTTAGGAACCCAGATGTTTTTTCTTTCTCACTTTATGTCTGAGTTTAAATGAAAATATATATTAGGCTTCCCTCATTGTTAATCTCAGCCTGTCTCTTCAAGTTTCCTTCTACTCTACTTTATCCTGGGAAAATAGAAGGGATTTTTTATCCATCTTCTTTGTCCTCTTGTGAACTCCTTTGCTGTCAGTGTTATTTTAGTCACTAAACTGGCTATTGGTTTTGTTGGTCATGTTTACTCGGCTTTTCTTGCAGATATGAAAATGGATCAGCATATTATCATGAAGATGATCGTGAAGGTCTCCTAAAAATCTGTCGGCTTGTTACTCACACACGCTATGAAGATTATACAACAGAAGGATTTAACGTGCTATATACTAAGCAGCCTGTCATATACATTAGTTCTGCAGCTAGAACAGGCCTGGGCCAAGCTCTCTGCAATCAGGTAAAGTGAATCAGTTGGGGTTTTAGCTGCAGATAGAACCTACCTGGCTTCATATTGCCTACTTGAAATTTAGATTTTAGAAATATATTAAGAATTTTCCTGCAGGAGACTGGTACTTGCAGTACAGTCTTGTAAATTGGTTTGGGCCAGTGAAAGTTTTCCTTTAGATCCATGTGTCTGCCTGGAACTCCCACTGTTAGAAGTGACGCTTCTTTGAGATTTTTTTCCAATGTTACTATATTGGCTGAATAAATGTATCCCCAGGCAAGCTGAGCAGGCTCTCTCTGCAGCTCACCTGTTCTTCCTACACATTTACTTGATCAGTGTTCCTCATGAGCAGATTCCCTTCATCCTCGTCTCTTCTTTGCTTTTCTATGGACATAGTAGATTTTTACTGTTTATAAAATTATATGTTTCTAAGACTTAGGATGATACGTCTGCCTGTTGAAACGCAGCATGAAAAGGGGCATTGTGAAGAATGAGGACTGAGCTTTGGCCTCAAAAACGCTGATTTTAGGAAAAGCATAACTTTGATTTTGAAAACTTACTTATTTTTCCTCATGGTAGAAACAATAGCAATGTGAATAAACAGCAACACAACAGGGAGTGGGAGGGGAAGGGAGTCTGAGGTGAAACCATACTTTGATGCTAGCCAAATATCTGCAAGCTAGTAATACAAAAATGTTATACAGTGTGTTGGTATTGCATTATTTGTTGTGATTTCATCATTATAAAACATAATTATAAAACATTAGGCAAAGGAAGCAAAGTCCATGCTGGGGGTAACCTCAGTAGCTGTAGTGGGCCATATGTTTAAAGTAAAAACGTTTGTCTGGAAAAAATACTTTCAGGTTGCATTTACAGTCTGTGTTTTGAAGCAATGATACAGTGGGGGGGAAGAGAAATTTTCTGAATATTTCCAGTGGAAGGATCTTACATGCTAACTTTTTTTTTTTTTTTTTAAACCAGTGATTGGTTCTAGATTGCATTGCGCTTTGCATAAGCTGTTGGTCATGGTGAAAAGGACCCAAGCCCAAACATACTGGATTTCCAAACACTGATTTATTGTAAAATTTGATTGAATGATGCCCCTGTACTCTTATTTTCAATAATTTTTTTTTTTTTTAAGGAAAACAGTTGAGGGTGAAGTAGGCTGTGCTGATCCCATTTTATTTTTGGAACAGCAAGGTTACCCCGACAATCCAGCACTTTAAAGAAACACAGTTTTTCCTAATTATGTTGTAAAACGTATTGGTTTTGCCAAGTATTTATTTGCATTAATGTTTGTAGACTTAAATAAGCTAATTGAGGCTGTATACAGACTTTATTATTGCATAGTGCACTAGTGATATTTTCAAACTTAACATGCACTGAAATGAAGAATCAAGTTCTTAGGGCGTTTGTTTTTCAAGTCTTGGGAGAAGGCAGTCAGAGGTACTACCAATAGATTAAAAATGTAGACTGCAGAGAAATAAAAATGGTATCATAGACGGAACTTGTCCCGGCCAAAATTATTTGGTAAGTAGGTGATAAGCGTTCACTGGAATAAGTTGGTGTCTTTGGTAAACTAAGTGTTGCATGTAGTTACTGACTAGAACTTCTTGATACAAGAAATACTGCTAAGAATCAGTATTTTGGGAGCCTTTTGCTTCCTAGTACAGAGTAGATCCTGCTATTAACAGTGGTGCCTTACCTTTTGTTTATAAGGTAACCTGTCCACATTAGGTGATCGCTGAACTTAGAAGTGATAGAATTTTAGATTTTGAGAAGTAGTGTATATTGTAGAGCAGACAGTTGGAACTGAGTAATCAGACGTTAATTCAGTTTTTGTTAAATGTAAGGGTAAAAACAAACTAGTCTGTAACTGTAGTTCTCTTTATTTGCTGAATCTTCTGTTCAGTGATGGATATGATCAACTACATTTCACTTGTCTAGTGATCTTCCAAGGTAAAGATCAAAATATAAGAGACCTTGGTTCCCCAGCTCCCCCTCACGTTAGTGATGCAAAAGTTATCTGGAATTTGGCTCCATATCAAAGGAAGAACTTCACTTACCAGCATGAGTAGTCAGCTGAACTGTATGATCCAAGTAGGCAGGTTGCTCTCTGCTCAGTAGTAAAGTTACTGTGAACCTCCAATGGAACATGGGCCATGCACAAAGCACACATTTTCTTATAGGATGTATTAATTGCAGGCGTGGCCAAGAAAAAGAGGATTGAGTTTAGGCTGTTGTACAGGGCATGAGTATTTCATTAGAAAAACAGAATGCAGTTGACATGCTAACCAAAAGTTGATTGTTGTTTTTTTTCCAATTTCTCCTGTGTTTTCTTTTCTCTGCTATTAATTTGATTATAAGTTTTAGCAGGAAACTTACTTTATAATGTAATATCCAGCTTTTTATTGTTGCGTTTACTATTTTTTGTGTCACTCTGTATATTTCTGTGAACACTTGAAATGAGTATGTCTCAGTTGTTGAAATTCCATCATTTTCGTTGCAGCTAGGTTTACCCCTTTCTTGCATGTGCCGTGTGCCTTGTAACACTATGTTTGGATCTCAACACCAAATGGTAAGTTTGTCTTCCCTGCTGTTGTGGTGTTTTTTTGTTGGTTTTTTTTTTTTTTTTTTTTTTTTGGAAAGCTTCATTAAATGAACATCAAGTATGTTGTTAGGAAAAGCTTATTAATGTACTTACTTTTTCAGCCTCTAAGTCTTCTGTGTTATAGCTGTGCAAATCATAGATTGAAATCCTCTAAAAAGCCAGCAGCTTGTATCTTGGTCTTGTCAATTGCAAGGTATTTTTAATAGCATATAGTAAGGTGCTTTTTAGTCCAAGATTTCTAGAATACATGTAGTCACATGTACATTTACAAACTACATGATATAAGTGTTGTGTTTTTCATAAATGCTTTATCTGACCTTCAAGTTATTTTACCTTTGAGAAGAAGAAACTGCAAGCCACAAAGACATTAAGAATGTCTTCCAGAACTTCGGAATGCTGTCCATTTTCATTCTTAATGCATTTTTCCAGTTCAGCAGAAACAATTCTGTACTGTTTGACAAACATATTTATAAATACGTATCTTGTTCTTATTGATAACAGGATGTTGCTTTGTTGGACAGAGTGATTAAAGATGATGTTGAGTCTGGAAGACTGCCTTTGTTGCTTGTGGCCAATGCTGGTAAGTGCTGTGGACAAACAATAACAAAAACCCCATGCTATTTCATGAATATATATAAAATCCAAAATAAAAAGATATTTTATTAAACAGCTTAGTGATTGTATGTCAAGAAATATGGAAATATCTTTATGACCACACAATAATTATCTGTCCAGAGGGAGTTTTAACTGATTTGAAGTTGAATTGTACTGCTATGGTTCTGCTTGTGTCAGCTGATGTATTAATATGACTAGAACTTATTTTAGTGAGTACAAATCTCTTGTTGAAAATCAGTTTCACATTAACACTTCGGAAGTTTTTGATGGGTGTGCCATCAACTTTAGCTTTAAAAACTATATTTTTTCTTCTAGTTAATTAAAAAGAACTGGTCATGAACAAAGTTTGGTTTAAGTACAGATGAATGAGGTGACTGTTACTTGCTTTGGACTTGGAAAAATTGATGTTAATTTTGGTTTAGTTTCCTTTAGTTGAGGTCATACATTGAACGTATTAAAAACATCTGCATTTCTTATCTGAGGCTGCTGAGTCTTTTAGTGCCTAGGATGTCTAATTTTCTAAGTATTTTTAACATACGTTCACAAACAAAACAAGTATCTCTATTTTTTTTGTCTAGAATTCCAGTTACTCATACAATGAACCAGATACGAATATTGTGTAGTGGGCTTTTTTTAAATACCTTCTTTCCTGCTCTTGTGTGACTTTTTTTGACAACAGTACAAGAGGTCCTTTTATGTAGAGTCCTAGTTTGCATGCTTATCCTTTGTCATTGCCTTTTTTCCTTTTCAACAAAGGGACACCAGGTGCTGGGCACACAGATAAACTTGGCCGACTGAAGGAGCTTTGCGAGCAGTATAATATGTGGCTCCATGTAGAAGGGTACGAAACTCGAAATTTATTTCAGTATAACTATATTCATTAACTAATGGACAGCACATAACTTTACAGCTAACCAGAGAGTCATAGGACCATCTCTATTTTTGTCATATTAAGCATTTTATATGGTTCTAATTTTGTCACTGTATGACATATGAATTGTTTTATATCTGCAGGAATATTTAATTGGAGTGGTTATTTCAGCATAGGTTAGTTGTTACTTTTACTCGGATGGTAATCTTATCTGCCCTTGCTTTGAAGAGCTTGGAACATGAATAAAAAGACCTTATAGGACAAGTCAGGTGAGACATTATACAGTGATTACTGAGAATGAGGAAGGAGAATGAAATGAGTGTGGAAGAGATGACACTTTAATGAAGGTTGTCAAGAAGACTGCTCCAAGTACAGTGTGCAACATAACTAGGAGGATAATTAAACCAAGAGGAAAAGAAATTCCAAGAACTTAGACAATGTTAATGGAGACTCCAGTGCTCTAAGATTAATTTTTTTGAGCGTGGAGTAGAGACTTTGTTTCTCCTGATACTTCATTGTATAGTGTTATATTTGCATGCTACTTATTTCTGATCCCAGATTGATACTGAATTATGGGTAGGACTTTGGGGAACGATTTCCCCAAAAGTTGGACTGAAACATTTTTAGATTAAAATGGATTTTTACTTTTGGGTTTTCAGTCTTGGAAGACCATGTAGCAACATCTACTGACTGCATTGTTAATAAAAAATATAGGAACAAAAATTACCTCCCTTTACACATCACTACAAAATATTTAAACTGAAGATTAAAATGCTATCTCTTAATAAATATTTAGTATGTGCTAAACCCACTTTCTTCTTCTAGTGTGAATTTGGCAACTTTGGCTTTGGGTTATGTCTCCTCTTCTGTACTGGTATGTTTTACTACATCTAGAAACTTACTAATGTGCTCTAGATTTTAAGGTCAAGATCTAATAAAAATATAGATGGCTTATATTCTGCTTATTGTAATAAACTTCAGGCTGCTACAAAATGTGACAGCATGACTCTTACTCTGGGTTCCTGGCTGGGTCTTCCGGCTGTACCTGCAGTGACACTCTACAGACATGAGGATCCATCTTTGGTATGTCCAACTTCTCAGGCATTGTTCTCAAGGTCTTGAAACTTTAATTTTGATCATGGTATAGTGACTTGTTCTTCATAAGCATCTAAATTATAATTTGCAAAAGCTCCCCTATTTAAGCTGTGACATACTCCATAAGCTGGCAAAAATGGAATAATTGAAGAGAGGTTAAATAGTGGTTTCTTTGTTGTTTGTTTTCCTCTTTAGTCCTTAGCAGCTGGGCTGACATCGAGTCAGCCCGTAGAGAAGCTCCGTGCCCTGCCACTGTGGCTGTCCTTGCAGTACCTGGGCCATGATGGGATTGTGGAGAGGATAAAGCATGCCTCACAACTAGTAAGCAACAGCTTGTTGGCACATTGTTTATGGATACTTCGCTTCTTTCAGTATGGGTTGGAGACTGTTCTTAAGAATCCTCACCATCCAATTTAACAGTTTGAGTCTCCAAGCAGAAACGAAGTTCATATAGCAACAATAGTACAGGCAATATCCAGATGGCTATCAGAGGACACCATTATACTTAGGAATGTTTTTAAAATAGCTGTTAATACATCTTTTTTGACTATTGTGATGCATTGTAGAAGAATCAACTAAAAATGCTGTAGTTGTTGACAGTATAGCATATTGGTTTGTACTGTGTTACAAACAAATTACGAAAGCAGAGTAAAGTGGGAGAGGGATGTGCTTTTACTATTAGATTATATATTTTATTAGGCTTTTTTAATGAGAAATACTTAATCTTTGTTCTTTCTAAACAATGAAGTAACATAATCACTTCCTTTATTTTGTCACTTCTCTATTTTAACTATTCTGCTTGAAAGCTGTTAAGAGAAAGACTTTCTTATTTTCCTACTCTACTTGGCATTGTATTGTTTTAAGTAATAATAAGTTATAAATGCCTAAGAAAAAGGACTTCGAAACATTTCTTCAGATACAGTGGCAAGCGCACTATTTTTGCAGTTGAGTCCTTAGCCTAGTAAAAATTAAGGTCTAATATAATGTGTTAGTTAAAAAATGCATTGTTTATATGCAAAACATTTTTTCTTAAATGTACAGCACTTAGAAAAAATTCAAAGAAGGGCAAAAGGGAAATGGAAGTTTTCTGTAATGGTTAGTGAAGAAGCTATTGGCACGACAGACCTAAAAGAGTGACAATGTATCATTAGTCATTAAGATTTTGTGGCATCTAAGATTGATCTTAGCTTTTATAATAGTCTATTAATAGTCTTAAATTACAATATAAGAATGTCTTTTCTAATGAAAATAATTTAGAAAGCCATCATAACCACTTCCTATTGTAGCTTTGAGAAAATTAACTGTTCTGCTACACACTGTGCTTTCGTTAGTCAATGAATTTGTAATATCTCTGGAACCTTGTCAACAAATACACCAAAACTTTATTTTAATGAAAATAGCTTTATAGTCAGTGTTTTGGTAAAAGACAGAAAATAATTTTTCCATTGCATTCTAAATTTACAAATAAGAACTGTATGAATCTCTGACACATAGTAGGGGTTTATTCAGGAGTAGAAACGATAGTAGTGAATATTTAACATTTTTCAGAATAGTTTTCAACTTCTAAAACTGTGCGTTTGTCTCTTCCTTTTGTTTCCCTTCTGCTGTGGTGTTTTAGAGTCAAAGGTTGCTGGAAAACTTGAAAAACCTGGATTTCATTAAAACTTCGGTACAGTCTACATTTAATACTTTGGTTGTATAGCTTAATCTTTGCTTGTTAAATGATAAGAATAACTTTGACTTAAAAAATTATTTAAAAATATTACTTAAATCATAGTCATTGTTTTGAAGATGCTTGGTATCTTTCTAATTAAGTTCTGGTGGTCAATGAAATTGTGTGGCCTGGTTGTGTGTGACCTCTAGATTGTGTTTGTTCCATTGCTCTGTACTCATGCACTCAGTGGAGCTGACAGAACAACATCCAGAAATGGTTTCCAGAGGTTGACTTAATTCCTTTTAAAATGTTGATTTGTTCGGTAATACATTTATGAAACCAGTTTCCATAAGCATCTCTAATAGATTCTGGCTACATCTTACCCTGCTGTTGAGATGATACGGTGAACGCTGTGAAATTGTATGCAAAAATTATCCAAGCTGTGGTTTTTACATGAGACATAGTTTTAGAAATTGCATCTAATGTATTCATTCCAAATTCAGTTTCTGTGAAATGTCCTGTTCAATAGGGTTTGGTTTTTACCCACCCCCGATTTGAGTTGCCACTTGATGTATAGAAAATACATTCAGCTTAGTTTTCTGGGGCAATAGATAATTCATGGATCACTGAGTGACAGCAACCAATTATGTAAAAATTGTTTTTCAAAGAGTGTTATTGGCCTTGGGAGTTCAAGTTAGGGTAGCACTTCCCCCTTCTACTTAAATCTTCCATTTTTAGGATTGTGAAATGTAGCCGCAGATTGCTTCCAGAAGTTGCCCAGTCCATTTCTCCTATCCCTTAAGCAGGATCATTTATAATGTTGTTATTCCTGCTGGAACTTTCTTCATGTTCTCCGATGATTCTGGGGCAATTTCCAAGAGAATCTTTTTTTTTATGTTAATATTTGAAAATACTTAAAGCTAAATAAACTATTTAGTACAGTATATTTGCTAAAGAACATGCTTAGGTGTCTTGCTTTATAGTGCCCAATTTTTAATTATGCATACCCTAAATCAATACAATTCTGCTTTAACTGAATAATGATTTACTTTCCTGTGTTTACAGATATGTTTACTTATACTCCTAGAGTTAAATTCTAATACTGAGATAGTGTGAATGTTGTTTTGACGTCAGTAACAGAATGATCTGCTTTGCTCAGCAGTCTAGGGAATTATACACAGTGTTAAATCTTTAAAAAATACGTGAAAATATATCTAAATTTTTTTTTTTAAGGTTGAAGATGAACTGAGTTCACCAGTGGTGGTTTTCAAGTTCTTCTCGGATTATTCAAATAGAGGTATGCGATTTATTTAAAAATACAACCAAGAATCCTTCTTTATAGTTTTTTAAGCTACTAATTCATAAAATGAATTTGGTGAGGTAAATGTTATAAAGTGCAATTCTCTTGTGTAACATGCTTTTGAAAAGGTTGTGAATGCTGGTCGTAATCTAGTGATAGAATCCACACATGTGATAGCTTCTTTTTTTAGACAGACTGCAGTGTTTTAAATTTTCCTAACAAGTAATTTTCTGCCTTCCTGAGTGAGGAGAGATTTGCATATGATTTTGATCTTGAGAACAGATGATGGAAGTCTCATAAGCTGCAAGCTGTGTTTGAGTGTACTGATGGAGGAGGATCTTCCTCTGTTTTGTTCAGGCTTTCTGTTCCTTTTAAACTTTTAGTGGCTCGTTGCAAGAACCATGCTTCTCTGTTTTACTTACCACACTTGCTGTTGGAATAGTTTTAAAAATAGCAGAACACATTAGGAACAGCTCGGGAAATACTGTTGCGGGTATACAGTAGCCGCATCACATGTGGCTCTGAGCAGAACATCCGTACTTAAATGTGCTCTCCAAGAAAGAGGATTTTTGTTCTCAGGTACAACAGAGGATGTTGTTGTGCTGTTGTGTATGTGCACACTCTGAGGGTGGGGACATGTCCAGCTGGGATGGGGCAAAAGACTGCTAGAAAACTTCGTAGTGTTGTTGAGTGTTGATTTTAATTTTCTGTGGATTTTTTGTGTTGGGCATGGAGGAGGATTGTTTTTGGTTTTAATCTAATTAGTGGCTGCACTCACAAAGTAAACCTATTCATCCAGGTCTAGTGACTTGGTGGATTGCTCTGTACATTGATGCATTTATTTGAAAAGCTTTGCTAGGGAGAAGTCACCCACCTGAATTATAAGGATTTAAGATGTTTGGCCATTTCTGCATGTTTTATGTGTATGATGGACTCTTTAAATACTTAGTATTATTTTTGTGTGGTTTAAAACAGAAAGTAATCATTAAAATTTGATTTAAAAAGTAGCTGAATGCATCAAATTAAATATTGCAGCCTTCTGTGACAGGATTTTGCATTGTGAAAACATAGTTTTTATTTCCATTGGGGCATTTGAACCTCAAAACTGAGAGAAGTATTTTACTGGTTGTTTTTAAAACTAGTATATTCAACTCTGTTTTACTTCTAGTATTTGTCATGTTCAACATACCTTTAAAAAAAAAATCCTTGTTAGTCTGCTTGAGGTCCAGTACATCATTTAGATGTGTTACGTTACCTAGGAAGTATAATTGTCTTTTATCTAAATTTTAGGTTGCCTTTTGTTTAATTAAGTAAATAAAAATCCACTTCTGTGATTCTTGTATCTTTGGATTCAGATCAAACCTCACATGCTGCACAGGCCTCAACTATTCAGCACCCCATAATAAGCAACGAAAGATACATTTATGACACTTTCAATCAGTGGGTAAGAACGGATGCTTTTTCTCTTTAGGAAAAAAGAAGCGACAGTGGAATGTTTCCAGGAGTTCATCAGTAATTATAAGACCTTTGGTAGACTAGTTTGATAGTTATTGATCTCGTATCCTCTGCAAAACTAGTGGGCACTTTGGATTTAAAAGATTAATTTGCTCTGAAGCAAAGTTGCTTTCACATTTCTGATAATTTTACATATGTAATTACTACTGAAATTATCACTGCATCTTAAGCTGTTGGTAGTGGATTTTTTTCTTTAGTCTTGTGGGAATATGTGAAAACTTTAGAACTCTTTTTAATCAGCTAGATGCTTCGTTGACAATGTCTGTGTATTCATGAATAAACAGTCTTTCTTTTCCAGATCTTAAGAGAATTAATTCTAGAAACCTGTGCTTTCAGAGAGCTGAGCACATAACTATTTTGGATCAATTGCATAGTAATCATGGCATACTTAATGACAGTGACAATTTTGCAGAAACTTCTGACCTGTAACACTTGTAGCTTACCCTGAATTTTCATTATTTTAAGTATAAGTCCACCTTTGCCATAGCACCAGCAAGCTGAAGTATTTTGTTGTAAGAAGTGATTTTGAGAAATACAGAAAACTGTGTTTAGTGTGTGGTTCCCCTTAACGGTGGGAAGAGTCTAGCCTGAGTCAGCGATTGCTGGAGGTCACACTGTGTGTGTTTCTTTAACTGTGCCTTATCCCTTCAGCTAGGAGAGCAGTTGGCACAGCTGGTCCCTGCCAGTGGAGTTGATGTGGTAGAACTGGAAGACGAAGGCACGTGTGTGCGTTTTAGCCCACTAATGACTTCTGCAGGTAACATTCACTTAATTTAGCCACTTGTAAAAACTGGGACTTGCTATAGAATTGTACAACAATCTCCTGGTGTAAAAGCAGATACGCTCAAGAAACTCTTTAGTATATTCTCCTATGGTGAGGATTTTCTTGCAAACAAAACAAAACTAGCTCGGCTTTATCGTTCTGCTGTGCCGTGGCAATGGGTGCATTGGTGGTAGCTCAGCTGTTTTGGGTGCCTCACCACCTCTGCAGAGACAGGCTTTTACTGATTATTTCTTAAATTCATTAGGAAAAACAAGGGGAGAAGCTCTTTGTTTCTAACAGTTATAGAAGAAATATGAAGGATAAATCATCCCTACCTTTCCTTCTCAGTTGCTCAACCCAAGATGCTTGACCTTCGTACAGAGGTGTTGCAACACTGAAACGGTGCTTGTGTTCAAAATATAGCTACTTAACTAGAAGAATTATTTACTAAACCTCTAGGGTTTTCTATAATTACTGATGGGGGGTTGGGAGTGAAAATCTGCATTTTGGAAAGTGTCTTAAATTTCAAGTTTAAGCCAGCACCATATATGTACTTTGTTTAGACTCGGCAGATGCACAGAGCAACCTGCAGGGGCTTGGGATGATGCATGGTATCTCCTTTTAGCTTGTGTCGGGAGAGCAGCTTAGGCTATCAAAACACCTGACGCTGACATGAGAGGATCCTGGTGTACGCAGAAAAGTAGATTTTAGAATAAAATTATTTGATGATGCTGTGGTGTTTTGTTTGTGTTGTTTTAAACTAGTATGGAAGCTAATTCATGATCTGTTAGGCTATGGGAAGAGGCATTTTTCTGCTGCTAGCTACTGATGTCCTTATTAATTTGTAACGTCAGAAAATCATTTTTATTGGTCTTACTTTTTATGAAATCCTTAGCTCTCTCCACTTTGGTGTATCAATGGATAGGTAACTGAAGGAAAAACACTGTCATATAGATCAGGATATTTCAGTACTGTCTGTAAATTGTATTTATGATTGCCTTAGAGTGGCTTCTTTACAGATTACTTAATTCAGATGTCTATTTGATGTCCATTCACTTTTATCACATACTAACACATCAGTTCTTTAGTTTTAGGAACTGAAATACAAGATGTTGATCAGTTAGTAGACTGCTTGAAAATGAAGATACCAGTATTGACAAGTACACTGCAACTGAGAGAGGAATTTGAGCAAGAAGTGAGAAGAACAGTAGGCCTGTTGTATATTGAAGATCTTAGTTGGCCAGGATTAGGTGTTGTAAGGTAAATTTTTCACTATTTTCTTCATTATATATTTGAATAGACTGTGCATTAACAGAAAGGAATACGTCGTCTTTTCAGTGGTGATATGGATGTATTGTTTGCTGATTATTATCTGGCTTTGAAGCTTTTTAGCTTCAGTTGAAGCTTTTTAGTACCTTTTTAATGTTGTTTGATTATTTTTTTAGAAGAAAAGCTGAAGAGCTGTTTTGGCAAAATTAGGGCAACAGTTCTAATATTGGAGGCAGTGTGTGGATCTGTTAGATGGATATGTAAGATGCGAGTGCATCCTACTGTATTTAGCCAAGCATAACTTATATTTTTATCTATAATGGGATTCACTTATATACTGGATACCATGTCAAAAAACCCTTCAAGTGTCTGTTCTGATCTTCTGATACAGTCTTCTGGGAAGGATTCTGTATAGTCAAAACAGTTGAAGTATAATCAGTATATTACCTAGAAATTTGTTGTGTTCAGTGAAGCAAACTCGCCCCACCCCAAAATCTCTAATTACAAATGCCAGTAAATTTGTTGATCTAAGCTGTAATGTCCTGAGATTTTTGGTTCATAAAATAAAGAAGTTTGAGGAAACATGCTAAATGTGTCTATATTTTCATACGTACTGTAAAGTGAAATTATCTTCTGGCTTGGTTTGAAGATACAACTATCACACTGATGGGAAGAATGATGACAAACAAGAAAAAGAACTAGAGAAAATCAATACAGAACTTCTGAAAAAATTAAATGAGCTGGAGTCGGATCTCACTTTTTCTTTGGGTAACTGCACTATTTAAAAAACTTCTGTTCAAGCTAATAGTCATTTTACTGGCTGTCTTATAATGGTTCAGTAGGTCATCTGTACATACGTCATTGTAATGCAAAAATTACACTGCTGCGTCTATGGTTATTGTAGAAACAACATCTGGAACTTTGTTTCCTCCTCACCCCTGTTTCAGTGGGTAAATGTTCAGCAGGGTGAGCAAGGTGCACTGTTCTCAGAAATACCTGTGAAAATGGACTTCTGAGCAACCAGACCAAAAAGTGCTTCCTTGTAAGAAAGAATAAAAGCTGCAGTGTTCCTTTTTGTAAAATGAGCCTTCTCAGTTAGTGCTGTATCTAATGAAAAGCAGATCTCATTCAAAACCCACTGACCAGTTCACTGCTTTCTGTGGCTAGATTAAAAGCTTCAGATTACTTTAATCATAATTAGCAGCACTTTCCGATTTACATAGTGCCACATTATAGCTGAAATAACATGAATTTGCTTACTCAGAACTCTGATTTTTTTTTTTTCTAGTCAGCTTTCACAAATTAAGTGCCCTAGAATTGTGGAACCAAATAATCTGTAAATGGCAGAAAGTAACAAGTTTGAACCGTGTTCAACACTGATATTTATTATGCAACTCCTTGGCTGTATAAAATATCCACTGTTTTTCTTATTTAGATGTTGTTTTCTCTTCTCTCTTTGAAAACCCAGTGCTGAGCTTTTTTAGTCTGTGTAATTTATACCTATGCAGATACTGCTTTTAATTACTCAAGTCTGGGGCAGGGTATGTATTAGGATTTCCAGATTTGCAAGCATGAGTGTTGCACCTATTGTGAGAATGCATTTTTGTACATCAAAAGACTTGATTCTCCCTGTGTTCACAGGTCCAGAGTTTGGAGGGCAGAAGAACTGCGTTTATATTGGCATGGTAACTGAGGATCTGGATGTGTCGGAGTTAGTTGAAACTATTGCAGCAACAGGCAGAGAAATTGAAGAAAATTCACGAGTATGTATTAATAAATCACAGAGCATTTCAGCACCTTTTATTTTTTTCCTTTCCATATTGGCTTCAGGACATGGTTTTGTTCTTTGTGAAAGTAAAAATTGTACTTGCCCCCAACAAACTATTAATTACTGTGGAAGTAATAATCTGTGTCCATGTAAGGAGAACTTTTGTTACAGGATTATAATATTCTGAGGATGTCCTGATTTATGTTCATGGTCCTGTGTTCAGGAGTTCTAATGAAAAACTTTAGTAATACTGAAATAGGCTTATTTTATCACTAAAATTTAAGCTGTCAAAAAAACCACAAACCAAAAACCCAACGCAAAACCAAAAGGGAAGGTGGGGGCTGATGGTGAGCTGGTGTTTCCTATCCTGCAATGGGATTGAGATTGTTTATATACCACCTTTAAGATAAGACTGTGCCCTAAAATGTGTGAAAAAATTTACATTGGTGGCTTAAAAATGGAAATTACAAATTACCTATTGAAGTGATAAAGCTGATGATGCAACTCCTTTTTGTAAAAGCATTTACCTGATTAGAGTTCTCCAAACGTTCTCTAAAGTAGAATTCCTAAATGACCTGCATCACAAATGAATGTCTGTCCTTTTCATTCCTGTAGTGTTGGGCAATTAATTTCCTCACCTAAAAAATAAATACAACTTCAGAAATCCTTTGCCTATTTCTGCCCATGGGAATATGTTGATTTTGGCAATGAAATTTTTTCTAGCAGTGTTTTCTGGAGAGTTTCTGCCCACTCTTGACTTCCTGTGCTGCTTTGAGGGTGAGATGAAAGATGGTTTACCTGTAGAGTACCTTCAGGTTTTTAACTATTGTAGTTGAGAGATTAGGAACCGAATGTTGCAATATGGGCCACTCTGATACTGAAGCTTCTAGGGAGGATTAAAGAGTAGAGGACGACTCAGAAAGGTGCAGTCCTTGGAACCAGCTACGAGAAAACTGGGGTACTGAAAGGTTCTTACACGATTTGATCCAAAACCGAGAAGCAGAACCAATGTGAGAATGACGTATCATTTAGACTTGTGATGTTTTTTAGAAAAAAAACTACTCCAGTATCAGCAAGCCCTTAAGACATATAGATCAGTACACTAAAAGGCAGAACCAAAATTTAAAACAAACATATTGACTGGACCAGAGAACACAGTGGTTCTTCCTTGTACTCTAAATGCAACCCCTTCTGTAGTCAGTACCTTGGGGTATTTAGCTTGCTGTGGTGGTGAATTCCTGGCTTGCCTCTCCCCCAAGGAAAAGGAGCAGCTTCCTCTTTTTCCTTTGTTTTTATTAACTGACAGTAACCCAAATTTTTTATATTGTAGAGGAAGTGTCTGTCATCTAGGCCTCGTGTAATATTAAAACCCATATTAAGTTATGGAAATTGGCATTTCTCTTGCACAAGACAAAACTGTGACTTTTTTTGATCTCTTGGGTTTGTTCTTTTACTGGCCCTACAGCTCTCCCAGTAAGCTGCTTGTCCTTTGGAGTGTGAAACATCACTGATGCTGGCATAGGATGCCACAGGGATCAGATTGGCAGTCGTATATTAAATTTGAAAAACAAAGTTGAGCCTAGACTGACATGTACCTGGTTAGGCTTACTGTAAGGCTGGTTTAAGTCCTGGGTACTTCTAGAAACCAAAATGTACTCTATGAACCTAGAAATTCTTCACAGTCAGATTCAGCATCTGATGAACACTTATGTGCTAAGCAGATCTTTGAAGAATTTGGGTTGCAGGCTCATTTCTAAGTAAAAGAAAACTACGTACCATTCCTGTTTAAAATGACATTCTGTCCTCTGGGTATATCTTTTAAAAATCCTGCAGTCAGCCTGTACATTCTTTAATTTAGTTATAAGAAAATAGTGATTGTCAGTTGCTGTCTTAAATTAGAAAAATATCTGACTATCATGATTATATCCTCAAAACCTGAACTAAAAAGACAATTTCACGTCCGACTAATATACATAATAATACAACTTCTGTTTTTTATTAGCTGTTGGAAAACATGACGGAAGTTGTTAGAAAAGGGATACAGGAAGCACAACTTCAGCTTCAGAAAGCAAATGAAGAACGACTTCTGGAAGAGGTAAGGCTATAAACATTAGTTGTCTAGGTAACTTGAAATAACTTGTCACAACACAGGGAGCTTGCTCACCAGCCAGTGTTTGATTGTGTACTTTGCAGGGACTGCTACGACAAATACCTGTAGTAGGCTCTGTGCTGAACTGGTTTTCTCCATTCCAAGCCTCACCAAAGGGAAGAACATTTAATTTAACAGCAGGTAGGATTCAGTGCATCTGCAGCCATCTTACGCTGTCATTAGAACCGTTTCCGATTTTATACTAAAATTGCAACACACTTTCTTGTGACGATTTGATCATGAGTGACATAATCCACCCTCAGGATGTGAAAGAACACGCTCTTCACGATTTCTGTAACACCCAGTAAGGCAATCTGCTAACCTCACTTGTACAGTTTACATTTTATTTTTGCATGCTGACTCACATTAAAAAAGCTACATTAGACATGGACATTTATTAACAGAGGGATAATTTCTGTGACTTTTGGCTACATATGCTGCAAAAGTTTCGTGTTTATGCTGTGTTTATTAATACGTAAGCTAGCAGGGTAGCTCAGGTCTTAGAACATTGCTTCGTTACGTATGTGCACATGTATCCTCTTGAGTGTGCTTGCGAAGTGGCACTCGGGTGTTCTGTAGTGCTACTAAAACTTGATGTCTCTGTCTGAAATCCTGGTTTGAGCTATTATCTGCCTATTACCACACCGATAAAGTACTAGTTTGCATGCTAAATAGTCCAATGTCTGACAAGGACAGGCTGAAACTAACTGAGGACTAGCGTAAACCTGGCTTTGTGGGACACAGGAATGAATGGAATATTACAATGTAAAGACTATTATTTCACTCGTATATTTGTAATTCAAGTCTGTTGACATGAAAAGAGCTGTCTAAAAGCTGTAGAGCTTTTACATCATTAAGACTGATGTACTAATGTAATACTTTCTGCAATTATAAATTTTCACTGTAAAAATTGTGTCAGAGTCTTAAGAATATTCCTGAACTCGGCAAAGTGTCTGTTGGACCTAGAACAATAGCCCAGCTGTCTGCGTGTCTCTGTAAACAGCAAGGAAGGCCGTCTGCTGTATTTTGGATCTTTCTTTCTCCTTCTTGATATACCAGCCGGAAGGCCCTTACAGCAGAGAACGGCAAGGTTTCTTTGGCAATACTTAGCCCCCTCATAGCTAGATACCCCTTCCAAGCGCAGTGCTCAGTAGCTTGCAGCTGTGAATACGTGAAGTGAGTGTGAGGGGAAACTTTTTATTCATCTTTGTAAGTCTCAGCACTCATGTCCCCAGGTACTCAGAAATGGATTACCATCAACTGGCAGCTTCAACTCAACCTAGCACACGCAGTTGCAGAAATGTGCATTAAAAAGAAGATTGTTACATACCTTATAAATACAGATGAACAGAAAACTTGTCTAGTTTGTGCTATATTCAACTTGATACTTTTTTTTTTTTTTAAACCTGTAGGCTCTCTAGAATCCACAGAATCTACGTATGTATCAAAAGCCCAAGGAACAGGCACTACTCCACCACCAACTCCTACTTCCAGCCTTGCAAAGCAAAGACTTCCTGGTAAGTGTCTACGTCTTAGTTTTATTTCTAAAACTTGCTAAAACACCCTGCCATCCAAGTTGCATGACACAGAAAGACCGGCATGATTTTCCATCTTTCATAATATCTGGAACTAGAGCTCATCTTCTAGTGCCTTAATTCCACCTTAAAAACCTTAATGTAAACATGGCACTGAACACCCCCCCCAGTCTGTTTTCTTCCCAAGAATTCTTCGTGAGACTTCAGGAGGTTGTTATCCCATTCACTGACAACTGCCCATGAAGTCTGGAATCTTCCTCTGGAATATTATGAGGTTATTGAGTTTTAAAACTCATCAGGTGAACATGCCAAAAGTTTTATTTGAAATACATGATTATACATTGTTTATGCTTTTATTTGAGCAACTGTTTTTCTGTTGCTACCTAATATTTTGTGGACAAAGTCATTCTAAGGTGAAATTCTATTAAATCTATGGCACTTTCTCGGTAGTTGTATTAATAATTAATGTTGATTTGACTGGCAGGAGAACCATAGTTTTAACTCGCCTTTTGAGTTGGTTGGCTTCCACTTGTGATTTTCAGTGCAAATTTTTACCCTAGAATGACTTCACTGTGCATGCAGGCAGCTTGTTTTTCAGCTGACTTTTAACAGTCTCTGTGTATGTAGGTGCTGTCGCCTTGCATACGTATCTGCAAGAAAGTAGGTCTATGGTTAGGGTCCAATTTAGCACCCAAACAAAATCTATTTCTTTGCCATTGTAAAATTCAGGTACTTTCTTTGAAATTTAACTTGTGCATAGCATATTTTGTATTTGCTGCCTTCATTGGTACTGTATTCTTCAAACATTTCTACAGGTCAGAAAATTTTTAAAAGGTCTCTAAGAAGTTCTGATGCATTCAGTGAGACCAGTTCAGTCAGCCACTGTGAGGACCTGGAGAAGGTGGATCAGAGACCCCCAGCTCTATTCCCTGGCCAAGAGCAGGGACCTTTGGAGACAGAAAAAGCAGAGGAGCAGAAGGAGGTGGCACAGGCAACAAAGACAGACACTGAGGACATTCAAAGCGACAAATTGCCATGTGACTGCACGAAGGTAGAGGAACAAGGTCAAAGATAAAATCCAGCCTGTGGCTTTCAGACTTGGCGGAGGAAGCCTGTGCCCTGGGAGGCAGGGTATTAATGATGCATTTAAAATGTGAACAGTGCCACACACTAGTACAGTAATAACTACTGTAATTTATTAACTGGGATTTTGCACAAATATAAATTCCCCCATGGGACAGAGATTTGTCTTATTACACTTGTTACAGTTGCTTTAATCCTCTCTACATGTCAATGTCACCAAAGTACTAGTGAAATTTATTAAGTGCTCATAAACATTTGTAAAAACAATTGGCAGTTTTCCTTCCTATAGCACTCTAAGCATGATAATAGTTGCTAACTAACCAATCAGCCATACACAGGATTAAGAATACAGTTGCACCCAATAATTGTAAAATTATCTTACTTTATGTTGCTACACTTTAAAAAAAAAAAACAACTGCCAATTGTTTACCTTTTTTAACATTTAAAATTCAGTTCAGCCTCTCCTGCAAAACATCTGCCGAAGTCACACTAGCTCTGTTTTGCTGCTTTTTTTTACCTGAAAAAGAACATTGCCAAGCAGTTGTGGTGCGGTGAGCATTAGGGATGGATGCCTGTGGTGTATATAGAGTCACTGAATAGTACTTTGCCATCAACCATTTTTTCCTGCTGTTGTATGACTTGACCCATTCAGCTAAGGCCCTAGGTCCACTGGGAACTAAGTTAATGAGTTTTAAGCCTTTTAGAAAGAAATAGTGCCTCTGCATGCCTAAATGGCTTCTTGCTTCTGCCACTGGAAAGAATCACCAATGCACCATTATTTTCCTTTGCACGGCATTTCTAAACCAAATACTATTGAACACATTTATGTAGTGTAACTGGAGTTTTCTGTTGTGTATTTTTAAAGATAGTTGTAGTAAAGCTTAAAAAACCAATACATTTGTGATGTTTTCAACACTTATTTTTTTGAAAACAGTAACTTACCTATGGTAGGAATTGTACAGATTCAAAGAAATTATATAGTTTATCTACACTACAGCACAACTTCATAGCGTCTAGGACTACTTAATGCACAAGCAAAGCTTTGGATAAATCAAAAGTTAAGGTGTAGAAGTCTTCCCTTGCGGGGGGGGGGGGGGGGGGGGGGGGGGGGGGGGGGGGGGGGGGGGGGGGGGGGG
>JAVJGG010000061.1:9222326-9232700 GCA_035590195.1 Aviceda cuculoides | reverse complement strand
GGGCACGCTGTGGCCGGTGGCGAGGCACGCGCTGGGGGGCGGGGGGCGGGCGGCGCGGCCGGGGCCGCTGAGGGAGCGGGAGCGGGAGGGGGAAGGTGCCGCCGCAGCGCGCTGAGGTACCGGGGCTGCGCTGGGCTCTGCCCGCCCGCCATGTTGGACGCCCCCTGACAGGCCCCTTCCTCCTGCCCCCCACTCGTGGAGGCGGCTGGCTCTTCCAGGCGCTGCTCTGCTTTGTGAGAGAATGGCAGGGGACGGGCGTTGAAGATTGGTCTGTAGTGACCGCCGGCATTTTGGAGTTGAGGCGTCCCTTCCAAGCGGTGGTCTCCGCCATTTCCTTGTGTGGGTGAGCGTGAGAGACACAACGCAGCTGGACCCGTTTAACCGTTTCCAGTTGAGGCGGTGTCACCTTCCAAAGGGGGGTGAGGTCTTTGCCTTAGTTTGCTCGGACACCCGAGAAGGGAGGTGCTCCAAAAAAGGTGGTCTTGAGATGGGTGTCCATGTTGTAGACCTCCACACTTGCAAGAGGAGGTAGCTATTGGCAGGCAGCAGAGATTTGCAAGACGGTTATAATGTGCGTCTGCACAGTCTTATAGACAATAACTACGTACTTGAGGAGGTTGGCTTAAAAAGGGTTGTTAGAAGACAACTTCACGTTAACAAGCAGGAAACTAGTTGTGAATACAGGATGAAAAATCCAGCAAGTAAAACAGTTATGTAAAAGGCAAAATGCATGTTTCAGTTGGCTCTTATTTCAGTTAATGACCTAGTACGTATCTTTTAACACTCCCAAGCCCTCAAGCGCAAGAACCGTATTTGGCTGTAGGCTCTCTTGCACATACTCTCACGAGGCCCTTATATCGAACAGTTTGTTTAATTATGGATAAGCCACACTGTTCCAGTAACTAGAAATATCAAGCCGACAGAAAGACTGACAGGCCTAAAAGCATATGCAGCTTCCTCATATTTGTGGATGTACAGTATGCCAAGAAAGATGCCGCTGAGGAAGACTATTCCTCCAATGACAACGAGTGCTATTGGTCTACTATGATATAACACTTGGTTCACATACTGCTTCTGCTGAACATTGAGAACCAAGACTAAGTAAAGCTGCTTCTTCGTTAATGACTGCCTGTGTAACTTTCATTATTCCATGAAAGCTGTCCTTAGGAAACCATAAGCTAAAATCCTCTTATAAAGAAAAAAAAGTTAAAATCATTCCAAGTACTTCAACAATAAAATATCTTTCACTTTGGGACCTCATACCAGTTCTATCTTGAGAAGAATTATGATACCAAAAAGCCTACGCTGCTATTCTTCCTGAATTTTTTCAAGTGTCTTTTGGATTTTAAAGTTCAAACCTAGCTTCAGTAAAACACCTATGGTTCCACTTCTGCCTCACACAACATTATGGTGTTAGATAACCTTCTAACTTTTGTCCCTCTCAAAAGTGTAAGAGAAAGAATATAATGTACCAGCTATCCAGGTTTGACTGAGGTTCATATACCATAGAAGTTTGTCCTTAATCTAAGAGTTTACTTTAAACTCTTGTGGCAAATTTTAATAACGGAACAGAATAATAACAGAACAGAATAATTCTTTTTTTTTTCTTAATTAGAATGTTGATATTTTGAAAGTTATCAGCTTCCTCTTCCCTTCTAGCCTCCATATGGCCGCTCTGCTTTCAATACTTCTAAAAAGGACATGAACTCGCTCACATTAATGATACAGAAAAAAATTTTGGCTATTACCCCATCTCCACAAAGTACTTAATGCAAGGATACATGAGCTGTATAAAGAAAGCACTGTTTAGATATATCTTGGCAATTCTGTATTTTAAAATATTATTCTACACTCTTAATAACAGACTTTTCTATTAAAAAAACACAGACAAATAGTACTATTGAAAATGTTGCACAAGAATTTAACCAAAGTCCCCTTTTAAAATTCAGAATTATGGGGCTCCTAATAGAACTTGCAGTAATACAGCTTTATTGTAAGGCTGATAATTTTACTAGCCATACTATAAATGGCTTTTACAGATCATTCTCCGTTCTTTCCACCTTCAATTTTAAAATATAATAAAGATTGTAAGGTCAAAGATACAGTACCTTAAATTATTCAGATGTCTATTAAACCTTTACCCTTCTATTTCCAAAGTCAGTCAGAACAAGTATTACAGGAGTAAAAATGGTTGGTCTATAAGAATTTATACATAAACGTATCAGATTTGCTATAGTTTCTTGATGGTCAGTTCCCAGAAATGTCCTTACAAAGGCTCAAACATGACTACTGCACACTAGCTGTTCACGTTAAGACTGAACTTAATACTCACCGATGCGCCTTGCAGAGCTAAACCAGCTCAGCCCTTGGGGAGGTGTTTTCCATCTTAGTTGCTTCTGCCAGCATAGAAAATTCAGTTATCTTTGTTAAAAGAGCATTTGTACTAAGGACATGGATTGGCGATTTGGTCCTTACAGCTAGCCAGCTGAAATTAGTTAATTGAAAACAATTGCATTTTACACCTTATTTGATTCTGTAATGCACATGTAATAGGCACAGTTTCAACTTGAATGAATGTTTGTTTTTCATATTTTGTCCTTTCTTGATAAGCAAAGTGACAGGTTTTCCCAGGTCTCTTAAACAAGCAAGAAAAACATTACTAAGAAATAGTTTCCCAAATAAACATAACAAATTTAACTCCATCATTCAACACTGATCTTCAATACATACAGTGCATTGAGTTGACAAACACACCTCCCTGTGACGATGGTAACTTACTGCTTCTGAGCAAGGGTGACTACTGCAGATGTCTCCAAGTGAGGATCTGTGATAACTACGTCAAATTATTACCCACTGATTTTCTGAGTTCTAAATATGTACTTTTAAAATAAAAGAGTACATTACTCATAGGAAGCATAAAAATCACATCAGTAGTGTTGCATCTTGTTTGACTGTCAGAATCCTGGATACTCTGCAACATAAAAGGAACAAATTCTGCTATATAGTATAGTATAGTATATTTTATATATATATATACACTTTTTCCCCAGTGGGTTAATTTGTAGCTATGTCAACTGGATGCTTTGCATGTTTACCTAGTTGTATGAATTCCAGTGCTGCTATCAAAAAGACAAAACTACTGCAGTCCTAATGTAAGGTTGGCTCAAGGTGCTGCAGAATTTCAAGGCAGTAGTTGTTAATGTTTTCAATGTGAAGGAGGTGTTTTTCCAGCACCTACAAGCTAGTATGGTTCACTATCAATTACTCATACAGAAGTTCTGATCTTAATTTCATTAATTTTATGCACATCTACAAATTAAGAAACATTTTAACATGAATTATTAGAAACAAAACCACATTTCCAGAAAGAAGGCGAGTTCTGTATCTATTCTCTTACTTCACTATTATGGAAGTGAAGTAATATTTTGCAGCCCAGCCTAGAAAGTGATGGGATTATTTTTGGACAAGATCAGATCTTTTTGTTAGCAAGGATCTAACAGGGATCATCAAGTCAGACTTGCTTTTTTTGGGTAAGATTAATTTGTTTCTTGATTAAAACTTGTTTATGGTAGAATAGAACAAAGAGGTCATGGGTTACAGAAAACTGACACCATGGATCAAGCAGAATCTTTTCATATTATTTAGTGTTTCTTTTACCACTTGTTATTTAGCACCCAGCTACTTTCTAGGTCGCAAATCTATTGATATGGGATGTCCTACATAGGAGATGGGATAGGTTTTTTTGAACTCTGCAAATTAGGCTAGTTACATACTGTTGATTAATCTTCTTGTCTCTTATGAACTTTTTCCTATTTGGACTCGAGTAAAATACCGCTAATAAAGATCTTTACCACCAGGACTTTTCACCACAAATCTGCCTTGTATTCTTTCTGAGGAGGATGTGAAGTAATCATACAGGGAGCAACAATTTGGTTAATCTGTAAAATTTCAAATATATTAACCTTTCAGTTCTGCAGTATATATTTTTCATGCCTTTATGGGACTGGTTCACTTAGCTGACACACTTGAAATTCATACAGCCTTTGGTGTTTTTCAGATGGCAGAAACAACAGTATTGTGACCAGCATGCAGGGATACCCTCACTTGTTCTGGTAGCAGAAATAAAAGCCCAGAAGTGAAGGAGATTTTGCTTGACGTCATAAAGTATAAATGGTCAAAGCATACAACGATAAAAATAAAATTGTCCGTGCTTTTTTTTTTTTAAAAAAAATACATTTAAAAAAATACCCTAGCTAAAAAATACATTAAGTTTGGCTTGTTTTCAGGCTGCTAACTTAAATAGCTGGAGTAAGATCGATAGATGTCAACCTGTTTTCATTATATTGAACAATTTAAGAAAAAATGGTAGCAGCTATTTCACATTTTAGATCACGTTAAATAGATTGGTGCTCTTGGTATACATGCTTCTTGCTTCAGCACTTGTCTGTTCCAGTACTAAGCTATGCTTCAGGGAGATGTCACTTAGAGTTCTCAGCTTTTTTTCCTGGAATAGTCCCCTCCCTGCCCTTTGACGCTTAAAGACTTTGAGTGCTTTTAGTTTGGGCTAGGAAAAGATAAAAGGTAAGAAATAGAGCCAATTAAGATAGTGAGTTTATTTGTTCCAGCTTGTCAGTTAGAAGGAAACACAAATGAATCATTACAGGTCTCCATAAAAAAAGCTCCTGGGATCAGATTTTCTTAAGAAGGTATTTTACTTCATCAATATATTTGTTCACTAAAAAGACACCACTGAATGACTACATAAAACATGTTACAACAGACAATATTCAGGCTGATTGTGGTTGGCGCACTTTCTTGGGTGCTTGCTTTGCTGTTTTTGAAGGTTTCTTGGCTGACTGTATTGATGTGCCAGCTTTGGGTGTTGCAAAAGACTTTGCTTCAGGCTTTTTGAGAGTCTTTTTCATTTCTTTTTCTTTTATTGCTTCCTTTGGCATGCTGAGCTGCTTGGTTTTTTTCTGTTTTGATGAAGTCTGCAAGTCTGCACATTCTTCTGTAACTTTATGTTTTGATTTTGGAGTCTCCAGAGCTAGAGGTTGTTTCTTTCTCTTACCGAGGGGTGTTTTGGTTTTCTTGGCCAGGTTGTCACATTTTTCTGGACTTGGTTCCCTTTTCTGTATTTAAGACACACAAATAATTACCCTTCCACCTAAGAAACATCTTTACTCTTTTTCAAGAAGAAGGATCAATGAAAACCGTTATAAATGACAAACGCTTTGTATCGATTGAACTGTGCCCTCACCCAAATAACCTGTTCACATTTCAGTCTGGAAGCAGAGAATTAAACACAGAACTAAATCATGAAAATAATGAAAAAAAACAACAAAATAGTAAGAAAGTAAATAGATTTAACAGATGCAAGGATCCTCTTGCAGTCAAGTCACTGACCTCTGCTGGCAGAGCTTTAAACCACAGTCCTCTTCTTGCCACATTTCCAGGCTTAATAAATTTAACAGAGAAGATCAGCTCTGTTTGAAGTCCAGCTGTACACACACAAACTGACTGCACTCTTACCTGTGCACCAGGCCTAGTATTCCCTGGAGTTCAGCACATATTCCCAAATGGCCCTCATCTATTCATACAGCAGACACTCTAGCTGTATCTGCTCCCAGGTTTCTGGAAATAGGGCTCTGGCAATCCCATCACATCAGCTCATGTAGGCCTGTTGCACGAATGCAGCTAGAAGCAAGCTGTATGAATTTTTTTTGCTGGGCCTGCGTGATAACAGCTTTAATTTGGGCATCCCTGAAGAGGTACATAGTTATAGTTTAAGGATACGTTCCAGTCATAAATGATGTATAACTAAGTTAAATTTGTAAGTGTTACTGTTTTATTCATCCAAATATCTTTCCTAGATATTTGTTAAACATCAGTGTTATCAGTCTGGTTGTTTTGCAGACATGTTAATGACATGATCCACATAATCTCCAACACTGGCAACAGTAAGTCCATACAGTACTTCATGCAAGCTGCTAGCTCTCAATTTATATTATGTGATTGTTAATGTTCCATATTACTATCCTAGAGAATGTTACTTGTTTTTCCTCAAGTTTTGTACTCCAGGCAGAAGAAGATACATTAAAATACATTAATTTTGCAAGAAATTTTGAATTATAGATTTTATGATTTACTTGATTAAGTATTAAGCTATTTCTCAATCATTTACCCTTTCCTCTGACTTCAGACTTGCTATTCAACCTAGACAAAATTGCTGCTATTCATAAAAATACGTAAAAGGACAATAACCACTGGCTTCCTGTCTGTAAGGGGGGTTAACTAAAAAATAATAATAATAAAAAATCTTCAAAAACACCCCCCGCCCTCCCTAACCACCTCCCCAAGGCACCCCCCCCCCATACACTCAAATCTTGCTTTCATGATGTGTTCACAAAAAATCCAGTTCACTTGAAGTGTGTTAACACACACTGTTCCCTAAGGAGCAATAAACAATTTAAACAGTTCAAAATCTTCAAGTTTAACTCAGATATGAGTTTCTCAATATTATTAATTACCTTCAGCTCAGCCAAGCTGGTTGTTTGCATAGGCACCAGTTGTGGAATTTCTTCATCATCCTGATCACCTGGTTCTTGCACTACTACTACTTTTTCTTTTATCACAAGTTCCTGGGTAGCAGCAGCAGCAGCAGCATTAGCATTAATTTCAGTTGTCAAAGTGACCTGACTTGAATTCAGTTTTTTAGCTGCCTTCTTCGGTTTCTTGTTCTTTTCCTTCTAGAATTAATTGGAAGTACATCTCAGACAAATCCCCGTAACATTTCTAAATGTATAATAATTGTTTTAATATACTTAAAAATGATACAGTCTAGCAACATTAAATTAAATGGATGCATAGTCTTGAGTCCATGTATTGCTAATGAATGTACTTTCAGAAAGCAAATCTGTATAAACAATACAAGCAAAAGTTCTAAGAATGAATCTCAGCTGCCTACAGTTTAGGACTAGAAATGCTTAACTTACTTATTTCCAGTTTGCTTTACAATCTATCAGGGAGTTTCCATAATTTCATTAGTATTACTGAGTATTTGAAGCACTCAGAGTCAGGAGCGCCTAACCCGTTTGTAGCCATAAATGCCTGGGATCAACTGCTCAAACATTTAAACCCAACACATCAGACACTGTAATGCATAAAAGGAAGCCAATTTGGTTTTATGCTAACTTTGAAGAACTTTTTTTTACCTTTACTTCCTTTTTTTTGAGAGATGGCTGTCTGTCAAGCTCATCCAAGTTGGAGATATTTGCAGTAAAAATTGGAAGTGCAACTGATCTATGCGTTTTGAGGTGAAGAATTTTTACATTTTTCCAATTCTGCAACAACAAAACCAATTATCTTATGTAAAAATAACAAGGCTGAATTATGAACTGATTTGGCTTTAATCCAATCAATCAGCAGTACCTTTGGTAACTTCTTAGCAATCACCTTAGCTGCTGCGATGATATTATCTAGTATCTCATCAGCTTTCATTCCAGTGTGACCTATACGTGCTGTACTGAAAGCAGTGAAGAGTAATATTTATACATGGGCAAATAAACATACTTCAAGTTACTTGTTTTTAGGCATACCCAGAAATGAAAAAAGCCCACTTATCCACAAGTATCTTAACTTTCATAAAGGATGGCTGGCTATTGTCTTTTTTAATAACAGTTAGAATAGATGTGCCTGTATTAACCTTTCCATATTTGGATATGCAACTTCTGCCTTATATTACTAAGCTTATTATCAGTTTAGATCATTTTTGATGCACAATAAATGAAAAAAAGTCTTACAAGAATAGAGTATTTTGGAAGTATTTTTTAACTAATTTAACAGTAATATTTTTCTAAGATTGTACATGCTGTTTGACAGTGCCAATTGCCTAGAAACTCCTTAGGTGTAAGGAAAAACAGACAAGAAGTAAAATTTTACATTAAAACTTCTTATTAAATAGAACTACTGATTTCTTTATACAGGTTAAGGTTCAAAAATGGCCCATATCTAGAATGGTGACCCTTAACCTCTTTTATTCACATATTAATGGCATAAAAATAACTCATTTGAAGGACAGCTGTACCTTAACTGTAGGAATTTTAAGTCAAGTATTAGTCTATTCATACTTACTAACAGCACCCTTTGTTGGTAACTGGGAGTGTAGTCCCCTGGATATGTTTTTGTAGTTCCTTAGCAAGATTTCTGGCTTTCAGGTTTACAGATAAAGGTGCCCTAAAAAAGAAAGGGTTTAAAAAAAACCCAAAAAACAAAAAAAAAAAACCAAAACCCAACCCAACCGCCCCCCCAACCCAACCAACCAAAACTTTCTAAGAGGAATCTAATCTTAAAGATAATGCAAAATGTATACGCAGAATTTAAATACCTACTTTTTCCTTTCATAAAAGTGTTTTCCTAGATGCGAGGGCAAAAGCCTTCTAATTCGGTCATCAGACAGAAAGAGATCAAATCTGTTCAGGAGGCGACGCTTAGCTTCAAATAGTTTGTACTCTTTTTTGAGAGTTTTGTATGAGATGATCTGCAATGCAAGTAATAGTTCAGTCCCCACTGCTGAAAACACAGCCTAGAACACTACTTAGAACTGCACAGAATTAATACGCGTAACTGATTGTCTATCATGATGCATTATTTTAGAATGCTGAAGACAATCAATAGAAAAAGGATACAGTACTTTTTGTTTTAAGAATCAAACAATATGGATCTCTTGCACAGTAAATGGAAATTACTGAACAGAACTTGAGTACACAGTAACACCTAAATTAAGGTTAAACACAACAATAAAATTATTTTCTAGTTCTATTGCTAGTAGTGTAAACAATCCAATCCAGCTGCAAAGAACTCAAATAGTCTTTTACATTGCAATTTTTTCCAGTTGATTACTCAAACTAAGTACTGAGCATTTATCTAGCAATTACATCTGATTGATAAAGATCCTGTTTCAAATTGAAGAAATTACTCTGAGTAAATTTTGGAGTTTAGAAAAAACTACAGTTTGAATAGTCAGACAAATCTTACTAGAGATCATTAACTCAGAACCATTGAGATTAGAATATTAAACAGCAGAAAACAACAACTACTTTCCCTTTTCTCTGGTACAAGAGGAAAGAAATAACAGTACTATACTACACTATCATACATCTCTCTTACCTGGCTAACACTTCTGATTCCATTCTGGATTAAAAGTTTCCTGTACAGATTTTCAGTCTGTTCTGCTGATAAATTTGGTTCATCCTTTGTGAAGAGGCAAACCTCAGCTGTTTCTGGTCGAACGCAATGAGGCAGCGGTCTACAACGACAATATGAGTTGGACAGGGAACGTCTAAGAGGAGAAAGAATTTTTTTCCCAGAACTAGGTCTACCCTGTCTACAGAGATCAATACCCTTAACAAGTACAACAGGGAAGCCACGCGTCTAGATTCTTTCTTTGTTAACTACTAAATGTCCTCTGTGGAATCCATACTTTTTAAAGCACAGAGAAGTGTAAAAGTTAAACAATCCTATACCATGGCTCCCGTCAGATACACCACTGAATCCGCCCATACTGCCAGGAACGGTCAGCACCCAGCTCCTGGGGGCGGGGGGGGAGCAGCACCCATTCTCCTCTCTGAACATCGCGGCCGCATCCGGTCATTAAATAAGTCTTTGTAGTACTGGGGCCCAGATAAATAGATGCAAACTTTCTCAGTATAGCATAGCTACAGTTTAAAGGAAAACTTATGACTCGTATTCGCTTTGGGGCATCACAAAAAAGAACCAGGGGTCTTTTTAATGATACGGTAGCGAGTTAAGGCAAAGAAGAGAGGGATTTCTCCAGCTTCAGGACTGAAAGGCACATCCCTTGTAACCGGCAACCAACAAACCCAATACTCTGCGCACCAATAAAGCGGGCGCAGCCGAGCTTCCAGTTACACCAGAAGCGGGGCCGGAGCGGTGGTGCGACCGGACGGCTCTCGCTCACGGCACGGGAACTGCCCGGGCGGGGCGGGGGCAGCCGAAGCTCTTGAGCTCCCGATGAGCAAGGCGCTCCCTTCCAAGCCGAGGGACGCGAGCAACCCCTGTAACTACCCGGCCGAGGGTGAATTTCTTACATTTTGATGACTTGCGCCACCCGCGGGACCTTCCAGACCGTCACCAGGAGCTGGACGTTCTCGCTCTCGTTGAGGAGCAGCGCATCCCCCTTGGCCCTGCTTCTGGCGAAAGCCAGCAGGGCCTCCACCGCCTTCTTCACCTGCAACGGCACGACAACGGCAGGAGCCGCGGTTAAGGCCAGGCCAGGCCAGGCCCGGCCCGGCCCGCCCCGCTCCATTCCATGCCAGTCCCCTCCGCTCCGCTCCGCGCCACGCCGCTCCGCTC
>JAVJGG010000061.1:9202924-9221973 GCA_035590195.1 Aviceda cuculoides | reverse complement strand
GGGAGGAGTCACCGGCTCACGGGCTCATTCCGCTTGGAAGAGAGCGCCGCAGTCCGTCCGTCCCGCCTGCTCCAGCAGTGGGGGCCGGCCCGAGGTCAGGCCGGTGTGCTCTGGGCTGTAGCCGGTCGGCGCTCCGCAGCCTCCGGCGGGGCAGGCTGCGCTCCCAGCCTGGGCGGCCTGTTCCTCTGGACGAGTGTCCTCACGGTGAGAAAAGGTTTCTGACGTACTCGCCTTGAGGTGCTGCGGGCGCTGCTGGCCACCTCGGCCCGCAGGGAGCACGCTGGGGCGGCTCGCGTTCCGCTGGCTGTCCCCCGGGTCCTTTCCGGCAGAGCTGGGCCCGGCCGGCCGCTGGCCGGTGTTGTCGCAAGGGGCTGCTCCTTCCCCAACGCGGGTTTGCGTTTGCCTTGGTGGAGTGGGGAAGGGGGGGTGTTGCCCGAGGCGCCCGGCCCATCTGGGTTCCTCTGCGCTGAGCCCTGCCCTCGGGGTTACCGGTTGGTCCTCAAGCTCGGTGTCGTCTGCAGACTTGATGTGACCTTGGTTCAGGACGCTGATAAAGGTATTAAATAGAACAAGTCCCAGGATAATCCCAGCAGTCCATTTGTTACCGGCCCTCAGGTAGAGTACGAGGCACTGTCTCAGCCCTCAGGGGCCCATCGTCCAAAGCAGTTGCTAGCCATCTAGTTGGCCACCCACCCAGACCATAATGTTTAGGATACGAGAAGATTGTGGGAGGCTGTTGAAAGTCGTGCTGAAGTTGGGGTGAACGCCATCCACTCCTTTCCCCTCATCTGCAAATCTAGGCATTTTGTCATGGAAAGTAATCGTGTTGGTCAGGATGATTTGCGGTTGGTCGATCCATGCTGATTGTTCCCAAGCCCCTCCTTCATGTGTCAAAAATGTATTCCAGGAGGACTTGTTCCATGATTTTCCCAGGAGCCGAGTGAGCGTGACTGGTCTGTGACAACTCCCAGGTTCTCCTCTTAGTGTTTTCTGAAGGTGGGGGAACATTTGCTTTTCTCCAGTCATTGGGACCCTCCCTCCATTTCCTTTCAAAGCTGACAGTCTTGCTGCGACTTCAGCCAGCTCTCAGCATACTTGAATGCAGCCCAACTGGATCCAAAATCACTTGCCCTACCCAGCAACCATCCCATGTGTCCTTGTTTGGCCTTTTGTTACTACTGTAGCAGAAGTTCTTCTTGTTGCCCTTGTCATCCTGGCCCGGTTCAACTGTAGGTGAGCTCTTATTCTCCTAAGACAATCCCTCCATGCCTAAGCAATGTTTCTAAATTCCTTGTTTGCAGCCTATCCCGGATTTTACCTCCTGTATTACTGTCTTTTTGCACTGGAGTGATGTCCTAAGTTTGCTGTTTAGCCAAGCCAGTCTCCTGATAGATCTACTTGTTTTCCTGAGCGTCAGGAGGAACTGTTTTTATGACTGGAGGAGGCCGGCCTTAAAGACCTGCTGCTGACTTTCCTGAGCTCCTTTGCCTTTCAGAGCCGCCTCCCATGGGATCCTGCCCGCTGGTTCTCTGAATAAACCAAAGTCTTTCTCCTGAAGTCCAGGGGCTGTACTCTGCTACTTACCTTCCTCGCACACCTCTCAGCACCCTGAACTTCTCTATTGCCAGGTTGCTACAGTTGAGGCTACCGCTGATTATCACAGGCCAAACCGTTCCTTCCTTATCTGTGAATAGTAGAGGCAGAACTGCTGCATCTCCGTTTCAGTTTAGAAATGCACTGGCTGACTAAAGGAAGTAGCTTAGCTGTGGGATGCTTATTCCATCCAGTTCCATGGTGGGTAAGCACATTGTTTTCAGATCAAATCTAGCCTGGAACTATTTTGGCTTCATTCTCGCAGTGCTGTGTGCACCCTGGCAGCTTTGGGCTGTCTGCGTTCATCACGCAGGTGAGCTGCTACCTGGATAACATGGCCATGCATAACCAGGGGTTAAATATCCGTGGAATTAGTCATTCACTCTTCTCCTCTAGATCTTTTCTCCTCTTTGCCTTTCTAGTTATGGCTTTATTCCTACTCATCAGATGTCTTCCAAAAAAATGTGTTAGTCAGTGTGCCAGTATAAAGAGAAAGGAATTGAAATACCCTAGTCTCCTGACAGGCTGCTTTATGTAACAATGATTTATGTTTTCATTCTGCTGGTAGTGTTCATGGAGCAACAGTGGAATAGTTGATGGCTTCAAGACTTCCCCAGACTTAGAGCGAAAAAAAATCCTGGAAAATGGAAGTTTTAGTTTTCTGTTGTGGGATTCGTACAAATGAACAAAATAAAGGGAACTGGCTAAGAAAAGAAAAGCTATCCTGTGTTGCCATGTAGTTATATTAAGTATTCAGTAGAGAAATTACTGAAAGGCAAGAACATGGAGAGCAGCCAAACAGGGCAGACTCAGTAAAATCTTTTCCGCATGGGTAGAACTTACGCATATGATGCTAGCCGTGGTGTTTTATAATCTGATAATTGTATTAGTCTTGCTCCTATCTCAGCATAGGCTTTGCATATTTTAGAGCAGCCATGTTCTAATAAAACATCAACATATTATTGTGACATGTTAAAACAGAAAAAGTCAGATGACTGGGACATCCCTCTGAAAATAAGCTAGGCTAGTCTTGCAAGATGTGACTGAACAGTATGTTTGAAGCCTGACTGTACTGGGTCAGCGTAGCATTAACAGGATAAAACTAGAGGGACTATTATTAGTGACTCAAATTCAAATTTTTCACATATTAGTCTCATCCAAGTACATTTTTCTGCAACATTTTAAGTCTGACATGACTAAATTTTACTAGATGTGGTTTAACTGACTTAGTATGATCATTTTCTCTTGAAAGGTGTTTGACAGCTAATAGAGCTGTCTTGGAAAAATAAAGTTAATTTCTGGATAAGAAATATTTCTGCTTAATACAGCATGCAATGAATATAAAGAGTGTACTTTTAATTTAGCAAGTTCACAAATTAATATCTACTCTTACAAGGGAAATTAGGTTTGTTACTTTTATCAGTGTTATGACTGTACACTAAACATATTCTGCTGTAGCCCTCAATTTAACTTTGATTATGAAAGTACGTATTTTTCCTTAAGCCATTTGTCACACTTATTTTAATGCTAGGATTTAAAATTACATAATTGCAAACCACTCTACCTCATTACTTATTTAAGAGGATGTTTCTATATATCCCTAATTTTATACTTTCTCCTAGCGAAAGGGATGTACAAGTATCAATTGTTTCTGCTGTAAACAGGTCTTTGAGGTTTAAAATTATTATTTTAGCGTGCACCCCAGAAGTTCCAGTACCAAGCTTGTGTTCCTCCAGATTATTTGATGGCAGATGTCAAAATCCCAGGTCTTTTTAAGTGTACTTCTTGCAAAAAAACCAGCACAAAGAATATGCAGAAATTAAACCAGGAGTAAGAAGTCCCTTACAAAAGAGATCTCAAAAGAGAATCTCCCCACTAGATCTGGAGTTCAAGCCCTGGTTTTCTTCACATTGTGTTCCTTTGCAATCCTAGTGTAAGCCTCTAGCTATAATCTAATTAACTGTCAGATTGATGGATGCTTACAGTGCAAGTTATTCAAAGACTACTTTCTCAGAAGAACAGAGGCACCTGTCTTTGTGACACAAGCTGCAAAATTTTCTTGTTACAATCTTTTGCCTACCATCAGTTCTACAGGCTTAACAGATGACAGGAACACAGCCTCAAGTACCTTTTTTCATCCCACAGTTAGTCTGTCATATCTCTTATTACTGTTATTCAGAAATATGTGGACTTTTTTAGGTGTAAGTAACTGAGGGCAGGTGCAGAAAAATCCAGTTTACATTGGAAGCTGAGACTTTTTGGGAAGGAAAGCCAATGAAAGGATATGTATTATTGAAAGTTACATATACACACAACAGATTTTGGGTTTGTTAGCATAAATTTCCACTTTATATTAAGACTAGACTCCTTTCTAGCATTTTTTCAGAGAAAAAGAAATATTGTCAGGTTTATAGTGCATTAAAATAAACACAAGGAAAGAAACAGGTTCACAATATAAAATCTTCAGTAGCAACTCCAATTTTGTTGGTGTATTTTTCTTTGCCAAATCCTCTAGCATATACAAAAACAGCAGAATAAGTAAGAGCCTTTAAGTATCAGTTCAGGAAGAAAACAGTCTTTGTCTGGAGTACATTTCATCTGCTTTAACATCATCATTTAAACAGTCTGCATTAAGAACCAAAAAGCCAGAGTAATACAGAATCAAATACTTGGGACATTGAAACAATCTTTTCTTCTTCGGTAATATGCAGTAATAAACACTTGTAAAAACACATTTCTCATAATTAACATAGTTTTTAATATATGGACTGGTGCCATAAGTAGTCCAAAACAGAGGTTCTTCATTGAGCAATTTTCGCTGGGCTTTTTATGCCACTGAAAGAAATCTGTAGAGGAGCATAAAATTTGTGGCCAGCAAATAACCCCATGGATAAACCTCCTTAAAGCAGCCATTTTTCTTACAACACTATTACACCATCATCAATAGCTTGTTGTTCAAGAATACAATTTACTACCAGAGTAAGTGTCTCAGGAAATCCATGAGATGACCAAGGTAGCTGGAATGGTTTTAAGTAGGTAGTTGATGGCAATGACAGTCAACTGATTGGTATACCCATTCTCCATTTAGTGTGCTTTACTTGTAACTTGCAGAAACAGGTAATTACTTTCCTGTTGCAAAATAATTAGTACTGCTGCACATTCAATTTTGGTGGGTTTGTTTGTTTGTTTGTGTTTTGGTTTGTTTTTTTTTACATTTAATTATTGTTACATATACCAAGGCTCTCAAGTTCAAGGACATACAAAGTCTTAATTTATAGAATTATAATTTATGTTTTTATAAATTACATCATGGCTATGCACTTAAGCCGTATCTACACTACAAACTTTGGCCAACAATCAGGGAGAGTAGGCGTGATCCTCACCAGTTCCACACTGCGCATACGGACTGCTGTAAATGCCATTATACTGGGGGGGACAGACCCAATCCCTCCTTTGCACAGAAACACACTCACAGTTTTGCTGGTGTTGCATCCACACCAGGACCCAGAAACACTCTTGCCAGTATCAGATGCTAGCACAGTTACACTGGCAGTGCTCCTCGGGTTCCTGTAGCTTCACTCCAACTTCTGTTTCCCTTTTTTTTTCCTTCAACTGTTGTGGTTGCACAGCTCCTTTATTTTTTTCCATCTTCAACGCAGCATACCACATGTTTTCACAAAAGGAAGTATTCAGAGTGGTCATTTTAAAAAGTTTATTACATCAGTGAATCAGCAAATAGTATTTATTTCAAACAAAGCCACATTACCTTTTTTCCTTCTTTCATCTAGATTTAGCTGTACTCAATAGCAGTAAACACGGCACTATAAAACGTAGAATGGAGATGAAATGAAAAAGTTGAGATGTAATCTGAAGACTATTCAAATATAATGTACTTTCAGCTATTCTAACCAAAATGCAGCCAATTTGTGTAGATTTGTTCATTACATTTTTGTATCAGCGTGTTTGTTATAGAATGCAAATATCTCATACCCAAATAAAACCCTGTCACAGGTTAGCAAAATCTTTAATTGTATAATGTAGATTCTGTTAATGAACTTGAAATAATTTAGCCTCTCTTTACAGACAAGATGATGTTAACTGGATTTATGGAAATGGTAATCAAATGCACTACATGGGATGAGTAATGGAAATGCTCAGACTTTCTATCTACTGGTATTGCAACCCACCAGATGATTTTTCAGTTTAATAGTAAATACTCAGTCCAGCCTCAAAATAATGAAGTTTTAGAATCCCTCATTAAGTTTGCTCAAAAGTGGAAAAATTCTACTGGAGCATCATGTAGACTTGAGATGCATTTCAATGCTTTAAAAAAAAAAAAAAGTTTTAAAAGTTCTAACAATTTAGGAATCTAACTGTAAGTATTCTCCAATAATGGTCTTTGCAAATTTCAAATCCATGAGCTTACTTCAAGAAAGCAGCCAGATATGGGGAAATCTTTAGTCAATCCAGAATATGAACAAGACAGTAAGTTTCCTTGGCTTTTAATTTCTTCATTTAAGATCCAAGGAACTGTGGGTTTTGTTCACTTGGTAGAAAAAAAAAAAGTTACTTTTAAACTCTGATTTACCAAAAAAATAAAAGCCCAGAGATTTGCAGACATAATAAAATTTATTTAAATTCCATGCATTACGGTAGCTACAAGTGTAGTCATATGAAACTGAAGGACAATAACTTCTTCTGTCCATACAATGTAGCTGTAAGTGAAATGAATGGGAGTTCCACAGTTACAAAGAAACAAACAAAACAAAAAAAAGAAGACCCCAAAAAGGTTAAATCTGTTTCAGTTTTGAGTTATCTGTGAATTCAGATACAGTCACTAGACTGTAAACTTTTGGGGGAGGAGATGGGCTCACCACAATTGTACAACTGAAAATGTTTAGTTTAAGACATTCTGAAGAAGCTCTGAAGATACCTTTTAATACTTACTACTAGTACTCTGGGAAATAAAAAAAATCCATTAGCCTTCATCCTAATTGTTAGAATCAGGATAGCAATTGTAGACAGTCCACTTTCAAAGTGCAGCTAAATAGGGTTTTATTATGCAGCTCCTTCAAGTTGTACTGAGTAAGCTTTATTTTGAACCAGTTTTGCTTTAATTTCTCAAGAAAAACTTCACTGGTCCTCATAAGCTTACATTGGTTTTTGATATGCAAAAATTTACAGACTGTGCTTGATTCTGACCCTCCCATATTTCCATATGTGCAAACTCTTAGGGATTTAAATAGTTTTTCTCCCTCTCAGTTCAGACTGATCTTTAAAACAGCAAGGATTATCCAGCCCTCTAAAGACAGGGTGAACTGAGTAACTTATATAACTGGCACTTTTTAATTAGCCCAGTTCTCCCACAAAATGCAGCTCTTATAAATACTAATAGGCACTATTGCCACAAATTCTCTTATTTTTGCAAGTTTCACTGATTTCCTGGTGGCTAGCATTTTCTGCAGTTAAAAATTTAATAATGCTGAATTTTTATAAAGACACAATATGTAGTTCTAGCCTTCGAAATTGACTTACTGTGTCTAGTAATGATGTTAAGTCAACCTAAATTTGCTGAAGATATTAACAAATGTAAAGCTAATGAAGGTGCCACATTTGCATGAATGTTTTTTAATTTTAAGAATGCATTCAATGAAGGGAAGGGGCAGACTTAATTATTTTAATACAAACTTGGTTGAGTGCCCAATTGCCTCATTTAAAACTGTGTGTGTGGGGAGGCTGAGGAGTTTAGAAAAGTCCAAGTAACCAAGTATCTGGGTTACTGGAAAGTTAAAAAGCTAATGCAACTGTGTTACATCTGGATAAAAAACATTATTCAAAAGCAATTCAAATACCGAAAAAGATTTCAAATTGAATAGTTTATTAACATGGTAGTCATCTTTGTAACATGTGCACACACACTCGCACACTCTGAATGATCTGCCTGGAAAAAAGAGGTCTTAATATATATGCTGGGGGAAATTAAACATTAAAAATCCTTTAGATTTTCATAATTATAGGCAATTATGTCCACATCACTTACAAAGCTATTGCCGAATCTTTCCAAGGAAGCAGAATTTGGGAGAAAAAAAAAATTCTTTTTGGGAAAATTCAACAGTGGCATAGCAGAGCTCTCAATATGAGAAAGCTGACATAATGTGGACCTTTGCTGTGAAATTTGTCTTTGCAAAATATGGGGAGAATTTTATCAATGGGCAGAAAATAAGAAGGCGGTGTGAAGTAGGCTTTTGCAGAGTCGATTTTCCTCACAGTATTGTGCGGGGGTCATTGAGAAAAATGCTTAGTCCTTCTCTGGAACCAGTTTCAGAACTTTTCCAATTGCAATGGTCTTACCTAAACCAAGGAGACAAACAGTAGAGTTATATATACTATGAAAAGAATGTGCAAGTCTCCAAGCACATGAAAACTTTCCCCCAAAATACAGGCTCTCCAGAGTATTAGAAATAATACAGAGAATAAATTGTTGTATTGTAGAATTAAAGCACCAGTGTATTTTAAAAGCACAGTAAAATCTTAAAAATGGTAAAACTGCTATTCTCACAGTAAAGAATACAACGTGGATTGCGGAAAGCCTGCTCTATAGTCATCAAAGAGGAAGGCAAGGCAGAATCATTCTACCAGATCTGTTTACTGCTTTTAAAGATAATTTATTTTAAATATGTCCCACAAATCTATGAGTTTTACCAGGGTGAACATGAGTTAAAGCCCAACATACAACTACCCTTATCTTTTCAAACTTTAAATAGAGAAACTATGGTATTCATATTGTAGGTAGACATTCCAGGATGCATTAAGAAACAGTGCTGGTAGTTTTTCAAATTCAACCTTTTGTTTCACAGTGCGCATTTTTGTACATTATTCCTCTAAAATAAAACACACTTTTTTTTTACTAGCGAGAACTCTGCACAAAAACAACAGTTTTCTTAGATTTACTTTTTCACTGTTCCCCGGACAGTGATTTCCACTAGATACCAGCTTTTTCATACCTCATTGCCATGCACAATCTCCTATTTCAAATAACTGTATTTTTGCAGCAGTTAATAACTGTTGATCAAGCAGTCTTACCCTCATCTCTTAAGGTAAAGCGACCCATCTGAGGGAAATCTTTGAATGTCTCAAGGCAGATAGTTCCTGCTGTCCTTAAACGGGCAATGCATACTTGATCTTGTTTCACAAAACGGGGCCGTGTCTTACTTTTTTCTCCTGTTTTTTTGTCTACCAAGCAGATTAAGGCCTATATAAGAAAAAAAATAATAGCTGTGAGTGCTAAAATAAGGGTTATTTTTTCTTTACAAAACTGAAGTGGTCTAAGAAAGAAAATACTTAAAAACAAATTTTAAAAAAATCTTCTAAGATTTACTGCATAAGAGAGTCGATCATGACTTACCACACTTTTCTGAAGGCTTATGCTAACAGTTACAGACATTTTTGGTTATGGTACTGACCAAAGATTCCATTCAAGGCTGGAGCTTTGCTGCATTAGTTGCTCTACAGATGTACGTCATGACAGAACTTCTCACCCCAACAAGCACAAGTGTGTGTGACTATATTCACATCACATCTTAAAAGGACACTTACTGTTATCTCAACTTCTTCAATACAGGTATGGATGTGCAGCACAGCATTATAACCTGGGCAGATAATGGATTTGTGCTCAATTATCACTATCTGTAAAACAATTAAAAATGCATTTTTCCTTATTTCAATTATGAAAGAGCAGAGAATAACCAATACAGAACTATATTAAAATGTATAGTTGAACAATAAACACACAACAAATTTTTGTGAAAGAAACAAAATTTTAAGCGACCAAGTTGTTTACAATATGAAAGTATAAAATTGAAGAATTGGCCTGACAAGATCTTGCTTTCACAATTATATGTATCTAAAACTTCATTGAGAAGTTACATTCAGAAGAAATTATATTTTAAAAACTCAAATTGATGATGTCAGAGTGTTAGGTATATATGTTATTGTCAATTTACAGATATGATAGTATAAGAAATCTGAACTGAAACTTCAAACTACTAAAGCTTAGATTTGGTGAAACAAGCAAAATATTTTAATGCTTTTTACCCATCTATACAGCAATTAAATGCTAGTTATTCTACCTGGGCATCAAACGTGCGTCCAGAATGACAGAGGTTGTTGGGATCACAGAGAATAAATCCTGGAAGGATCTCTTCCTCTTCAATTCCCTTCAGTCTGATCTTTAGATTTTCACCTGGGGCTACTGAATCAGTTTCTACATCATCAGAAAGGATTCCAAGAACTTCCACATTGTGCTTAAAGAAAGCAAAAATGTAGTTTTCTATTGTGAATATTTTAGTCTGGTACAAAATCATTTTAATACAACAGGATTTCAATAAATAATTCCGTTACAGTTTAAATTAATTATATTCAGTTCTGCAAGCTTCAGAACATTTAAAATATTTGAATGACAAATTACTAATGTTTGAAATAGAATATTTAATCAAATGTATTCTAATATAATTCTGTAGTATATATTCAATGGAAAGCAAATTTTAAAAATATCCATTATTTCTCAAAGTGAAATGAGTTTAAAACTTATAAAGATATGAGAGATACATGAATGCATATTACCATTATCATAAAGAATGCAAAAGCCACATTGTTGTATAGACTTGTTACATTAAAAATATAACAGTCTGAATAATAACATAATCCAGGAAATCCTAGAATCCCAAAATTCTACAAGATTTCCTGGAGAAGATGATAAATGTACCAAATGCATTTTAATAAACACTCTCCAAGCAAACATCAAAATTTACTTCCTAATGTTCCTATATGTTGTAACCTCTCTTCTGATTTTTGTATCTTTACATAGTACTAGATACCAACAGAAAATAAATATTGGAAAGGCAGACAAGTTAAAAAAGGAGTAGTTTGAGAAAAATGCCTATTGTTCTGACTTCCTGAAGTTTTAGTTCAACCCTTATGAGCTGATAAAGAAAAAAATAAAAGTGTGTAACCAAAAGCATTATTTACTGAATACAAATTCTGTAACAGTTTAGTAAAGGTATTTACAGTTTATTAATTTCTCCTAATCAACTCCAAAATAACATAGGTGTCACGCATGTCAAGCAGTTTTATAAAAAGCCACTGTCTGTTAAATTACCTTAAAAACTGAAAAGTATAATCTCAAACTAAGTTTAGTTTCAACTTTCAGCAGCTCTTGAGAAAGGTGACATGGGATTCAATCTACTTAACATATTTTGATTAGGAAATACCAACTTTCATATAAGCTGTAGATTTATTGTACATGTGAGTATTGAGACATTTTCTAGCAAACTACCTCAGCCTATAGAATTGGAAAAAATGTGTCAGCTTAAATCAAGATGACATGAATAGGCGAGAAAGCAATGGAAACACCACCATTAGTTGAATATACTATTCTCATCCACCACCTCTCCCCAACTATGTTTTCACATCCTTCATTTTTTATATTTTCACATTCTTCAGGGCAGCATAATGATTCCGAATAGTGATCCTGCATTATGGAACAGCTACCTACTTGCACAAACAACCTATTCTTAACTAAAGCAAACTTTGGGCTTTATTGGAACGCATTGTGTACTGTCTGCATCCTTTCCCTTTGGGGAAGGGAAAAGAAAAAAAAAAAGGTGGGGGGGGCAGGGGGAGGAAAGTTTTGAGCAATATTAACCCACAGCAGGAAAAAGGTTTTGTCGGCCAACTGTACAATGCAAAGTTCAAATAAACTATGATGCCCAGCAATTGAGCTTACTAAGGAGAGACAACCTGAGTTTTGAATGCTAAGGAAGTAAACTATACACACACACACCTGGAAACATCACCCATTTAAAACGTGAAAGCCTAGTTGTGTTCAACTGAGCAACAGAAAATTTTCTGATTTAAAGAAATGAATCTCTTTAAGAATCAAGCTCCTTTTTAGGGTAGTATCATTTTTTTAATATCTAAACCTTACCATACCTTGTTTGGCATCATCACAAGCTGTTGTCCTTTGCAAATAGAGCCCGACTCCAGCTTCCCAAGGACCACAGTGCCCATATCCTTCACAAAAAGAAGTTATTACATAAAAATTGAAAACATTTTTCTAAAAATTCTGCTCCATTTATGATTTAATTCTAAGTATGGTTACCCTATGAAGTTATTTAGCACTGCTATACTTAAGGTTTAGGAAACTGTTCTCATGAAAGATTACAGATTAAGAGTCTCATATAATGCCAAAATTATTTACTTCCCCTCCCCACTTCTATTCTACAGTTCAAAATGTAGACATATCAAATAAAAAAAAAAAGATACCCTCTAAAAATACAGTAAATAGCCCTTTGACTGCTTTCTGAAACAGTCCATTTATACTTTCAATCCTATTATTTAAATTTGTACCTTATATTTATCCACAATTGGCAGCCTGATTGGTCCATCAACTGAACGGTTGAAGTTTGGCAAATTATCCAGGTATGGAATAAACGGTAATCCACTAAAAGAGCAGAAGGCATTTGTTTCAATTTCGTGAGCACCCTTCTATTTAAAAATTACTCAGAATGGATAAATGCAGTCCAACAAAAGGAATGATTTTCATTCTGTCATCATTAAGAACAGTGACCCCTAAGTTAAATCTATCATAACATCCCCTCATTAGTGTCCACTTTACCCTAGCTAACATGTTAATACCCAGGAAGTGCATGTAGTTTTTAAGTTATGTTACAGGCATATTTTACACAAATTAATTAGTCCTTTGAGAATTTTGCTAGATGTGTATTATGTTTCAGAAATACAAAACCATAAGCTAGGCCCAAACACGATTTTCATTAATATGTTTTAACTGCCATGAATGGTATTGGAAAACGTGACATCCAGTGAGAGACATGGCTTGTCACTAATTATAATACAGCTTCGAGCAAACTGTTCACATCAGTTACTCATTCTAGCAACACATCAGCTGCAGCATCACTGGAAAACTCAAGGGCTAGTATGGCACTCAAACTCACAGAGACAAAGAACATTGCTAATACTATTACAGAGTCTGCTAACTTTAATCTTCTGCAGTTGGCAAAGACTTTTATTTGGATCATTGTGTGGCTGTGTTCTTGTTGCCCTGATTGTATTTCCTCAAGCACTTTAGAACACAGCTGCAATATACTATGCTATACTTCTTCCTAGCTTCACTGTAGCATTTACTTTTATTGAAATATAGCAAATACCCAAGTTGTTCCATTTAAGATACATACATATACCAAGGACAGAATTCTGACTGTTCTTTAAGGTTTGCTCCAGTCAGTCCTGAGCAGGGCATGAAATGAATATCCTTTTTGGGATTGAAGCCAACTTTCTTCAAAAATGGCACCAGTTTCTCTTTACATTCCTCATATCTATTAAAATGACAAGCAGATCAAGATAAGTTTCAATTATTCCAGCATGACATAATATTTGTGCTTTCAACAAAAAACACAGACATTTAATTTTCATCAGTTAAGTTATTCTGTGAGCAGTAAGCAAACCTAATAAAGCTTAGAGGCCTGTTTACATCTTTTCCCCAATCTTCCAGCACAACTTGGTATTGTCTATTCCCCCTCATTCCTCTGCTCCATAAAGCATAATCAGCTTTACCCATATACCTCCATTACTGGGCTGGGCAAGCAGCAGCATATGCTGTATCTGCTTTTAAGCAGAAGATCCAGGCCAAGATAGCAAGAGAGACCAAGCAGACAGCTACTGATGTCATGCTGCAAGCTTTCACTTTAGTACTGGCTTGGTCTCCTCCAACCTCCTACATAATCTCGTAAGACTTAATGCTATTTATTTCTATTACTCTACTTCCCCTCAGTCAGTTTCAGCTGAATTCAATAATGTCAGAAGGTTGGGGCAGGACAAAGACAGCACAACTGGGCACGCCTTATTCTCAGTAAACTAGGCTAATGTTCTAAGGTTGCATAGTCCCTCATAGCTTTCCACAAAAACTTTCCTGATTCTTGACAGCAGAGCAAGTTCTCTGACAACTCTTCGTATTACACTGTAGAAGAAAACTGTATCCCATCACTACACAAGTATCTCTAGGGAAGGACTAAGTTATACTTTTTAGCACCCACCTTGAAGGGGTGAGAAAAAAGATGTGACAGAAGCCATAAAAAGACCCAAGTTTTGACACATAGGAAAATTAAAACCTTTTAGTAACATCTGAGCATTAGGGTAGACCCACCGGGGGGTCCTTTTTATTAGTTATTTAAATATTACATATTGACTTTCTAGTTATTTTTACCTGGCCTGTATCATCACAAGATTCCCTCCCTCCCCACTTCTCAGACTGTAATCACAAACCAGATTTGATGTATTATTTGCTTATTCAATTCAGCTTATCATAAAAGAACAACTCCAAATAATGCACAGTGGACACAGAAGGTGAACACGATAAAGCTGTTCTCACGAAATCTAAGCTACAAGTTTAGCAGAAATATGGCCAAGCAATCAAGAATCTGGCAAACTAAACTACTGAAAACAGAGTCACTTCCTTTTAGGTTCAGTGTAAAGTTTCCAAGTCAACAATTAAACTATGTTAGAATGCATGGATTTGTTAGATATGGCTGCATGGATCCAAACAGTTGAAAGGGAACGTTTTAAAGTAGTGTACAACTTCACGCTTAGTTGAGAGGCACTGTCCTACACACTATGCTTCTGTTTTTTCCCACGATTTTGATAACCTCTGTCTTTAGTCCACCAGTCTAGCATTCTTTCAGCAACAATGGCAAGCAAAAAATTACTATACTTAGGAATTACTTTATTTCAGTATCTTTTAATGAAGATGAATTTTTAAAAAATTAAACTCACCTTTCATTACTCCAGTTTACAGTTGGATCATCCATCTTATTAATAAGAACTATTAAATGTTTTACACCTGCTGTTTTTGCTAACATGGCATGTTCTCTTGTTTGTCCACCTTTTTCAAATCCAGTTTCAAACTCTCCTTTTCTTGCAGAAATAACCTAATTAAAAATACACATTTTAATAGAAGTTCTACAATTCTCTCAAGAGAACAATCAACAATGGGTAATACTGCCTTATTAAAAAATAACTTTGGGTAGTCAAAACTGGTAAAAGCTTTCAAAATGCACTGGTATATCTCCTCAATATTACCTGTTAGTTTCTGCACCGACATATATAAAAATCACAACACCTGTGGACAATTTTATGAAGTTTTAAGTTACTCCAAAAAACACTCATCTTGGTAACTTAACAAGCAAACAAAAAATAAAAATTAAAAGCTTAACTCCAGAATATATTCAAAACAAAAGAATCTGATTTGTCCTTACCAGCACAGCAAGATCAGCTTGAGAAGCCCCACCAATCATATTTGGAACAAAACTCTTATGTCCAGGAGCATCTAGAATAGTGAAGTGTTTCTTCTCAGTTTCAAAATAGGCACGACCCACTTCTACTGTTTTACCTTTGTCTCGTTCTTCTTGGTTTGTGTCTAAGGCCCATGAAAGGTACCTAAAAAAAAAATAAAACAAACCAAAACCACACCAACCCAAATATTCTATTTTTGTATTTTTTTTACTAAATTTATGTAAGATTTGTTCATCATAAAGTATCTTTTTTTTTTTGCTCAACTATTCTAACCACCTCAGCATTACTGAACTTAAGCATTTCCAAGGCCAATAGTGACCTTCCATTAAAGGTTTTGTATATATATCATTGACTGTAGTGCCCAGTGCAAGTTCTCCCTCACATTGCTAAGACGCAATTCTAAAAAACAATTTTCAATTATTAAGTTACACGGGTATGATCTAAGCTCAAATACTTTAAGCTTTGCCTCAGTTTGAAAAACACCTCTGGATCAATTACAAAGCAATTCCTCTTTCTCAGCATAATTAAAAAATTAGTTCCGATGTGCACATATTCATATTATGAGAATCATTATTATTAGTTCTCATTTATTTGCACATATTAAACAGGAGTTGGTTACGAAATAGACACCACCTTTATTCACCCTATCTTTGATACTTCAATCATATCAACTCTTGTCCCCTCTCAGTCATATTTTATCCCATTGGCCATTGACAAACAAGTTAGATTTAAGTTAAACAGATGAACTGAAGTTTCAAAAAAAGATTATTTAGCTCCTTCAGGTTTTGTGAAAATTGGTGAATAGAAAGGAGAGAGAAAAAATACCCCCACTAAGGAGAAGAAAAGTAGTAATAACTAAATGGAACTGGCTTAACATATCAGTATTTTTCACCATTAACAGCAGCTTATAAAGATCTTTAGCTAGTCTTTTGTATTGATTGGATAATGTCTGAAGAGACACTGCTAACTCAGCGATGAGGGAGGGAGTGTCAGGGACTATGAAATACAAAGATGTCCTTTCCAGGTCAAGAGGTTCCTCAGTCAGAGAAAGCACTAAGCATTGGGAAGTATGGATATATAATCACAGTCTTCCCCAGGCAGTACCTATTTGTCACTGATAGAGGTCTAGATAGCATGCTAGGGGGCTTTTGGTTTGTACTAGTATGCATGTTCCTATGTGTCAATCTTCACCATGGCCTCTGCTTCTGGAAGATTTCAGCCAAACCAAAGGTCAGGTTTTACTCAGCTAACAGGAGTCAAGCACGAATTTACGCCTGGTAGCTGGATGGGTAGTCGTTTTTTGCACACAGGGTTTTTTAGGGAAAGATGCATTTCTGACTGAAATGTCAGCTCTGCACTACGGTATAGGATTTTCTGAATCACAAAGTAAAACCGCTCAAATTTCAAGACTCTCAACATAAGAAGCAAGCTAACAAGATATTTGATAATGACACAGAGGTACATCATACTTTCTGCTGTGTATCATGACATATTTAAAAGAGTAAAAATAGCACTCAAGGAGGCACTTTCTGCAACTCACTCTCTAGAAGAGGAGGGAGGAAGAGGAAATCTGTTTTTCAAGCTGTCCAGGGTTTTTGAGGAAGCTCCTGAAACATTTATTACTATGATCAACTCCCAAAAGGGGGATGATGCTTGCTTGATAAAAAGAACATATCTCACCCTTTTTATCCCCCCTCTCTCACACATAATACAATTAGTTCATTCAGGTCAATGCCCACCCCTTGAGTGCTCTATTGCTGCTCTACCCCTAAGGAAGTCTTTAGCTGCTTCTTCTCCCGAGCCCTTTGAACCCGTTTTCTTCCACCACAGCCAAAAATGGAAAGCTTCCAAAAAGAAAATCAATTTTGCAGTTGTTTGAAGGAGAAAGCAGGCTGCTATATATGCTGTACATATACGCACGCATACCGCCCCCCCCCAACAAAAGACAACAACAAAACCCAAAACAAACAAGAAGCCTGCAAAATATCCATACATGACAGCAGCATCGTCTTGTCTGGAGGAAACTTAAGAAGTGTGGACCCTATCTTTATTCATATAAAAATGAGATATAAGGTGACAGCCAAAACTATTCAGCCACCCTCTCCTCTTGTCTGCCAAACTGACAGCTTTAATCTCTGTCCCTTGGATACCTCTCTGCTGTTTACAGGTGAAAGACATACAGATAGAATGACCGCAAGAGCTGCCTGAGAAAAGTGGTTGCCTTGTACTCCTTTTTACCAGCTAGGTTTACCAAAGCATCAGAGCAGCAAAACCCGTTTCAATGTGAATCGCACTTTTTCATATAGTTTTAGTTAAAGAAGTACTGGAGGAAAACAAGAGATTCCTCCCCCCCACACTCAAACCCCATTCCAGCAGGCAGCCAGCACTGAAGGGACAGAGACTAAAAAACAGTTTCCCATTTTCATCATGGTGCAAAGAGAAAAGCAGGCTATTATCCTCAGTAAGTTCATACCATGTTTCTCTGTTTTTTTCTTTAGCTTCTCTTTCATATTTTTCAAGTGTTCTTTTGTCAACCATTCCTGTCAAATACCTAAGAAGAGGGGTGGGGTGGGAAAAAAAAGTGCAATTTTACATAAGCAGAAACATAGTTCCAAACAGTTAAATACTTATACAATCCCTACAGATTATTTTGAAAAACTGGAACAGCCTGATGTGAGCAGCAGTGGATTTTTTTCTCCACAAAAAGCCACACCATTATCTGATATTTAAAAATACATCAGTACCACTTCAACAGAAGTATGAAGAATGGGTTTTTTTAAGCCTTAGTTGTAAAATGTTCTGCAGAGGCAAGTTTTGAAAAGAAACTACATCTGTTAAGTCCATTTCTGAGACTAATCCAATATTTCAAAATTAAGTAAAAACCATGATGGAGTTTTTCACAGCCCACTTCCCCCATTTCTGAAATGTAAAGAAAAATATTTTTTGTTTCATTCTTTTTTGTTAGAACAAAGAAACTGATATTTTAACAGATATCTTTCAGTTACGGAAAGAAGTGAGTATTGAACAACTTTATTATATTAAAACTTTCATATTATTCCCTCAGATATTTCTACCTGATTTTCTATTAACAGTAATCTACTACTTAGCTTATAAGGAAAATTAATTATAACAGTAAATAAAGGGTTATTGACAAAGTTGGTACAAGCACCAAATTCCCCCCTCCATCTTACAACAAAGGGATATTCCGCAAAAAAAGAAAGACAACAAAAAGCTTTAGGAATGTAACACATTGGTAGGAGTGTTCAGAATAGGCATCTCCTTGTACAAGAATTCTCAGACATATCAGATAATAAAATGCTAATTTGCTCTAGTATGAACTACAAGGTTAAATGTAGCATGACGATTCCAACATTCCAGTTTGCTCAAAACAAAACAAGATGACGATACCAAGACAAAGACCTCCCACTTTTGCCGAGAATATTATTTTAAAAACCTAGAAATACTTTGCATCATCAGGACAGCATTTATTTCTTCATGTACCACTTCCTGTTTCTTGGGTTTTTTTTACAAACTGCAAGATCTAGCTGCATTTATTTACTTTTGTCTCAAAAATATTGCAGTCTCTAGTTACTGTTTCTAAAATAGACTTAAGATTAACTACTATAATTTCACATTTTGAAATCAAATTATGCCTGACAATGTTAGCACCAGGGAATAAGGATATTAATTTTTTTTTAATCTTCACAAAAAAGACAAAAGTTTAACAAAGGGTACAATGCAGTTTCAAATAGCATTTTAAAATGAAGAAGAAAAACAGAATCATGTTCTAAGGGATTCATTTTTTTAATTTAATAATGGATGCTTTTGCATAGTTGTTTCCATTAAGTAAGTAAAACTCCTATAGTGATAAGATTAGATCTGCTGGAATTCAGAAATTCCAAAGACAATAAGTAACTAAATTGACAGGGAGAGTAACATTTTATTATAAAAATATTAATCTATGCTGATTTAAGCCATAAAGAAAATATTACTCATTTTACTTAATGTACTTTTAATTCAAAAGAAAGAACAGCAAATAAAAAGATTTTAAGTTTCCTTACATTATTTGTCCTCCAATAGTTGACTTGACA
>JAVJGG010000061.1:9189437-9202824 GCA_035590195.1 Aviceda cuculoides | reverse complement strand
AAAAAAAAAAAAAAAAAAAAAAAATTGTCATTCACAATTTAAAAGAAAATCCTAGAAAAAGAAGAAAACAGTTATGATCACGGTCATCTAATTTATTTCCAAAGATATATTTTTTAATTGTAATCTAATTTTTTTGAAGCACCTCTCAGCTTCCCTTGTTTCTATAATATTTCATTGTCAATTCAATTACACTGAATTTTGAAAATTCTGTTTTCATACATATAAACCTGGCATTACCCATAACAAAAAAAGCCTCAACAAGCAGTGATCCAGCAAAAGCGTGGGGCTAAGAGTGTGGGAAGCTCTTGCAAAAGCCCCTTCCCTGCTTCCTTTCTCCCTTGTACCTAACTTCTGTAGGCTGCTCTTCAATATTGGGATGTACCTCTGCCCACTGCCTCTTTACTTTGTGTGACTCCTTTCTGAATTTACCTAAGGACTAGGTTACATTACTTTTAAGGTGATAAGAGACTATACAAATGAAAATACAGAATTTACTGTAAAACTTGTGATTCAATAGTTTTTCTGTACTTTTGACACCACTTAAGATTTTTCTGAAGCTTGTTGAAATTATTCAATTGGGACATTTTGCTATAAATGCTTCTTTTAACCTTAAATTATGTTAATCTATTGTTTATAGCTCTACAATTTTTAATATTTTGCATAATAATTTTTGAATTTAATAACAGTTAGTAAGAACCCTCTGAAAATATTTAAAGCAAGCAGAAAAGGAGCACTGCTTTCTGATTTTGATCTTTGTATCATAAACACAGATATGTCACTTAAGCCCTCAATAGAGCAGGTACTTGACAAATCAAGAACACAGACACTGTTGTGTCCAAGAGAACACAGGCACTCACTCTATCCTTGGCACTCTACCCCTAAAAGACCTTCTTTTAAGTTTTTTAATTTTTCCAGAGTAGCTTCATTAGAATGAATGCTCCTATTAACCTCAAGACATAGTGAATACATACATCCCTATGAAGAGCAGGATTAATTTCTAATCGTCCAAGTTCTAGATAATACAAAACATGAAGATCCAATTACTTCACATTCACTTACAACTTACCTACGTGCCCAATGAATACTACATTTACATGCTCTTTTTTAGGAGCACCTGGCGGTGCTACAACAGATTTCGGTTTTGGTATTTCCTCCTCCTCTTCCATCATTTCCTGAGCGCTTTCTTCAGAAGGCCCTGCATCCCCTGCGGGACCACCTCCTAGCTCTGCTTCACTTGTTTCTTCTTTGTGGTCCCATGACTCTTCCGGGGACATTTCTGTCTCTCCATTTTCCACTAAAAATTAACCAGTTAGATATATTCAAATAGATAATGAAATTAAAAGCAATGACTACTATGGAGAAAAGCCCCTGCCCCAAAGATGCAATCAAAAGACTTTAACTATCCAGTCTGTTAATGTCTTCCTATATAAAAATGGGCAACTGCTGCTTGTTTCCGAAATTATTATTACCGGGAGCTTTCAAACTAGTTTGTGTGCTGACATCAGAAAACTATGATTCACAGGGATTAAGAGACTTCTGTTTTAACAAGGCAACAATTTTACAAGGAAAAAACAAATCTGAAGATCCACTCAGACCATCATGCTGGTCAATCCACAGACAGACATACACCACCATATGTTTAGAAAGAAAAGGAGGGGAAATGGTTTAAGTTCTCTCGAAAGCCATACAAATACAAGCAGAAAGATACTATTTCCATGTTCTGATTGCTCATATTACTGATCACTTTAACATTTTTTGTTAATCACCATTTCACACATATTAATGGGACTATTTTGTAATATGGAATTATTTTTAATAAAGCACTGATGCTTTTTCATGTCCAAGTAATCCAATTGCACCTGTCAATGCATACTAGTGTTCAATTACTTCTTTCCTAATCTTAAGTATAAAGGCACAACAAAAGTTAGTAAGGACCAAAAATGCAAAGGCTCAATAAGGTATTCTTCAATTTTGTTTGCAATGATTCAGCAAAGCACTATAGTAGTATTTTATAGTACTATCATAGTGAAATGGAACAATTCTCATCTTACCAACAGATTCTGAAATTTCCATGTTAACAGCAGCATTTGAACCTAGGGGAAAAAAAAAAAGGAATCATTAAGGACACATATTTACCACGACAGTATGAAGAACAAAGAAAAACAGAGTGACTAAATAAATAAAAGGATAGTTCAGATGTTTGGGCACTTGCCAATGATATTTAATATACAAATTCAATTTTTAAAAAATTCTGCTTCATGCAAGCTTTATGACCTTCAACAAACCACTTGGTCTTTATGCGCCTTGCTTGACTGGCTATAAAATTGTTAATAACCACAGATAACCACACTGCATTACAATAGTAGTATGAGGATAAAGAGAATGAAAATTGGAAAAGGTTCATAGAGATTTTTAAAAAGGAGATTCCTTGCAATAATTTTTTTTAAATCATGTTTAATGGAGCTGCATTGCGTACCATCAGAACATGAGAACTATTACCTTCACAAGAGGCTGTCTGCTCCTCTGGAGAAGTTTCTACAGGTGCACCTGCAGAGGAAAATTTTAACTTTTAAAATGCACTGATGTAACCAATTTCCACACTTAGGCATAAAAGGCCACCTCCCAACCTTACTGCAAGACATGTATTTAACAAAAAACACCTCCCCACTGAAAACAGTATTAAGTATAGCTGCCAAGCACAAATATCTCTAAAGAACACTGCCTAGAAGTTGTGAAAATAATATGCCAGGTCTAAAAAGTTCAATTTCCCCCCCACACACATGGAAAGATAAACTTAAAGCAAGTTTTAAAGGAAGCAATTTTTCTGTACGTAGTATTTTACCTGCCCATCCCTTTGGGGCATGCTGGCTATTTTAAATGTTAGTATCTAACTGGTGTTTAAAAATCTCAAGCCAGTTTCATTGTATTCAAAGAATACAATGTGTGTGGTGTCACAACTGTATGGAAAGGTTCTGCCAGCTTCAGTTTATTGGCATACCTACAATGCTATTATGCCTCAGTTTCACATAAGCATTGAGTAGAAAATTGGAACAAGCTATTAAGAATAAATTCTTAAGATCTTCCGTAGTTATTAGGATCAAGAGATGACAAACTCACTCATACATCTGGTAAGTTTGCAAGTCCACTTAAACATCATAATATAGTCACATTACTCAGAGGGCAATCTCAGCAGTCACGTGCATATCAAAGCCACAAGTATGTTTTCTGGATAGATCACTCAACCTTCTCATGCACTAAACCATGCCAGTAAACTATATGCTGAGGTATAACTAATTATTAAAGCTACTAAGAGTGATATGTTCCAATTAACAAGTACACCACTTGACATTTCAGGACATTATTCCACATGATAAAGAGGCATTCTACAATTACCCCTAAAACCTCAACCTACTTAGTTTTCTCTTGGTATAAATTCTGCTTTGTAATTCTTTGAAACAAGTTCATTATCTTACATTTTTCAGCCACATACCAAATACAGCCTCTGTTCAGCTGTACTCCATCTCTCCTTCAATGTCATTATAAAAACACAGATCTTACAGCATTACTTGCTCTATACGCATGATGGGACCTAAAGATGAAACAAATCCGCTCAAAAGAACAAAAACATACAGAGAAGGACCTGATTCTAAGCCTCTTTGCTTTCGTGCTGTTTGCGTATTTGCTACAGACTTCTATAAACTGGAGCAGTGCTGCAAAAGCTGGAAGATGGCCAGAGGACAAAGCTTGCAGGCAGGGTGAATGTGGGTCATAGCACAACAGCCAGGGACCAGCAGAAAACAGCGGAGGGAGCACAGCAACACAGAAGAGGAGACCGTTCCCTACGCTCCTGTCTTACATCACATATGATCTGCACTCCAGGGTCCCAAAACCACAGCAATAACACTTTAAGAGAATGACTTAATACAGTAAGTAAAAGCAGAAGAATGGAATACCTCGAGATTCCTTGTAAGAAATATATTACTCTCATGTGAGAGCTGGAAAAGACTCAAATCAGCCCATTTATGAGTGTGGTAAGCAGGTGGCGTGTAATCTAGATATGAACCTAAAGCCTCCGTTTTGTAACACATCAGAAGACTGTTGGCTATTTCACAGATACTATGGCTGGGATGCATACATATTTTCATTACAAGATCATTTCAACAAGCTTTTGATTTCACTCCTGAAGTTTATCCACAATGAAAAATGTATTAAATAACAGTATTTATGCACTTGCCTTGAAACAGAAGCCTACAAGTGGTTGAAGAGTTATTTAATTCATGATAAATACACTGTCAATCAACAGCATTCATAACAAACTCAGTTTTTACTTTCTGGTCTGTAATACAACAGGCATGCAGACAGGAAAAAAGAAGTTTCTTCGCAAATAACAGAGAGGAGATAGGGAATTGTTAACCTAAAAAGGTCCATCTGTTAAGTTTTGTACAAGTCTAGCACACAAGAGAATCAATAAGGCAGTTTGTGCATGGATCCTAAACAGTACTAATGCCACACGATCAAGGGGTAACAGGTATTAAGTTATGACCACAGCCACTTATTAAATTCTGGTCACTTTGGTACACAAGTGGCAGGCATGCTTTGAAAGAGGACACTGAATGACATGAAACATACACTTCAGAGCAGAAAAGGAATGCAAAGTGCTCTCAAAAAAATGTCATTGTAAAGAAACAAAGTAAAATAACCTTAATTTCAAAAAGAACAGGCTTTAAGTGATAAAAATAAACACCCCTCAGTGTTTACTTCCAATAAACAATTTCAGGTTATGTCAGGTTATTTCAGGCACTGGTACACTGCAAACAAATATACAAGAGAAAAGTCTGACTTTAAAGGGTCAGGTTTATCATTTGTGTGAAAATGAACAGATTGCTCGAACCATGCCTTTACGATAACCACCTGAAAAGAAGGATGCAGTCCTACTGCTTCTTAGACCACTGGGTTGCCGCATTTCGCTCTCTGTCATCTCTTCTCTCGTGTCAGCCCTTAGTGCATGTATAACTATTGAAGCTCCACAAAGGGAGCTGGTCTGACCAAAAACTGAACTAGCAAAGAACATACCAGCTTTTGGGTGGATCAGCACTCTGAAGTGATGTATCAGCTGGGTGGAAGAGCACTACTAGTGCCATGGCAGAAAGGACAGAAAGGCAATCTCAGTAATTCAAGGAAAAACACTCCACCTTTAAGTTTCAGTTCTGAAACACACAGGGAATCTTTGGATCACATAAAAAGGAGATGGCAACTCTGAATCTCGTTGATAGGCTTACTACCTAGGACTCAATCTGGGTTAAGACATGAGAAGAAGTCTGAACTCCACACTGTCCCTGTGGCAAAATGTTTGGGCAAATCCAGTGAACTGAAGTAACCTTGCAGATTTTGCCCATGAGATAAGGACAGTCATTGTAACAAAATACCTTTAAAGATGAGGGAAACTGAGAAAAGTTTTCATCAGTCCTTGTAACTTACCCCGATCCCTGCAAAATATTGAAGTAGATATGCAAAATTTTTAATTTTGTGTTTTCTGGAAATCATGAAAGTAACTAACAATATTTATTGTTAACATAGTTTACTGGTATTGTAAAAACATCGCATACAGCAAATTAAACACAAATTAGAAAAATCTGTAACACATTCCAAGTTCAGCTTGAAAATTTTAGATCCTCATCAGTGAAAATAATTCAGATTGGAATCTTCTCATATGAGAGAAATTCAAAATGTAGTTTGTATGAAATCTGGTTTTAAAGTTAGAACATGTCTTAAATGATGCCAAATCTTCAAGTAATGCTTCAAATTCTTGGATTAACACGTGACAAACAACAATTAGATTTTACATAGCATCTTCCATCTCTCCTCAAACCATAAGTCAAGAACTGTTGTTGCAACCTTATTCACTGTATTACACAAGGTGAGCAGTTTATCTTCAGTCCTCTTGAACATCAGAGCTCTAGGACATTTTTTGGAATACATTTGTTGTCAATGACAAAGGCAAAAACGGATACAAATTCTGCATTTATCTACTGGTAGACCATCAGATAATGAAAGCATGTAAGTCTTGTCTGAATAAATAATTTTTTTTTTTTAAATTTAAAATTCACTGGAGGAATATGCACGCTCTCAATAGACTCCAAAACTGCACAACTTTTAAAACATGGTGATTGGTCTCTTTAAAATACAGCTAATGTCCTAAAGAAATACTGCAAGAATCCACTCTGCTCATTTCATTCCCAAGACATCCTACTATATCTGATGAGTTTGTTACATATTATGTCAAGTTTTGTACTTGCATCTTTGTTGTACAATAACCAAAGCTGCACAGGTAGAACAAATTAAAAGTTATAACTCAACCTCTGAAAATATTGTTTTGAAACAGTATAAGCCAGGAACTTCACAGCATTAACAGTTTAGAATGCTTGTACAGAAACAATAGAAAATTGCTTTATAATTAAATTTATATTAGAATGAAACAAGAACATGTATAGCTGGTAAACTGGAAATCAATATTAGAACAACTGCAGTTAAAATACAGTATTCAAGTCAAACTCAAGTGCTAAGCAGTAATGACAACTTCCATCTTCATGTAAACTGCAGCATTTACCAGATGCACAGAATAAGCTGAGAGATGTCTCCACACAAGTGGATACTGTTCAGTGCTTAACCAATAACTCCTCAGCAGCAGTTACCTGAGCCACAATGCAAATGCCTTCACAGAATTTATGAGAGGCCATAATTTGTTGCTATGCCTGGCAGCACTCACAGCTCCCAGCCTGCTTTGCTGCTGGAGTGATAAGAACCTAGACAGTACCGGTACCTGACAACTGAGGTAGACTATGGGGTTAATGAAACTGCATGAGAGGGGGGAGAGAGAGAGAGGAAAAGGCAAATTCTGTTTGAAAGAAGTGTCTTATTTACAAAACTGAGATGGTCTGTATAGTGCCTTTGTTGTTGCTCCTCCAATACAGGCAAGTACCTTCACAGGAATTCCTGAAAGGCTGAAGAGTGAAGAAATGCATGACACCCACCTTAGTATTCCCATCACCTTTTCGTATGCGTGATCTGAATACCCGAGTTCAGTACATATTTACACTATAGCCATTCAGTCTCAACAGTTTTCATGCATTACATAACAGATATTCCCCCCTCCCTTTTTTTTTTTAAAAACAAAAGTATGAAGGGAATTACACCAGAGTAAAAAAAAAAAAGTCCGAGTCAATCACACAGCGCATGAGAATCAGAATAAAAAACCCCCAAGAGATTCTTAGTTAACAAAAAGCACAAGAAACTACATCAAGCACAAATAAGTGCTGGAGCTAAACAAAGTATTTCATATTCAATATATTAAAATACACAAAAAGAAAAGGTTTTCAGGAGTTCGCTATAATTAAGGCAGTTGTTCTGAAAGTTAACTTAAACCCAAAATTATTTTCTTCTTGTCTCTGCCCTGCTTCATAGCCTATGACTTAGCTTCACCAGTGGACACAGAGATGTAAGCCCAATTTTTAAAATGCACCAATGTAAAGGCAGCTTTAATAGTTTTAACATGACTTTGTAAAATTCACAAAAAAATTAGCACTTGCTTTGTATTGACAGAATTTTACATGTTAGCTTAGCACAAGACCCACCTTTTTCCTGCCCCAGTGAGGGGACACCTTAAGTTTATCTTATCTAAAACCAATATGCTTCTTCATAACTAAATCTATGAAAGCTTATGAGGATTTTCAGAGGACATAATGAAAAACCCTCTTCCTTAAGGCCAAGTATTTGTGCTCAGTTGATAACTTGATTTTTGAGACAGATAGTCAAGAAATCAAGCTCTGTATTAGAACAGTTAAGGATTCCACACTCTAACAAAGATCTCTAATAACCCAGTAGGAATAGAAACTAAAACAAACAAACAAACAAAAACAACCAACCACCAACCAAAAAAATCCCCAGCCTCAAAAACAAAGACCCCATGGATTTTTTTAGCAGGTTGAGCTCAGGACTTTAACATTTACACATAAGAGTAAAATTTACACATAAAGTCTCAGACTGTTCTAGAGAACACATTTTTAATATTGCATCACCTGTCTTAAACTAACTTTTGTACTGAAAGGCAATCAGTGTCACTGTCATACAGACCTCTTCAAAACACAGCCATAAATTTCACTGATTTTTACTGCTTTATTCCTTCATAATTAAAAAAAACCCCAACAACCCATATTTCTGTCTTAGCTTCATACAATCAGCTGTTTCTCTTGCTTGCATGTCTCTCATCACAAAACAGGAGAGAAATCCCAAAATTCTGAAAGCTGAATTGTAAAACTAGATTGCTGACAGAATTCAAGAATTATCCCAAATTATTTTTGTGTTCATTTTGATAGAGCAATCAAGTTTTAAAATAACATCATGCTTTCAAATACGTTAAATCAGTAGTCCAAACCAGGGTGCTAAATACATGGTCAACAGGCTGCATGTAGACTCTAGGACAGTTCATCTAGTCCCCAGCCAGCTCCCAGTGGTCTGTCTTTTACTGGAGTCATGCAAAGGCCACAAGCGTGATGAATTATTCTAACAGGAGCAACACAATCCTGGCTACCTTCCTGGGGACAGTTCAAATGTAGACAAAGGACATCTGTGTAATACATTGGCACCTTGGCTGCATCACACAGAAATATTATATCTGATCATCTGGCAAGTCAGTGCCAAGACACACAGCCTTTCTCTGCACTGTTTCAAAAGAGGTTGCGCAGCTCATCTGTCTAGAGAAGCTGATACAGAAGAACACTGCTCTAGATCATCAAGCGATGACTCAAATCAAGATTTTTTTTTTGATAATAAGAATTTATACCATATATTGGCATTCACAATACAACACTGATTTGCTGTCATGTAAGCAGTTCAAGTTTACAGTTATGAAGTATTAACAGTAGCATTAGCAACACCCTACTTGTGAGGAAATCATCAGCATATGGCTATTCAAATATTGATACGAGTAAACCATGTAATCCTTTAATATGATAGCTTCTTGAATGGTGGACTACTAGTTTTAGGCAAAACTTTCTTAGCAAGTTCATATGCAAAGTGAAATCTCTTGAGGACTGAATTGTTGAAGAGCTTTAAAATACAGTCTACAGAGAACGGTATAAAACAAGATATGACCAGTTTTGGGGAACGCAATGATACAGATAACTCATCATCCTACTCTGGAAATTATAGGCTTCAGAACTGAAGCAGAAGATATTGAAACTCCTTCTTTTGTTTCTGATTAGTGGGGAGGGGGGAAGTATATGGATGTCCCAACTAGCTACAAGGTCAAGAAAAATGAGGGCAGGGAAAGCCAGAAAGATAGGTGGTATATCCATTTATTTACAGCAGCTAAAGGCTGAGGATGTCCAGCTGCTTGAACGCAAGTATTTCAAAAGTAACTACTGCAGGTGAGTGAGGATGTTGAGGGAGTAAAGCAATCTGAATCTTAAGCCAGATATTTGCATGGCTCAAGACTGTAGGTGCAAGTTGTCTAAACTGTATTCATTAACAAGTATGTTCAGAAATTTACTTGAAGTGGTCAAGACAGCTACTAAATGAAGCAGTAGCACCAATACTACCAAGAGGATAAATGTAGGTAAATCTATCTTCCTTACATTAGTTGCTATGTGTGTCACACACTTTTAGTTCTTGTTACTTTTGTACCAGTGACACTTTTTTCTTACCGCAACCACTGCATACTTCAAATCATTGAACAATTCAGGTTGGAAGGCACCCCAGGAAGTTATCTAGTCTCCTGCTCCAAGCAAAGTCAACAGTGCATACTTAAAAATTACTTCTAAAAAGAAGAAAAACTAACATAACATACAGTAAAGCCCATACAAGGGAGCTGTGACCAATTTTACCAAGAATCCTCTGGATATTCAAGAACTATGACAAAAATTGAACCACAAGAATGCAGGTTGAAGCTGCATTTTCAGAAATTTTTCACTTCCCTCACACCTGAGATCCAAACAAAACTTGGATAATAGAAATCTTACTAATGGGGGTGGTGGGGAGGATGAGGTAGTTTTAACTATTCCCTTACACCTCCAAACCATGCCTTGATATAGAAACAAACAAAAAGCTATCCAAATGCAATTACATCTTATACACACTTCCAAAATTAATAAACCATAGTACAAAAATAAGTCATAGATGGCACAGAACAGTGAAGCTGCAAGGTGCAGTTGCGATTAAGAATGTTTAGAGGCCCTAACACAACCACTGTCGTTTTATTGACCATCACACCTTGCCTTAATTCAGTTGAATTTGCTAGTCCAGCAACTGCTATCTACAGTAAGTTCCCCTAGAAGCACAACTTGTTCATGACATACTTGACATGCTCACTGGAAGGAACTGTGATACTGCAATGTCTGTTGCAGACAGAAAATTGCCAAGTCTCTTTCACATTTCTGATGGAATCCAACAGAGAGAGATTTCACACAAACAAGTTTGACTTGGACACAATTTGATAAAAGCAAGTCCTTGAAGATACAACATTTAGGACATAACGGTTTTAATGTGTTCCTTAGGTTCAAAAATTTAAACAAGATGCTTTTTGCATATAATCAAATGATTATTTAATTCCAAAGTAATTCTGAAACTATCTGCAAGCAAAAATTATATTAGTGGTAAACATCGGTCAGATATTCTCCCCAATACAAAATTTGCAATCAAAAGAAAGCATGCATAAACCCAACGTTTTAAAGTAAACTACATGGAATGCAGGTCTCAGGAGTTTCCCAGGTTTAGAAAGCTAACATCTTGTTCCCTAAATGGCTTCTGTGAGCATTATTTCAATGCTCTAAATAGAAGTGACAAGAATTTTATACAAATTACTAAAAAGATGAAGTTAGTGTGCATAAAAGAAAACAGTATTACACACTACAGCTACACAATGGACATCAGCTCTGTGGAATTTTTCTATACACTATGCTCTACTACACATTTATCTTGACCTACAACATCCTTCGAATTACTAAGGAATTATAACTCAAACAAAACCTCACCAAGAGAAAGTTCCAAGAAGAAAAGTGTCACTAGAACTTAACTTTAGGCCACTTAAGTCCTCAAACTGACACACAGCTGTTTAGATTCTTCATAAGAATCATGATTAAATTAGACTTTTCCCAGTACAAACCAGTATTTGTGCACACCTCAATAGAGATGACAAATAGAAATATTTTTTTCTCACAATGTAATGAAGAATGAGTGTCACGAACACCTAATTCCCTATGGGAGCAAAAGCAAACTGGGTTGCTGAAAAGTAACCTATTCAGCATCATTGTCTAATCACATGTTGTTCTGACTTATTTCCAGAGCAAGCTCCACCTTGCCCTTCTAGCCAGGAAAGTAGTTGTCACCTTATACAAACATCTGCAAGAACAAGACTGTCAATTACTTTCAATAACTGAGTACATCAGACCTGGAAAACTACGTAACAAGTATAGTATTCCAGTTAAGAAAGAAACTGTTTCGTGGGGTTTTTTTGTTTTGGGTTTTTTTTGGTTTTTTTTTTTTTTTTTTTAACTCCAGATTTTTGTCTGCTTTAATCTTAGGGACATCCAGGTTAATTATAGAAACTCAAAATTCTAAACCTTAAAGATGATATAGAAGCAAGGTGAATTCAAACCAGTTAGATTATAGCACTATGTAAGAAATGTACTCTGCAACCCAGATGGAAAGAAAAAGCTATCCTAATCACTCCAGATGACCAGGAAGCATTCAGTAAAGTTATCTCTAGTCTCTGGAAAGACAAAGCTCATCATAGGCCTCAGAAGTAGCAAGAGTGGAGAAAAGGAGAGCATGAAGAAATAAATATAGTAAGCAGACGAGGAAATGTAGTTTAAATCCTACCAACAAAAAATTAAATATAGGAAACCTTAGAAGAAACCTTACAAAATAGCCAGGGAGAAAAACCAAAGTTATTCTAATAACTTCGCAACCCCAAGAAAGTTTTCAGTCACAGTATTGATTACATAGTTCAAAAAAAATACTTATATTCAGGTTGCAATGGCTGAAAAACACACTGGAATGAATTCTGAATATCATCCAAAGGTGCACCACATGTTCAGCACTGCCTCAAGCTATCTACTCTACCTTTACATTGTGAACCTTAACATATACGTTTATTCTAAATGGAATCCAGGAGTCTGCCCATGGCTTCTTGGAAGTATATTTTAATGCACTTACATATTGCCTGCCTGCACAGCACATAAGCTACAATTTCTCATAAAAATCAGGAGAGCTGAATAGCTGTAGAGAACACATAATCTAACATTTGCTCTAACACAAAAAACGGGTTAATTTTCTGTTATGAAAATTTTAAAGCCTCATATATGAAAGTTACAGAATTTAGCTGTTAACATCTGATAACTTTAGATACTAGGGAAAGCAAGACTAATATATCAGAACACAATAAACAATAAGCCACAATCAACAGGAAATCATGACAAACAATGTAACAAGTAGTCATTTTAGTGAAATTAAATTACTAGAACCAATATCTGAAATACTAGCTTGTTTCATATTGCACCAATAGGGATACAGAAAATTATAGAAAAAAAATAGGAAGGTGTTAAACTATCACACTCAATCAGGTCTCAAACTCCTTGAGTCACACTAAAATATCACCACAAAGCTAACCAGCAGGTCTGAAGTTTGGAAGGACCTTCAGTTTGGAGCTGGAAATTAAAAAGTAGCTCTCCTTTAATTTCCCATAGGCAAAGTAAATGTCGTATAAACATTGGTTGCATACACAAAGATACTTTGAAATTAAAAACAGGGTAAATTTCAAGTCACTCCATTGACTGAGGCCAGCTGGACAAACTTCTCTTCCCTACTAATCATTTATCAGCCTTATATTAGAAAAAAAAAAACCCCAAAACTAACTGATACGATCTTCAAAAAAGACATTTAAGATACATCTGAACCACTGGTGGCTGAAGCAGCGCCATTCTCCCCAGCAACACTGAATTTATTATCACCAAAATCTTCGACAACTTCTCTAGTACTTTAGCAAGAAGACAGCTGCGTGGTTTCCTCTCGTCATGGGCGACCCTTTGCGAGCAAAGGTACCAGGCAAACGGACGCAGGATCCACGTACCGCCAGACCACACCAGTTACTGCTGCTCCCCGAGCACAACACCTGTACCACGGCTTGGCCTCCCACAGCACACCCCGCAGAGTCCCCACCACCCCAGCTGTACCACAGCGGCCTGCAGCCCCCCTCCCAAGGCCCCCACAAATTCTCCGGGCTGCATCAGATGCCGCAACCCGCTCCTCTACAACGCCCCATGGCTCCTCTGCCCAGACCCGGCCGCCTTATGCCCCTTCCCCCAAGGCCCCCTCCTGCGCAAGGCTCCCCCAT
>JAVJGG010000061.1:9166454-9189049 GCA_035590195.1 Aviceda cuculoides | reverse complement strand
TCTCCTTTGGCACCGTCCAATCCAGGGTAGCCCTGGGGAAAAAGAGATGGGGGGGGGGTCACCCTCTGTGCCCCTGGGTGCCAGGGACACTGGGGGGGGCCGGGCGCCGGGCCCCCCCTCAGGAAGGACGGCACGAACTCGGCGGCATGGACGTTGGGCACGAAGGGCTTGGCGTTGACGTTCAGCTGCCGGCTGAAGGCCGCCCCGAGCAGCTCCTGCTGGGCCTCGGCCTCCGCGGCCGGCGGGGCGGACCCCGGGCCAGCGCCGCTGCCCGGCTCGATGTCCGCCTGATCCCAGCAGTCGGGAGCCGAGTCGCTGCTGCTCCCGCTGCCGCTCCCGTTCGCCTCCATTTTGTGGCTGCCCCAGAAGCCTCTGCGGCCCCGAAGCGTCTCCCAGCGTCCGGGGTAAGGGGGAAGCCGGCGGCGGCACCGACTCAGCACTCGCTCCGGCGATTCCGCGTGTACTCCACCGCCCCGACGCGAGCGCAGTATGGCCTCCCGGAGCTCCCGTACCGTCTCCCCATAGCCTGCCCTGCCGCCATTTTAGTAGTTTTCAGCTCCCCGGCGCCTCCTCCCGCAGCACGGCCGAGTCGAGGCGCGGGAACTACGGTGCCCATCATGACTTGCGCGAGCCCCTCTTGGCCCACCTCCCTGGAAGCGATGGGAAACGTAGTTGCCGGCGTTTTCTGCGTATGAAGAAACTACAATTCCTGTCAGCCTTTGCGCTCGCCTTTCACTTTATGCCGTCTCCGCCTCCAATCTCGGGGGGGGAGACGGGACATGTAGTTGGCACCAACGCCTCAGGCTGGGCAAGAACTACGCGTCCCAGCAGGCAAGGCGCCAGCCTTCCCTCAAGCGACGCCTGTGTTTTGCCCCGCAGGTTTCTGGGAAGTGCAGTTCGTAAAGGATGGCTGCTCCCCGTTCCCTCATCCCACACGAGGGTCGTTTCAGATGGGGCGGCCGTGTGGCACGCTGCCTCGCCGGGGGAGATGAGCCTGTCCCGGGCGCTCCCAGGGGCAGCCTGCGCCCGTCGCCGTCGAAGGGCCAGGCCAGCCCGGCCGGCGGGGGTGCGCGGCGGGCGCTGAGGAGAGCGGGCCCGACGTGGGTGTCGCCTCACTGGATTTCCCGCCCCCCTTAAGGACTGAGCCTCTGGAGTCAGGTGAAGACACGCTCGTTTTAGCTTTTATCTATGCAAAATTGCACCTACCTAGTCCTGGAAAGCATAGGTGTGAAATGACAATACAGGGACGGCACCTGTGTTGGGTCAGTAAACCTCCCAAATGAAGCTCAGGTGAGGTGAGAGCAAATGTTTCTGTGTGTGTCCAGCTGTAAGTTGACAGGATGCATTAAAAGTTCCAATTCTGGCAATTCTACAGCACCCTTTGACTTCTTTATTATAATTTAAAAAAAAAATCCAGGTAAGCCAAATTCATTAGGACTTGTCGAGTACTGAGGTCCTTGACTGGTAAGGCTATTAGAACTTATTAAAAAAAAACCCAAACAAACCAACAAAAAACTAAAACGAACCCAAAAAACATTGCTTGAAGTTAAGTATATTTGGAGGAGATAGGGAGGAACAGAGGGGAAATAAGTAGATTTTGGTTAGTAGGCTGCACATGGCTGTGGCAGCTTTTCATCTTGGAAGGCTCAGCCTAAGTGCTTATAACTAAATGAAGTGAGTGCTTGGGAGAAGGGAGTTTCTTGGAGTGCTTACATGCGAGGACTGAGTCATCTGCAGCACTATTTATATTGAACACTGTAGGGCAGGTTACGGAGTCATTTTGAAAGCAGGTGGGCTTAGAACTCAAATGTAAAGATCTCCATTCAGTAAAAAAATCCTGTGCACTTTTGGTTGGAGAATGACACAAACTTCCCTGAAGTGGCATTTACGTAACATAATCCTGACACAAGAACCAGATGGTTTCTGGCTGCACACCAGCAGCAACATGTACACCCTTAACAAGCAAAAAATTCTACATGGCAAGCAATACATGTGTTAATGGAAAAAAGTGCTGTGTTAATGAAAAATATGCTTCCAATTGACGCATTCAGGGAAAACACTAGTGTACAGGGCAGCACTTATAAAAATAAAAAAAGAAAAATCCCCACTGACATCACAGATAATTCATTTTGAAAGAAAAAAATGTGATTCACAACAAAAGACTATACACCTCTGCTAAGTGGAAGTCTTTCCTTCAAGCACCAAGAGCTTACACTCACCAGAGCCTGAAGAATGAGTTTTAAAGACCTTGTGAAAGCCACTTCTGGTTATTCTCTGGTGCAGAGCTCCTTTCCAGTTTTCAGACACGCATTGCTAGGGCCTCTGTTGTTCGAAGTTGAGTATAATTAAGGAAGATTCTCACTTGTGTTACTGTTGTAATATTTAGAATTTTGGTAAACTACAAGTAAAAGTTTCTCAGCTGCATGTGGCAATCATGTTTCTGTTTAAAAAAAAAAAAAAGTCATATGCAGTCCCACTGAGGGCTGGAATAAGATATGATCCATTTTAATCAGGGGAATGGAGGAAGGAGTTTGAAGTAAAGCTACAGGAGTAAGTAATAAGTTTCCGAAGCAGCTAGTATCATAAGGAATACCTCAATATAGGTTTGTTTGGGGTTTTTTTTTGTTTATGTGGTGGTGGTGTGGGTTTTTTGTTTGTTTGTTCTAAATACTAACCTTTGCCTGTTAGGTGACATTTATTAACCCCTAGGTATCAAATACATTTCTTTTAGTATGGAAACAAGGTAACGCCATTTGGAACAAACCAGCTCATGGGTTACTACTGTTGAATAATAGATATCTAAGTCCAGTGGAAACCAAGCTTCGTGAATTCTGCTGACAGAGCGGCTTGTTATTGTACACTTTTTATTGTCATTATGAGCATTTAATAGCTCAGGTTTATAATGACTGCAATGCTGTATTGCAAGCTTGTTTTTTGTTTGAGCCTTGACACAGCCTACAAGTCAGGAAAGGCTTAACTGGAGGCAGGTACTATATTTTCAGAGCCATTAAGACCTACCTTAAGATTACCAGCACACAGAACATGTAGGCAGCAATTCTTACATACACTTTGGCATTCCTTAAAAATGCTTTTTGAAGTTTTTTGAAATGGAGCTTCATTCTGCCAGTTCCTAAAGTACTAAGTCATAATTTTTAAACCTTTTTTTTTGGTGGGGTGGTGGTGGTGGTGGTGGTGCAGGGAGTGGGGCCAAATATATGTTTGATCAAAGGGATGGAAGTATGTATTACCGCTGATCTCAGCGGAGAAGAATTACTTGTGTTATCCAACATTCCTTCCTTCCCTGACAGGTACTTTTTCCCTAGGTACTTGCTAGGATATAAACAATTAGTCTACAGAATTTCAGAAGATGCCAGATGTCCTTCAGAGTGTAGGAACCTGTTCTGCAGGCCGTGCTGCACATAAGAATTGTGTAAACTCAAACACTAAGATTTTAACAGGGCTAGTAGTTTGTTTTTCCACTTACGAACAGCTGGTACTCAAAACAAAACCTGAGTGGAATCTTGATAATTTTACTGGCAAAATATGTACTGGAATGTAAATGGTCTTGTTCTCTTGAGGTTTTAAAGCATTATAAAAGCTTTTCTTGTTTAAATCTCTTTTGCATCAAAATGTTTACCTCTTCACTTAATAAATATTAAAAAGCTTTTCTTATTGAGAACCACCCATATAAATCCATCATCACATCATGACTGACTTAAATTATCAAAGCACTGCTTAGAAAAGAAGAGGCTGGACCACCTCAGGGTTAACATGTCAGGACTGGGGTGCAGAGAAACTGTTTCCCCCTCAGTTACAGTTCTACCCATCCTTGCACTGCCTTCTAGCTGTTGTTAGACCCTTCGCTGAGTCAGTCTGTCTCACTAAATTTAGCTACAGAGCAATCTACTTTCTTTTTCCTCCTGGGTTACTCGGATGAATCATCTCTTAAGAGGTGTTTGACAAATGCCAGAGCTGGTATAAGGTAAGACTGGGGAACAGGACTTCTTTTTTAGTGAGAGCAAGCTGTTCACATATTAAGCTACCTCAAGGTAGCTTCACCACTAGTTTGCAGCCTGTGATAAGTCAATCCTGTAGCAGTGAAATGGAGATCCTTGTTCATATGATATTAGGAATAGTATTGTGTACTTTAGTAATAACTTTCATCCAAGGTTCTCACAAGCACTTTACACCCTAGCAGATATACCAATGAAGTACCAATGTTTAGTTACGTGAACTGAAGCAGAAAAGAAAGATCTATTTCACTAAAAGGTTTCAGGCAGTTAACAGCTCGCCACCAACAGGTAAGCCTATTAAACTCCATAAAATAGCAGCGGTCTAAGGGGGAATGAGAGTGGTTTTAGGGTGCTGGGTTATGAGTTAATTGACTTAGTTTAGCTTGAGATCAGGTAAGTTTCTGAGCTGCTGCAAAATGGGAAAGAAAGCATTTGGCTGAGATTGGGAGGAGCAGGAAAGGAATAAGACTTCCCTTTCTGGTGTGGCAGCAAGCTGAAATTCAACTGACGCACTGTGAGCCGTGCCCTGAAATTTAGAAGTATTCAAATATGTACATTAGTTATGCACTTAAATGAGTAGCCTGTTATTTAGAATTGCTTTGAAGTCAGAATGAGCCTTTAAAAACAAAGCCAAAAGAACGAGTTATTTACCTAGGAGGAAGAAAAGACAAGAGTTACAAGGTAAACTATTAAAAGAGAAATATAGGAAACTTTCCTCAGATATGAAAGTACCATTCTAGAAGCATAGCTCTTTATCTGAGGCTTATGTGAAAGAACAGTCTCAAAAGACATTCTAGAAGTTAAGTTTAGCATTACTTAGAAGAAGCAGGTGGAGTTAAATGCATCTGGAAAGTTTTTTTTTTGAAAAAGTGAATTAAGGCTGCACCTAAGTACAACTGATAGACCTCTTGAAGGCTGCGTAAGAGTTTTTCTAAATACTTTCCATATTAGTGAGGTCTGACACAGAACTGAAAATACTGAACTAGTTTAAGTTTGATTAGGTACCAGGAGATTATAAATTAATATTCATAAACTCTGGCAAATTCTCTTTCCAGGTAGTCTGTGGAGATGTAGCTCAGAACTATAGAACAAAAAACACACTATGTTTCATCATGATGGCTTTTTCAAGAGCCAAGCCTATCCTAAGCTTCGCTGGTGTTCCTGGAAGCATAAGTGAATTATAAAGAGGCTTTTCTATTTGCACAAGGCTGTGTATAATCCAAATTAAGATATCTTGACCTGGAAATGTCTTTTCACTTATTTGTTTGTTCTAACCCTGCTATTTAATAAATGCTGTTTCTGACCTATTACTCTCTCTGCTGGATGCTCACATAATTGCTCTATTTGTGTTGTCTTACCATTAATGTATTTCAAGCTATTTGAATGGAAGAGATTAAAATAAAAGTCTTCTTTGGTTTTCCAAATATTTGAGGTCTCCAATCTAGAGTTAAAGCCTTTCTTTTAGAGCAGTTAAAGCATATATTGCAGGCTTCAAAAAAAAGCATAAAATTAATTGTTTTTACTTTAGAGAGCAAAAGAAATACATGGACCTATACACCAAAATACCAGTTTATAGTCCTCTGTGTCTATCTCCTTACCTCTCAAATAGTTCATATGCTCAGCTCATTATTTTCCAAGGTAATCATGCATCTTTCACTTTTGTATGTATACACAACCTTTCTTTCTCTTGCTTGTGTATCTCTAGAAATAAAGAATGAAAGGTCATCTTTTTTACAAGTGCCATCCCCTTTTTTGAGGTTACTTTAATTGGAGGCTCAGAGTTCTCAGCTGTGTGATCTAATGCTTAGTTAGCCTGTTTGGATTTGAGAAATCTGTAAGTTGGGTGCTAGCTAGTTCTTTTTCTAAGGTGCCCCTCTTTAAATGCACCTTAGTCACTGCAGTTTACTCCTTAGACAGAATTTCTTCTGTGGTTTTGATACCATGAGGCTTCAGACTGATAAATAGTAGGGGGAGAGTGGCTTAGGTAAGTAGTTTTGCTATCAAAACTGTTTGATATGTGTGGGGTTTATGTGTGTTGTGAAGAATCTATACGTAGTTTATAAACCTTACGACAGTTGAAAATGTTGTAAACAGCAGAAGGATTGCTTAATGTGGAAGGAATGTGCTGAGCAAAGAACACGCATCCAAGGAAGGGAAGAATGAGATCACTTAAACGATATATACAGCGACTGAGTTAGGACTGGAAAGGTTAGAGACAGGAGGGAATCTATTTTGAAGAAAGGCAGAGACTGTGTGGTTCTAGAGATCTGAAAGTCAGGTGTAGGATTGGTGGGAGGAGGCATCATGTCAGTTAAGATACTGAACCAGCTGAAAATAAATCCTGTTAAGTACAATACAGACCTCTGTTCAAATGTTCTTGTGCTTTCATCTTGATTAGTAACATTGTGATTAGAAAATTAACCTGCTGCTTTGTTAGAGTAAATTTGTTTTCACCTGTAAGTCTGTTGGATGGGGAGGGTAAATATTACAAGCATAACATACATAGATTCTCTGGAAGTGATGAATGGAAACAGAGGATAATTTTTCTCCCTGTGACAAATTTGAGAATCTCACGGGCTGGGATGCTGAGTTGATCGAGGAACAGTGATAACTTTTAAGTGCTAGATCCTCAGGAGATTTTCTTCCACTGGCTCTAAGCTAGTATTGCTCTAGCAGGAGACAAGTAACAGAGAGAATTTGCAATTCTGGATAACATCAAATTGTCAGTCTTGTAACTTGATATAGAAGTAGAAAAAGTGGCTAGCATTTAAAGTGGGGCTTACAGTCTAACATAGATGCACAAGGTGAGTCCCCACTAGCAAACAGAGTTCAGTTGTAGTTCATACGCTTTCTCTAGACTGTTAATAAAGAATGTTTTTGTGAGATAATGAAAACGTTGAACTTAGCACTGAAAATATCAAAACAGGGTGTTAATGCAGGGTATGTAACATGCTGTTTATTCACACCCTTTCTTATTGCAGTGACTCCCTGACAGGGAGAAGCTCAGAGCTGCTGTGTCTACTGTTGCGTTCCATAACATCTCTAGGCCAGATCTCCTGCCTTATACATGTGGTAAGAGTTTTATAACACTTGTGTTTCACATGGAAAGTTTTACATGGTATCTGTCTGTCTCCAGGTGGGTGGGAATACAAAACTAGTTCCATGTGGGATTTTCATGTGCTTTCTTTTCCTTTTCTTAGTTCTCCAGAATTCCAGCTGAGGGAGCATTTTGTCCATTAGAGATCCCTTAAGATTTTAGTTTTGGTAATGGCTGAAGCAAAATGGCATTATTCTCATGAAGAAAGAATAACAGTATCATGGTATTTTTAAAGCTGTTCTTCTATAGCTAGTTAACATGTTCACATTTTTGCAGAAAATAATTACTTCATTATGACATTGTGAGAGTGAAATAGTGAGCTAATTTCTAAATAGGACTAATTACTCCAGAATTATTCTGTGCCAGTATTTTTATTCCAGAGAAGGCAATTTGCATGGGGAATTATTCCAGAATAGGGATGGCTAAATCAATTACCATTTCCCTTCTGTCTTTAGAGAGAGCACATATTGGTACTGTGATGTTGTACATGGGAATTTGAAATACAGTAATTGCGTGTTACCTAAACTTGTCCACAAACACTTGAATAGCTAGAGGATTTGGTTAAAATTATCAGAAGAAAAATTCTTGTTAGACTTTAGTGTATGCCAAGCACTTTACATCATTCATAGGTATTCATGCATTTATTTTTGTTGTAACTCCATCACTCCTGTTGGCATTATACCACTGATTAGTTTTAGTTTGTTTTATCCATCTGCAATGTCACTAAAATAGTACTACGTGGGAGATTATTTTTCCAACACAAAATGTAAGTGCTTACATTAAAAAATGAAGAAAAGAATTAAGTTTACATTCTGTAAAAACTATTGCATCAACATAAAAATGTCACTGGCATTCTAATAAATATTAGCTTAATCCAAACTTGCTTGCACAATTATTGTTTTATGCATTGTCCTTAGTAGTTACATAACTATGTTGGCACATGTGGAACGTCAAGACAGATGAAAAGGTATCTTTCCCCAGAGGGTTTATTAACATTGCTTTTCTTCGCTATGCACTTAATCTTTTCCATAACTTGGTTCCTAGCTAAGTAAACTTTGAACGTAGTAATGGACACAGAAGTTGTCTGAGATTTAGTTGACAATGTTTACACTATTGTTATTTTATTTACTACTTTTAATGAACATTTTTCTCTTCAGTTGTTTTCTTCTTTAATCTTTTTTGGAAATACCAGATGTGGCAACGGCAACATCACTCTTTTCAAAGCAGTGGCCTAATTAAAGTGTGCTGAACCAAACAGGCAAAATGCACATTGTTCTTGATTTTGCACTGTGCCCAAATGACATTAAACAATATTGTGTCTAAAAAGAGCATTGTTCTGTGCAGCTTGTAAAAGTTAATGAACACAATGAATCCTTTAATAACCCCTTCCTTTTGTTTATTAACAGTGTGTACCCCATTCCTAGAACAACTTATCTCCTCCCAGCCATACAGTTGAAGCGTATGCTTAACAAAATACGGATTTCTGAAAATAACTTTTTTGGAAAGTTTTAATGCTTTTGTTAGGCAATAACTGTCTGTAAGTTAGGTTCCTTGAAGTGCAGTAACTTTTGGGAAGAAAAAGTGGTGTTTTTTTCCTATGTACATTGATCCCTCAGATTTTTAGGACTGTTGTGATGAGGTGATTTATAAGGGACTTTTTAAATTTGGATTTTTTTCTGTAAATAGCTTTAGAGAATTGGAGAGGACTCAGACCAAGCCTGTACTATAAGACTTGACAGCATAGGTCAGTTGCCTTAGTGAGTGGAAAAAAAAAAATTACAGGCGCTACCCAGAAGAGCTGTGCCAGCACAAAACGACAATGTAGAAGCAACTATACAGCCAGAAGAATTCCTTTGTCAGCCTAGCTAATGTTGTTTGTGAAGGGAATGTAATAGGCCTAGCAGAAAACCCTCTTTCTCTTGGTAAGTGCTATGTAATTATGCCAGCAGAATTTCTGAAGTACAGTCAGGCAAAAAAGCTGGCACAAGCATGAACAGAGAAACCCCAAAGCAGTGTCAGAACAAAGCTTTGTTGTTGAAGTTACGTGTGGTAAATAGACCTTAATCTACTGTTCCGTGAAAGATGAATTTCAATCTTTATGTTTAATTATTGCCATAATAGTATTACTTTCTTCGTTGTTTTCATTTTATTATTTCAGTGTTGAAACACACAATAGCTTTTTTCAAATTAAATAGTGAAAGATAAAATTCTCCTTACCTTTTTCAGGTGACTAATTTCTGTCACATAAGTAATACCAATTTAACACATGTTAAGAACGGGCACTGACAAGGATTTCTGAAAGTTTTAGGCTTCTGCAGATGTTTAAGGAAACCAACAGTCAAATTTGGGTGCATGTCAGGAAATGCTCTGGCTGGATGCTCACTGCTTGGTATGCTTGTATTCTGCCAAAGTGGCATGTAACTCTAGGTCTTCTGCTCACACAATAGAAGGCTGTAAACCTAGAGTGTGTCTGTGTGTGTGTGTACAGCTCCAAAATACTACCTCCTGGTCTGTCCTGTTACCTGCCTGTACTCCTTTCACCAGTAAAAATTACTTGATTTCTTGAAATCCTGTTCAGTAGTTTGATACCCTAATAGAATTGACAGTATGCTAAAATTATTCTTCTAAACAACAAATAGATGTTTTACTGCTTCCAGATGTAGATTTGAAGTTCAGAGAGGAGTTGTCAGTGGTCGATAATCATAATAGGAAAGCAAAGTGTATTTCACACTGGTCTTTATAAATTGTCCCTGGGTGTCACTCTTGAGTCAGACTGAAACACTTTAGAAGCAAATCTGAGAATTGTTTTTCCTTTTCTTCTTTCTGTTGTTTCTGCAGTTGACACTTTTCATCTTAAATTTATTTTCCATTACTCTCCATAATGATGTCAACTCCAGCAGGCCAGCTTGTCCGAATTATATTATTCTTAGAGGATATCTTGGGGAGTTTTTGAACTTAAGTTACAGAAGTCCACAGTAATAGCAGAAATACCTCCCTGGCAACACCTCCTGGATTTACAGTTAAATGACCAATTATTATATTGATAAATCCTTTCTCATTTTGTACAACTCTACTAATTTCTGTCAGCCTTTTGGAGCAAAATCAAGTGATGACGAGAAAGCGTTTATTAGTATCAACATGTAATTCTATGTCGAAAGCCAGTGCAAGCCCTGCAAATCCCGTAACTGAGGAAAACCTGAAATGTAACTTCACTGGTAAATAAGCTATATATTTATTATTCCCTAAAGGTAAGTATCGCTGTAGGAGAACCATCAGTATCCAGTCATCTCAGACATATTGTGTGTGTGTGTGTGCACAGCCTACATATAACAAAATAGTGTGCTGCTTAGAGGATTTAATATGTATTACACAAGGCAGTGGATAAATTAACATAAGATAACTACAGTTTCTAAGTAACAATATCCTTATCTTAATGTCACTTAATACATTTATTCTTAGTGCTTCTGGTTTTTGTTTCATTCGTTGGCTGAATCCAAGATTCTACTTTTATAAACAGCTTCTGAATTCAGGCATTACATCTCACATTAAAGCCAGTTGGTATAGTACACTTCTCCCAATAAAGTGCTAAAAGTTTTTTTTACTTTTAACTCCTTCCTATTAAAATTACTCAAAAATGAAGGTTGCACAACAATCTTGTTAAGATAGAAAATGTCTTCTTTACTCCTGTAGCACATCATTTCCCCAAATGAACACTTGCCTGCTTTCAGACCCTTTGGAAGTAGGACTTCTGAATGTTAGGATGTGCAGAAAACAAAGGCAACAGGCCATGACAACTGTAATTCCTCATAGTTTTTCTACGATTTGTCACCTCTGTTTCATCATTACATACATCAATAAAACTATATATAGCTAAGGAGAAAAGACTGACTTTTATGGTGGTTGTTTATATGAATGACACATTAGAGACCCTTTACTATCATTGCTCCCCAGTTTGCTATGTGTGAAAAATGCATTGCTTAATAATCAAGGATTTGTGTTTTGGGGCACATCTATCAAAAAAAAGTCATTTATCTCTAAAGGCTGAAAGCTTTGGGAAGTAGTAGTCCAACCGTAGGAGGAAAATTATTGCTGTAAGAGACAGCAGTATTCTCCAGAGCTCTGATGAAATGAGCTGTATTTAGCCTTTTACTTGAGGGGAGGTTACCTAGAGTTTGAAAAGATGAGACTTCTTTGTATTTACTTCTGTGTCTTGTGATAAATGTGTTTGAAGTCTAACTAGCCACATAGGAAAACTGTTTCTGGCCAACTGGTAATAAAGAGTGTAGATGTATCTGCCACTATATCTTATGATCCCATATACACAATATCTAATAATTAGACACAAATTAATTTCTACTCAAGAGTTTGACAAGACTTTTAAAATGAAGACATTGGTGCATTAGTTCGCCGAATTTGTACTTCTGTGGTAGACTTAGTTTCACATCCCCACTAGGTAATCAGCTGTTTATCTTTCTGTTCTGTTTCTGGCCTTTTCCCCAGGCCCTAGGGAGTAAAGCTCTATGAACTGACTGGATTAACAAATTAAAGCTGCTTGCCATGTGGTCAGGTAAGCCCTAGAGTCCTTCCTTGAGCTTCAGAGTGAAGAGCAGGACTATCCCTTTCACTAACACCAAGACATTTAATCAGCTTAACTGTATATAATCTAACCACATATTTGGTGACCTACAGACCAGTCTTACTAATTAGACATGAATCATCTTTGTGCCAAAATAGGCTGATTTAGAATATATCTCATTACATTTGAGTGACAAAATATTTTAGGAATCACAATATTAACACTTCTGCATATCATACAACAGATGTATTAAAGTACAATAACAGCAAGCTGTTTTGGGGAGAGAGGTATTTTGGGTACACAGGAAAAGCAATGGCTTTTAAGTAAAAACAGATGCACTTCTTCTGGACAAGGAAAACAGAGGAAAGAGTTTAATAGCAAAAAGTAAAGTAGTTGTGAAGACTAATAATACTACCTGTGGTAGGAGTTACATCCTGTAGTTCATTCCATTGTTAATCATCTCACAAAGTAATGTCAAGTCTTACACTCCTCTCTAATATTTTTCCCAGAAGTCCTATATTTGGGTTACATCTACTGGGAAGCATCTCTGCCTCAAGGTGAAGCTACTTGTGTAGCGTCAATAGATCATCTTAAAATTATGTTCTACATAACAGCACTGAGTTAACAGTATGCCTTGAGAATCTCTGGGGTTTTTTTTATTATTATTATCTGGTCTATGCAATTTCTTCCAAACTACTGTCAGTGTTGCTCTGTCAACATGTGCAGAGAGTTATAGAAAGGGGAAGAATGTGCATTGCCTGGAGGACATAAAACTGTATGAAGTTACCGTTGTCCGCTTGCTCCCATTACCCCTTTGAACTTCTTTGTATTACCAGTGACACCCTCAGTAAGAGCAGCAGCTATGGGTTCTTTTTACATAACACATCAAGACTTCAGTTACTTTTCTACAAATGTTCTTGATGTGCTTAAGAAAGCAATGCTGATTTAATCACCTAAGTTTCAAACTTAGAAATAGAATGTGTATCTTATACGTCACCGAAATGGTATTCCTTTTTTTTTTTTTCTTTTTTTTTCCCCCAGATCATCCAGAAAGATGCTATGATCTGGAAAGGAAAACTTAGGTTTTCTTCTTACATCGTGAACTTATAACTCTTTGTTTCATTAGACCATTCTAAACAGATTCAGACCAGTCCAGTCTGCCTTAGACTTATGTGAGTTATTTCAGACGGTTGTTTGAAAAATTCTTGAGCCATCTGGTTTTCTATAAAAGATTTATGACACCTATTGCATAATAGTATCTTTTGGAATGTATCTTACTTTTAAGTTATCAATGATGTATTTTTTTTTTTTTTTGCTTTAGTAGAGCACAGAAGCCTGAAGTTTGATTCCTTTTGAACCTCAGAAGAATCTGTGCTATAAAACTGGTCAGCTTTCCAGAAGGTTCTTTAAGGGTGTCACTTTACATTTCAGAAATGAAATTTGTAAGTTTCAGGGATGAAGTCATGTCTGCATTAACTGTACCAGAGAAAGTATTCTTACTGTTGAGCGTTAATTTAAATGGTGGTTGTGTTGACGATTTCAGTACATTTTCCCTGGAATTTAGAAATCCTATTTGGGTATAGCAATGGTGGGCATAGAGAAGTAATGTTATAAGCAGTGTGTATACTCATTCTAGACATATTTTATTATTTCTTTTGTTGCTTTTAGATCAACATTTCTCTCTGTAAGCCCATTCTTCACAGTTTTTATGAATAGTACCATATCATATCAAATATATATCAGTTGTAGGATACATTATGGTAATAAGTAGAGCAGGAGTGCATAACCAAGTTCAACAAAGACAAATGTAAGGTCTTGCACCTGGGAAAACATAATCCAGGAGTGCAGCACAGGCTGGGATCTACACAGCTGGGGAGCAGCTCTGTGGAAAGGGACCTGGGGGTCTTGGTGGCCAGCAAGCTCAATGAGAGAACAGTGTGCTGCTGCAGCAAAGCAAGCCAACAAGATGCTGGGTTGCATCAACAAGGGCATCACCAGCAGAGATAAAGAAGTCATTATGCCACTCAGTGCTTGTCAGGCCACGCCAGGAATACTGTGTTCAGTTTTGGTCCGTGCTATACAAAAAAAGATGTGGATAGCCTGGAAAGGGTCCAGAGAAGGGCCACAAAGATGATCAAAGGACTGGGAAGCCTGCCATATGAGAAAAGGCTGAGAGAACTGGGTTTGTGCAGCCTTGAGAAAAGAAGGCTTAGGGGAGACCTTACCACCACGTTCCAGTATTTAAAAGGTGGCTACAAAGAAGATGGAGACTCCTTTTTTACAAGGAGTTATGTGGAAATGACAAGGGGTAATGGGTACAAGTTACTCCTGAGGAGATTCTGATTGGACACAAGAGAAAAAATTTTCACAATGAGGACAATCAGCCATTGGAATAACCTCCCCAGGGAAGTGGTGGATTCCCCAGTATTGGACACTTTTAAGATTCAGCTAGACAGGGCACTGGGCCATCTTGTCTAGACCATGCTTTTGCCAAGAATGGTTGGATCAGATGATCCTTGAGGTCCTTTCCAACCTGGTATTCTATGATTCTATGAAGATATAGGTTTCCCATAAGGGAACAATAAAATGAATAAGAAAATAAGGTAGGTGGAAGGTATTCAAAGGGAAATACTGGCATAGGTAAAAAGTGGATAGCTTTGAGAATTGGTTTTTGGATTGATAATAGTGTTTTCTGTAGTGACCTTGAATCAAAATGTAGGAGCATGCTAACAAAGACCGGATCAAAAGAAAGCAGGATCAGTACACAAGAGGAATTAGTTTGGAATTAGAACAGTAATAAAGCTCTGAAATGCAGTGCTATGAACTGCAAGCTCACACACTGAAGAACTAATAAACATAGCTACTTTAAGTTTAGGTGCCCTCCAACCTGAATCGCCCTATCCTATAGAAGCTCATCAGCTACAAAAAAATGTGAGAGGGAATAAATCTGGGTAATAGTAGTTCATCAGAGAAGACCTACATGACTCTTGTATAACTTACCCAAGAATTAAGAAAAATGAGAAGCTGAACAGAGTTACATGCTTTGAGTAAGTATCAACATCACTAAGGTACGACTGAGGTTCCTTACCTAGACTTATGGGCATATTTCTAAAACAACTCATTCCCCCTCAAAAAAGTGAAGCAGAGAACTACAAGGATGAACAAGGAGTGGAGAGCCTTTCAAACAGGTGGAAAATAAAAGGTTTGCTTGCCTAACCTAGCAGACAAAAGGCTGTCAGGGAACACTGGTTTTCTAAAAGATGCCAAAAGAAAAGGAGTAACTCAACCCAAAGACAACGTTAGCATAAGAAAGAAAGTGTAGAAAATGGCCATTAATAGATGCAGACTGGAAATTACATATAGATCCTCAGTCAGAGTCATTCTGAAACAACCATCCAATAGGACTAATGGGGTGACAAAACCACCACCACTCTTAAAACTGAAGCTTGATGTATGTGTGAACTTGATCAAATGAAGTCATAACCTAAGCTATCAGTCAGACTGGCTGATAAATCAAGACTTTTTTCCTGCCAAATGCACTACATTAAAATTTTTTTTGCCCTTGATAAAATTGAAATGTTTGGATATAGGGGGAAATGTTTTCCCTAAATGAATGCAAAAAAAAGGTGAAATATTGAAAAATTTCCAACTTTTCCACCATGTTTCTGATGTGGAAGAATATATGTGTGTTATTTTAAATTATACTGAAAACAAATACTGGGATTTTCTGTAAGTAAGGAATTCTGGTTTCCTGCTTGTATTTGCTGCAGCCAGAGGTCCTTCTGACTTGCTCTTTTTTTGTTGTTTTTCCTCCTCCCAGGCTCGCCAGTCACACCACCATACATCTTACTGGAAAAGGCGTCTTAAACATGGATTTACACTAGCATGCAGTGTGGACAGCTTGGAAAGGTTCCACAAACATGCTGAGATCCTGATTCCTTCCTGGCCTAACAACATGTTTCAGTTCCAGCTCTCAAAAAATAAAACAGTATGAGATTGAATGCAACAAAATAAGAGGTTTCTAGACTCTTTCTTCCACAAATTCGATCAATGCTTGTTCACACGAGCAAAGTCCTTACAGTGTGTACCAAGGAATGCTAGTCTGGGGAGAAAACTTCATGCACAGCTTAATTTCTCAGGTCCATGTCAATATCTTTCAAGAATAATCTTGGAGGTTTTTAGACTAGGTTTTATGAGATATTAATGACTGCACTCCTCTGTAACCAAGGCTGTGGTTTCGCTAAGCTACTCACTGCAAGCACCCTTCCGCAGGCCGCAGCTCTGGGCAGGCAGCAGCCACTGGGCACACTGCAGCTGGCCGCACTGGAACTCCCCAGCCCACGGGCAGTGGAAGCCAGTGGAAAGCTGCTGCTCCCAGGGACGGTGCTTTCTCCAGAGGAAATGGAAGGACGCTGGGGGAAAAAAGCACAGCTGCTAGGTGGAACTATCCCTCCATGTATTGTAGGGCATCGCTCTTCTGCAACACAGGACCCAGGCGAATCTTGCAATCGCTCATCAAACTACCACTAGTTCTTTACAAAATTTTATTTTACCTTGAACATGAAGCATATTACCAATCTCTGATAGCAGGATGACAGAAAAACAACACATTAGAAAAAGTCACTTAAAAAGCATCGGTTAAGCTCTGCCTTAATTTAAGAAACAGATTTTAAATTCTCATGGGAACTCTGCCTTTGCTCTCTATGTAAAAGCAAGCAATATACCTCATTAGCAAAGCACACACTGAAAATTACACATAGCTTGCTTAAAATGAAAGAGGAAACAGCATAACAAACATTGCAGGTAGCCAGCCAGCAGTTGGACCTTTCCCCTTATAGACCTGCTTCTTCAATTAGCAACTGCAGTCCTTAGGGAGAAAGAGCAAAGGGTATATAACTTAATTATGCAGAACTGTTACAGTGGGGTTGTGCAAACATTTTTTTAATTTGTATTTTTGTCAAATCATAGCTACAAGCCAGCTATACCAGGTTTCTGTTCTTTTTTATTTTTTAATGCTATTCTCATGTAAGTGGAATCACCCACATGGAACCTTTTGTAGCTGACAGTACCATCTTCAATAAAACCTTGGCCATTCTTAAACCAGTAGTTCTACCCTTGCCTTTCACCTTGGTTTTAAGCAAAAAGTTACATGGCAAAATAGGTGATAATACTTCCATAATAAGTGCAGATATTTCTTATAATTTATAAAAATCTGATATATGCTTTCACTCACAGAACACTTGGAGTTATGACATATGAAATGTACACAAGCCAATGGGATTCACACACATATGAAGTCAAAGCCAGCCACATTGTTTCCAAATCAAATACTGTGTATGTTGGCTGCATGTGAAAAATTTCACAGTAATTTATACCTGACCAATGCCATTTAAGGTCTAATCCTGCTCCCAGTGGCATTTCCAGCAATTTTGCAAAGGACTTCAGTGGTAACAGGAGTATGATAGGACACTTAAATACAAAATACCAAATATTATAGTTAATTTTATTCCTACTAAAACTGATGATCTCTTTAAAAACACTTGAGATTCAACTGATGCAAGTTATAAAAAAAAAAAAAAATTGGAGTTTTTTTTCTAAAGGAACATACAACCTTTGGGATCATTATTTATAATGTTTATAATGTCAGAGGTACTTCTGTTCCTGCTTATGGGATTATTGCTGGTCACCTTCCTGAGACTTGAAACACCATAAAAGACAAGCACCATACTTATTCCTCTAAATTAGTAATTTGGTCCCTTTCTAAATGGATCTCTCCCCACAATTACACTAAAACATAGTGATGGGTCACAAATTCCAGGGGGTCCAACTGGTCCTGGCATTCCCGGACTGCCACGATCTCCATCTTTACCAGGCTGCCCACGCTCTCCAGGACGTCCTTCCTTACTCATGCCTGGCGGACCTTCAGGACCTTAATGACACACATGCAATGAACAAATACATTACAAAGTATTTTTATTAAAATGAAAACAAGAGCAAGTATGAACCCATAAACCCCCTGCTCTTTGATGAATTATGCAGATAAAGAAAACTTCGCTTTCTGAAAAAGACACTTCTTGTCACAAACTGCTTATTTGTTTATATAAACAACATAATACCTTGATAAGATTTTTTTTAAAAGCACGTGGAAAACACTTTAAATCAAAATAACATTTAAAAGGAAATATAAAAATCTACTTTAGTACACTGTTATACTTCATGATATAATCTGGAACCACCATGACATGAATCAGAGTCCTCCTATTTCTATTCGTTTATCTGGCTTTGGATTAGGCCCTAATATCTCTTCCAAATGCTCAGCTTTGCATTTTGCATTAATACACTGCTGTTAGGAAGAACATTTCCCTTCACTAAGCAATGCTTACACATCACATGACTGTATCGGGGCTCACTTTTCAGGTAATAACTGACTTCAAGATCCATCTATCAAGAAACCGCAGTCTTATGTACCAATCTCTACAAGATCTCTCTTATATTAAATAATGTATTATATGACAATTTAAAAGGCGCAAGAGACAGGCATTAGCCATAAAACATATATGGCAACTAAGATGTGTAAAAACTATCTACGTTTTTCCAAATTATATTAACATTTTTTCTAAACCACATTTTTTTTTAAATTATTAGCATGCACTGAATCTGCACAGCTGAACCATCCCTCACCTGGAGGTCCTGGTGGGCCTTGGATCCCAGGAACCCCAATTCCTTGATTGCCCTTTGCACCGTTTTTCCCTGGCAGTCCTGTGAATTAGCAAACACATATGTATCTTTGCTCACTAAGAATATTTTCATCCAATGAATTAGGACGTCAGCATTTGATAATACTTATTGAATAAGAAATATAATAGTTCAAAAGCAAATAATGGGATGTAAAATAAGCATTTCCTTGTAACCTGCACAGTGTAACCAGGTTCTAAATTATCCTAATTTCTGCTGAATTAAGAGCTGATGTAGCACCTGTTAAGCAGACAGGCACTATGAGCTGAGGGAATAGATGATGAGTAATTAAGAAATTTGCTGTCATTGTCTTTCCATTGGCAAAGATTTTAAGAAGTTGTATGAAGGAAGTGTAAGGTATTCACCACAGTCCCAGTGGAATATAGAATATATAGACAATCTTCCACAACATATGGCAGAATTGAATCTCCACCAAAGAAATACTGAGAGGGCCAAAATATGTGCTCTCTTACACTAGTACAACCCAATAAATTCAGTTTCTTCATAGAAACAAATACCTATTTTTCCAACTCTTATGGAATAGCCAGAACTGTTAGTGTCAGCTCCATAGGAAAACTGCACATTCTCCTGCTGGAGGTGAAATTATAAAGGAACTACAGACAAATCATCATTACATCCAAAATGAATTTGATGTGCTAGGTCACAGTTAATAAGTCACAAAGAAAGTAAATATTTACCAACCACTTGCCTGCCCACCTTTGGTGCATTACTGTATTTCATACAGCTTTCCTGATTATTTTGATGCTATAGGAAACACAGGCGCTGCTGGGACCAGTTACCAAATTATGGACTTCACTTAGTCTATTGGTCTAGTTCCAGACCATATATGCACACTTAACTTAAAGTCTGCACATACATCACAGAAATCAGTTGGAATGCTCAGATGGATAAGTTACCTGAAAGCATAAACCTTAGCCTGCCAAAAAAGAAACCAGAATGTTTAAGAAAAGCACAAAGAAAGGAGTAAAAATCCTTATGAGATAAAAAGAATAACAGGAGAAAATCCCAGGAAATCAGAGGGAGTATAAAGGTTGTCGCATGCCAAAAATCAGCCTACAAGGTAGCAGATAGTAAATAGCCAGTGAATAAATACTCTCTTTAAAATAGCAGAAACAAAGAAGTTTGGAAGAAAAGAAACCAGAAAACATGGGAATACATTGAAATCCATGCCTAAGCACATTTGATCTAAAAAAAAAAATCTAAACACAGTTAAAAACATATATATGAGACTACGAACTCTCTAAAAAGATCAAAACAAAGTTTGACTATAGTAGAACTGAACACTAGCTATCTTGTTGCATTCTTGTACTTTCTCTTCTGACACGCGTTCTTCGTAAGCGGTGAAACATTCACATTGCACCATGTCCTCAATTACACTCTGTGATACAAACCCAGCTATTCCCTTACCCCACCCTGCACTAATCCCATTCAAAACTGGAAACAGAAAACAAAGTCATAAAGACTATTAGCACCGTGACACATGCACACAGTACCTCTTGTCCCACGAGCCCCCGGACGACCTGGGATGCCTGTCAGCCCCGGAATGCCATCGTTTCCTGGTAAACCAGGAAACCCTCTTGGCCCTTCAGGGCCTCTTGGACCTGGTGGACCTGGAAGTCCTGGGGAAGCACTTTGGGACTGACAGTGGTTACAGTTTTGTAGCCTTCCACTCTGGAGGATGGCAGGCATCTGGGCTGGGAGAAGTCAAACAAAAAATTGCTTAGAGTGTTGTAACAATAAAATATTGCCCCCTACCCACTAATACAAAACCAGTTTCCTCTCTTTAGAGAACATGATACCTTTAGGAAACAACATGGTAAAGCATGGAACCTGTGGTGTGGAAATATATTTCCACGCCTGTAGGAAAACAAGTGACAAATCAGCAATATCAATCTTGCCTTCAAGAAACCATCTTTATAATTATCAGGAAACTTCTTTAGCACTTTAAACAAGGGAAGAAGAGTAAAGAGGCTTTCAAACTTACTTCTCAGTACATCGGAACACACTTGTCGAATAAATTCTTCTGAAAATTCTCGTGCCTGTATTGAACAGAGAACGGATAAAAAAACAGAAACCATGCATTTGTTTGGGGTTTTTAAGGTACCCAAAAGGACAAGTTTGAGGTCCTATACATACAGGTTTTCCATCTGATCCAGGTGGTCCTGGTGGTCCTCTATCTCCTGGCTGACCTCTGAGACCAGGAGGTCCAACCAAACCCTGGATACCGGATTCTCCTTTTTGCCCATTAGTGCCTTGAATGCCTGGATCTCCTTTCTCACCCTTCTGGAATGAAAACCAACGAAAAGCCAATTGCATCTTCACAGATGACTTGGAAACTAGGTAGCACCAAGCAAACATATTTTGAGAAAATCTTCATTGATGATCTTCATAAAATGAATATAAGTTGTCACTGAAAATTAACTTGAAACTGATGAGATCTACTTTACTAAAATATAGTGAAGTTTTCAGATTCTTTAGTAACTGTTTCAGATACAATTATTTACGAAATATAACTAGAAATAAATTACCTTTTTTTTTTAACTTTAAGGACCCATTTTACTTACTAATTAATATAAACCAAAATAGTCTTCATTATTCACATATGGAAGGAAAGGCTTTATTCACTTTTTTGTAAGTATTAAAGAAATTTGTTACAGTACATTAAAATCCTTAGAGGGCTGAAAAAACGAGAAGTTAAATTCTGGCATTACTGAAGTTCTTGGTAAACTTACTATAAGAATCAAGACTTTTACCCTATGTCTGTAGTGTATAAGACAAAGGAAAAAAATAGTTTGATTTCAGTTAGGATTTTTTTGTTGGGTTTTTTTTTCATGATTGATAACCACTGTAGTCTATTTGCTTCACTGGAAAAGGCCAAAATAATACTGGGAAGTATTTTGCTCTATCTTCATCAAAGCAATGGGTCTTCTATGTATGGAATTACCTACTGCAATAGTTCATGTGGAACTCTTTCCCTATGCTGGAGCCAACAAAACATCAATACAATTTAATTTGGTACATGCCCAACATTAAAGTTAGTATACTATGTTTGCTCCCTGATGAATTTTTTCCTTCCATTTTTTCACAGCTTCTACATAATGTTATCAGTTGCTCCAAAATTTTCTTTTGCCATGTTCAACCATTTTAGATGGAATTATGGCAACAAGGCAGCAGGATTACTATATACGACAAAACGTATTGGAGCAAATAATGCAAGTTTAAGAAGCACTCAAGCATGCAGTCTTCATAGACTTACACTGAATTTTAAATTATAGTATTCATATTACTTTGTATCATTCTATATAGTACTTATCAAAATGCTTTACATCAGAAAAATTCAAAGTTTTCTGGCTTGGTCTGAATTAGCAACAATGGCCAGAGTTCTTCACATGAATTATTACAGGGTAACAAGCTTCAAATTCAGTATTGGACTTAGTTCTATGCAGAGATCTAGCCACTAAAATAAGACACATGTTTTTCCTCTTAAAAAAAACCCAGATAAATGCAACAAAATGTGACCAATGTCAGTCAAGTGCTTAGGAGTACTGCTGGAAAGCTGGTCCACCAGTAAGACGCCATGCAAGAACTCAACAGTAGTCCATACCCTCTCCCCACTACAAAAGTTATACATGAATTCAGAACTGACTTTTACCAAGCTTGTAATTGTATTTTATTTTCTTGATACTGTCAACTCGAATTCTGTAGGCCTAGAGAATTGATACTCTTAGTTACACGAGGTAGATTTGTACTTGTTTGTTTCTATTATATAATTACATTTTTTTTTTTCATTTAACAGGGTCAGCAAGGCTCAGAGATAAACATGTGGAGCACGTGTAGCTGCCTGTAGCTATACTAGAAGTTATATGTGCTGGGATCTGAAAATCATGCTGTTCTTGTGGCTAGAAGTTATCTGGTTTAATTTTATTTACTCTTACAGCTATGGACTATGTTTACATAAAAGACATCTGACTTGCAAGTTGATTTATTTGGACAAAATGTTAAAGGGGCTAGTGTCATGGTTTAACCTCAGCCAGCAACTAAGCACCACGCAGCCGCTCACTCACTTCCCCCCCAACCCCAGTGGGATGGGGGAGGAAAATCAGGAAAAGAAGTAAAACTCGTGGGTTGAGATAAGAACAGTTTAATAGAACAG
>JAVJGG010000061.1:9121602-9159331 GCA_035590195.1 Aviceda cuculoides | reverse complement strand
TCCCCGTCGGGGTGCTCCCCCAGCACTGGGGGGGTGAGGGGGGGGCCTGGGGGGCTTTTGGGCGCTCGCCCCCCCGCCCCCCTTCACCGGGCACCCCGAGTCGCGGCGGGGGGGGGGCTGGAGCAGGCGTGACTGAGCCCGGGGGGTCGCTCCCCTCGGTGGTACCCCCGGTTTGCGGAGTTGGGGGGCTCCTGCCCTGGCGTGGGGCTCGGGGGGCGTGGGCGGGGGGGTCTTTTCTTGCACCTTGGGGCCGTTTTCGGGGCTCCTGCTGCAGCGTGGGAGTGTTTTTTTGAGGGTCCTCTGCCATGGTGAGGGGCTATGGGGCAGGTTTAGGGGGCTGCCACTGCGGTGGGGGGCTTACGGAGAGAGTAGGGGAGGGCCCCCACTGTGGCGTGGGCCTCCAGGATGAGGTTTCGGGGGGGCTCCCCCTGTGCTGAGGGGCTCCTGAGGAGGTTTGAGAGGGCTCCTGCTGTGCGGAGGGGTCAGGGGGCGGTTTTGGGGGTTCCCACCGTGGTGTGGGGCCCACAGAGGAATTTTTGGGGGCCTCCTACAGCAGCGCAGGGCTCACAGAGAGAATTTGGGGGCCCCCCATCGCAGTGTGATATCCATAGGAAGGTTTGGGGGGGCCCCCTACACGGGGGTTGGAGGCTTCCGCTGTGGCATGGGGCCTGTGGGGAGGACTTGGGGTCCCCTGCGCTGGTGTGGGGCGGGTTGGGATCCCCCTTTCTCCCCGGGGGGGCTGGGGGCTGCGGCGTGGCGAGGCGCAGGAGACCTCGGCCTCGCTGGCCCCGCAGCGAGGGGCAGGGCTCGGCCGTTGCCTGCACCGCCGCACCCCGCTCCTGGTTTTGGGTCCCAGAGCCGCCCAGAAGTGGTGTTTTACTTCGTTTTAAGTCCTCAAACCTGCCCTCGGGCGTGACACTGGCTCACGGCACGGGTGGTGCTGGTCTCGGGGATTTCTGGTGCCTCAACGGTGCACGGCACGAGTGGTGCTGGTCTCGGGGGTTTCTGGTGCCTCAACGGTGCAAAATCACAGGAGATATGCCCGAGAATATAAATGAGCAGGAGAAAATAGTAATAAAAAAATAATACGAACTTGCTAACATGCAGTTGGTGAGAAGCATGAGTAGTGGAACAAAGTGGTCCGTTCCATAATTAGAGTGTATTGCTGCTGTTTCTCTAACGCAGCCCTGACGAGGATGTGTCGAGCGTGGATGTGTTCATTTCTGGCTCCGCGTTACAGCCAAGCGGTGTGTGGGTGTGCTAAATCCTGAGGGTTTTGAGGTGTTTGTGAGGGGGATGTTTAAAAGCTTTGCATGAGAATTGGGTCCCATAAACTTCAGGACTGGAGAAAGCATAGCCACTTGAACGGGCCAGCGTGGAGACTTGTTTGGTTGTATGGAGGAATAAATTTTAATAGATTTTTCCTGTGAATAGGTGGCACTTAGTATGTCTTAAAACACACTGGCAAGGGTTGGTTGGTTTGTTTGTTTGTTTTTTAAGAAGGGAGGTGCTTTAGTAAATGCTTTCGTGGGTCTACTTATACAACTTCAGTAACGGAAGTTGCAGACGACGCTGCGCTTGAAAATTAGGTTGTATGTTTTTCTCCCACTGTGATTTAATATATGGTGAGACCTGTTGCCAAAGATAGTAAAAAAAAAAAATAATAAAAAAAATTGAAGAGTTAACCAGAGTAACTAAATGCAACGTGTTTTATGGATAGTAGTAATTTCTGAAAATGAAACAAAAAATGAAAATGAAAACACTTCAGTTGTATTTTTCTCTGTTTTGTTCTCACCCTTGTGGTAAGAAGAAAAAAAAAGACTTCTATGGAAGAATAGATAAAGAAAAAAAAAGATTATTGTGGGGAAACCTGTTAATTAGCATTGTGAAAAATGCAAGTAACATTCAAATCTTTCAAACCATGGAAAAAAAGTTTATCAAATGTTTCAGATCTTGACACAATATAGACTAAAACCTAATTCTGAAGTTTTTAAGAGTCTGCATTTTCCTACGGAAAACTTCAGCCCTTCAGTGATGAATTCAGGCTGGGACTAGCCTTGTGCAAATTTGTGCACATCAGAGCCTAAATCTTCCTAGGAGACTAATCTTTGGGAGCTCTATTTGAATTCTGTGACTCAAAAGGCAAGGTGGCACCTCTCGTGGCATAAAGCCTCATCATGTAGTTATTTTTAATACCTTTAATTTTTTTTTTTAACAATGAGGAGATACAGGTTTATGAGGAGAGAAAACATTTAATTTCTTAATATAGAATAATGCCTAAGGTTACATTAAAGCTAGTAGTTCAATTGCATGGGTAACCTACCCCTGTGTAGCCCTTGCCAAGACCTATATGACATTTCCAACAATTTCGATTAGACAGCAAGATAACGAAAAGAATGCTAATTTTACACTTTGCTAAACATTACTGTTACACAGTACTGTACAGTATTTTTCCAGAATAACGTAAGTAGAACAGATCAGGACAGAGGAATGTGTGTCATTATGATGCTTGTTTCAGATAAAGGAGAGAGCTAATGTTAACATCATCAAATTTAACCATGTTCTTTTTTTAGTGGCAGAAACAGTACTGTCTACACCTATTTCCCTGCCCAATTTTAGCCCTTAAAAATAAAAGGGCTGTTCGTAAGATACAGATAGAAGCAGCTCTTTTCCTAATGACTGTAATTATTTTTAACATACATTTTTTTAGCTACAGTGTATTTCTAGTGGATGTGAAGGTAACTTCCTGTTGATTTGAGCATTGTTTTAATATTACTAATGCTGCTTACTAATTACATACTCATATTTTATCGGACAGTGTCAAATAGGCTAAACTTTAAAGGGAAGTAACACAGGGATACTAGATATATGTACTTGTCAAGAATTAGGGGTGGTGTCATTTGTTTAATGGCAGTTTCAAAAAACATAAAAATGCAACTAATTCAGGATGAGGCAGTAGAATCATAATAATGTAGTAAAAGGTAGTATTTAAATTAGGTCTGTATTTGTTTTATCTTAAACTTGTACCCTGAGAACCTGTACTACAGCAAGAAAAAGAAATCGGAGTCTGAAATTTTGCATACAAGACTTCAGGAAGTATGTAAGGGCAATCTGAGGTTTGTTTTGTTTTTTTTTTTTTAACCTATATGCTACATACGGTGGTGAAGAGAGCTGTACCTATAAAGAATTGGATGAAAATCCTGTTTTCCTTTATTTGCATAGTCAGTTTTCTTCTGCTGTAGGTGTGGATATTTCTGTCAGGGTATGGAGAGAAGTTTGCTTTAAAAATAGGAAAGCATGACTGTGAACAACAAAAGATGACAAGAGTCACAGAGGCAGGTGCAGTACCTGAGACTATTTTTAACCCTTTTTGACTGAGTAGATGTTTATGGGAGGAGTCTGTTTAAGTTTCTCAGTTTTTGCAGCCTTATGTTTTCACAATTATTTTTAGACTCATGTATGAACTTCCTTTTTTATTACAATAGTTTAAATATAGCCTTTTTTCTGAGTAATGCTGGTTTTATGCATTTTATGTTTTGTATTTGTATGTGTTACTGCCATTTTTACCACTGTTCTGAATCAATAGAAAAGTATTTTTGTTAGTTTGTAATACACCGTTAAGTGTTTAAGTCAACTAGAGTGGATCACACTTAATTGGTGCTCTTGTCTGAAAATATACTCTTTTTAATTTTTGTTAAAGACTTAGTCTAGAAAATGAAGACTGTAAAAGAACAAAGTCTTAGAGTTGGTAGAGATTTATTTTTACCTTCTATCTACTTGAAACAAAAATATTGCTAAATAGTACTACGTTTTCTAGGCTTATTACAAAGAAAAATATATCATCTGCTTGAAAAAACACACAACTTAATCTTTCAATTTTTAAAAAGTGTTAGACTTCGTGAATGTTCTTTTTCTTCTACTTGCAAAATTTCTGTGTTAAGCACAGCAGTAGAAGAATTCTGAAGACATGCGTTGACCAGAAACCTCGGCCAGCCCTCATTATTGACATTATGTGGCCTCACAGCCCTGTTAATTGTGAAGGAGATCTGAACTGCTTATGGAAATTATTGGTTCTAATCATGTGTAGTCGTAATTGTTATTAGTACAAGTGTACAAGTAAAATAAAGACAAAATACACGCTACACTGCACTAAGTCTGCGTAAATTTAAGGCTGTTTGATATCACATGCTTTAGTCTTTTAGAACATCGATTAACATAGTGATCATCTGTAGGTTTTCTGTATTTATGCATTTTTTTATGTTGTTCACAGTCTAGTATCTAGTTGCAAACCATTCCTGTGTTACCAAATAGACACAAAGATGCCAAAGAGATGTGAATTTAAAAACTAACATATATTGCATTTGGAAGACAAACTTAACCCACATACTTCATATTTTCATTTGATAGATGTTTTTCAGGTTGCAAAATTATTAATTACATGCATTAGTTCTCAAGTAGTCTCAAACAGTTAATATAAAGAGGAATGTTGCATTAATGCCTATTCTCACAGGTATGTGGGTAGTATAAGACTGTAGAAGTAATGCGTTTTGAAACAGTGCAGAAAAACTGCAGGTTTGTTTATATTCAATGTTACTGTGCATGAGTTTGTACTGAAAGTTGGGATTTAATTGTTTTCCTTATTTTACAGTTACGTGATTTATTATAAGGCATTTAGATGCATAGGCATGTGTCTCCATTTTTGGCAACACATGCATAGTAAGAACACTGAACATAATTTAATAAAATTGTGATCTCTGAAGGAACACAAAGTGGAGTAGTAGGGATTATATGAATTTAACCTTATCTTCACAGTGGCATAACTAGCACAGTTGTTTGGAAGTTAAAACCTCCTTGGTATGGGGTTTGTTTCTAGAGTCCTTTACTAGCATTGAACATTGTTTGCATCTTCACCTGACTTTCCATGCACTGGAGTATTTGACTAACAGAACCAAATCTCATACATCATGTGTCTGCACAGTTTGAGTCAGAGTTCAAAATCGGAAGTATAACTTCTTGAAAATCCACCGTGCTCAGCTAAATAAGCATTGTGAAGCTTAGTTAGCTAGCAGCTACATTTGCACATTTTTCCTATTGTTTTCTTTGTTCTGGCATTGTGTATTATAGACTTCTAGGTTTTTCTTCTCCTGATCCCATATTTAAGATGAAACAAAGGCAGAATAATTTCACTAGCACAAATTCTGTCTCCTTCTGCTGGTTTAGGAGCAAACTGTTTTGAATGGGATTACAAAGATAGGAAATTCTGGGATTGGGACCCTGCAGTGTTGGACAGCAAGAGGAAGAGACACATGTCTTTGATGTCATCTCTATTTAGTAGAGGACTTATTGTGTAGTGTTTGATTTTCAGTATCTGGAGGAACTTGCTTGTGCAGAGTTTTGGTAATTGGCTTTCAGTCTATGCATATATTAGTTGTATGTTCTTTAAGAGGAAAAGAAGAATGGAATGACTTTAATTCCAGAGAGGTCACAGAGGTTTTTGAAGGACATTTTGAACTTAAGCTCAGAATAAAGAAATTATAGAGGTGATATAGGTTAATTAAACAATAAATTTTACACATATTCACAGGAGTTTATAAAGCATATTCCAACAAGCAAAGTGTTATGCTATTTGTTGTTGAAATGATTGAGAAGTTAAAGATTGTCTTGTGTAGTTGCTTGTATAGTAACAAACTAGATTTTATAGGTGTTAATCAGAAATAACTATGCTGGCAGTTAAATTTTAGGGGATTTATTGTAACAATTGCTCTCTGTTCATCTGACTTAGAAGTCTTTCTGCAGTAAGGTTGTTTGACACTAAGAAAATATTCCTGCTGTCTCTTTCCCATTTTCCATTCTTGTGCTATGATGACATATTACCCTGGTAGTTGTCCCAGTATGAAGATTTATGGGGTTGCAGTGTAAGCTCCATCATACACCTAATACAACCAACCAAAAAAAAAAAAAAAAAAAACTTAAACTAGGTCAATTCCAGGCCCCACAGGTGATTGTGCTAAGAAGCTAGGGGCAAGCTGGGCTGATTGTGCACAATTATACTGTATTTGGTATTGCTGCAATATGCCTTATATCATTAAACCAAAATCTTACTAAAATAAGACTCTAGATATTTCAAACTCTAGATATTTCAAAGTATTCCTGCGTTTTAGAGAAAGGCTAATTGGAACCTCAAAACACAGACTTACACTGCATCGTTTTACTTAGAGAAAATATATTAATAAATTTAATGGAATAATTGGCTTGGGAAGAAAGTTTCAGGGCCCTGGTGTTGGCCCAAATGTATTTTTCTTAAAAAAATATTTATTTTAAAATGATATAATTTTGTTGAATTTCAGGTTCACAGAATAATGACACTAAAAGACAGTTTCTTCTAGAGCGGCTACTGGATGCAGTTAAACAGGTGAGAAATCCGATACATATTTCTACAGTATACTCACTGTAAGTTGTCAGTACTAGCAGGAACTGTCTTTGCCCTTTTTTCTCCCCTTCTTGAGACAAAGATGTCGTCTTGTCTTTCACACAGTACTACGAGTTTTTGTGTTTTTGTGTCTGCTAGCAAACAACTATTATACAGTATTTGTTTAAAATTCTTGTTCTTGACAGATTATATTTGTAGTATTTATATATGTTATAAATATAATAATAAAGAATACATATTATAAATACATATATTTGTAATATATGACTGAACTAAACTGTAGTGTACTGCAAAGGCTAAATTGGTTAACATTTTACAGTAGCAACTTTTTTCTTTTTTCTAAGATTTTGCGGAATGGTTAAAATACAGGCAAAGATGGTGTTTATTTATGTAGGTATGTATCTTGTATCAACATGAAGTTCAGAAAGTAGAATTTCATAGACTGGATTCAATTTAGGAGAGCTTGGGAGGCAAAAGAATGCCTCAAAAGTAAGCCAATTATAGGTTTTATAAAGAATGATTCTTCTGTAATTGTAGCGCTGAGCTGAATAGGAGCAGTGGTTGTTTTTGTGGGTGTACATTTAAAACTCAAAAGTAGTAATTTTTACTCAATTTTAAATTTATTGAAGGACCTGTAGGTGTGTTCTGGCTAGCAAGAATATATTTGAACTGCAAGAGTAGCCTGTTAGTGGAACATGATGTTGTAAAGTACGTTTTTGTTGCAGGCTGTGTTTGCCAATGCTTTATTTTGTACCGCTTCCTTTTTTGTTATGACTTTGTTTCTTACATGAAAATATTTCAGAATATTGAGTTTGTTAGTGTAACAAAAATTCCTTAAAATCTGTTTATTGCAGTGTCAAATACGGTTTGGAGGAAGAAAAGAAATTGCTTCAGACTCTGATAGCAGGTAAAATGGTCTAAGAAACTTTTAACATGCCTAGATTATGTATCATAATGACATAAAACATATGGCACAAAATACTTGACATGCTCAGAAAACCCGCAGTTTCTTTTGTTTATACAAACACTGACAGGGGACTGAACTTTTCATCTTGTTACAAATTTGACAGCTTAACAAAGAGTGTTCTTCTCTGTGAAGTTACAAGAGTTTAAGTGGCTGCAGAGTTCCTGACAAAGCATTGAATTCTGCGGTCTGAACATGAGATTGGGAGAATTTATCTTCCCTAAAACCTCTTCTAAAATGAATGCATATTTATTACCAATACATCTGTGTTTTGTGAAGCTTGACACTTAAGTGTCAAGTGTGTTTAACACATAGTCATTAAGAAAATGTTCATTCTTATTTTTTCTTATTCCTGACATGTTTTAAACCTGGTTTTCTTCTTTTTCTGTCCAAGAAGTTGTTCCCTTTTATTAATGTAAGTCAAAAAATGTCATTTAATTCCTATTAGTTGCATTTGTTGTTGGATATGGCATATTGGTTTCTGAGGCTTCTACGAAGATGACTGGTGGACAGAAATTGCAGTGCTTTTTGTATCCTATTGAGTCTTTCTCAGAATCTGTCCTATCGAAGAATCTCGGATAAATAAAACACCAGGATTAAATGCAGTTGTTTGTTGTCCTTTTTTATATGTCTTTGAAGTTTGACCCTGCCTTTTGGTAAGAAGTTAATTATCTGTTGACCATTTATAAATGATGCATAAAATTCTCTCCAGTCCTCTCCCAGTTCAGTCTTTAAGAACATGTCTAGGGGTGTGGTTTCATGGCTTCTGGAGAGCCAGCGTAAGAACTCATGGCGGCTGAATGGGTGGGGAGGGTTCATGTGTCTCCTCAAGATCCCTGACTTCAGTACTACTCCCTTCTGCCACCTTCTTAAGCAGTGCCTGGTGATCATCCAGTCCCCTCTGTGTTAATTTAATAAAAGAAGAAATCATGCAGAAGGATAACTTTCTGCCATTTTAGTGAGTTAAATCAGTAAAACGTCTGGTGAATGCTAGAGTTGCTGCAAGGAGGGGACGATCGTGCAGCTAGAAGCAACGGGAAGTGCGGAAGAGGAGGAAGAAGCAACAAGGGGTGAGAGGGCAAACCCCTGAAACAGCCTGTGACGCAGCTCCCTTGCGTTACCTGTTTGTGAAACGCCAGGCTAACGCTGCTCCACGGCGGCTTAAGCCTCTCTGACTTCTGGCTATTCCTGCCATCCTGTCCTGCCCTTGGCTGTTCCAGCCTACAGCGTTTTGGGGAAACAGACTCGGAGAAGTAGTTTTCTGTTGAACTAGCGTAGTGGAAACCGTTCAGTACAGGGCCTGTTCAGCACAGGGTTTGTTGGAGGGAAGCTGGTGCGAGGGAGGGAGCGAGAAGGTGCGGGCGGGATAAAGGGATGGTGGGCTGAAGCGCCTGGCAGCTGGACTGGCTGGGCAGCCGGAGCTGTTGGCACAGAAGCATCAGCTAGGGACAGTTATTTAATCTTTACTGTTTAGTTTATGTGAGGCAGTGTATTGACGATGTTTGCTTTTGTAGTAGACTGTGTAAACTCGGCTGGAAGGAAGTACCTCCTATGTAGAACAAATTCTCTGGATCGAAAACTTCTGCTTTGTTGCTCAGTTTGCGTGAATGACTGCTTTGCTGCACTTGTTTAGTAATTCAAATGATGACCTTGAGTATTTGTCTTCTGATAAACAGTGAGAGTTAGGATTCCAAAGATATGATGCTGGCCAAATTTTACTGATAAATATTTTCCTTAGAATTTGGTAGACTTGCTGAATAATGGATTATAGCTAGTCAGTTTCAGGATTAAAAAGGAAGTGGAAATTACATTAATAATTTTTTTTTTTCCCCTAAATTCCATGGTGTTTGAGGTTTCTACTATGCAAAACATTGTGAGATAATTTTGAAAATGAGTATAGTCTGAAAATTTAGATCAAAATCCAGTAAATCCATGATTCTCCACGTTTTGTTCTCCCAGTGATTTTTTTGTCTTTGAGATTATAATTGTTCAGAGTTCTATGTCTATGTACACTAGACTTCTTCATTTTTTTCTGTATTTTTTTTATTTAACATACCCTTGTGATGCTAATCTAGTAAATACACTACGTATATTGGGCATTGTAGAATACTTGATTTTTTAAATTTTATTTTATTTTGTTTTACTAGTGGCTAAATTTTCCTGTAAAATGCTGCATAGTTTTCTTGTTTTGATTTTAAGTGCACATGGATTTTCAGTAATATGAGCTGTTTCACAGAAACTAGTTTCGGTTCCGCTTTTTCTGAAATGAAAAAGTTTAGTTTTTGTTTTTCGGTGTGTGTGTGTGTGTGTGTGTGTGTCATGTGTCTGCTGGAATTTCCATTTTTAACAGCAGCAGTCTTTTGGGCAAAAATTAATCACAATTGCTACGCAGTCATCTTGAGTATTGTTGCAATTATATTCTGCTTTATTAGTAAAGTATTCCTAACAAAGTAAAGTTTTCTTAACAAAGATGAACTGGAAAGCATTATGTGTTAAAAGCTCTTCTGTCCGGGGCAGTTATGGTGAATATACCTCTTTTTCTGCCAGTGCTCCTCCTGAGATCTTATGCTTTTTTGTGACCCCGAATAGAACTCTGTTCTTCTGGAATGCTGGGGCAGAGTCCTGAGCCATTTTGTCAACTGTTTTTATTTATTTGCTTGAACTTAGTTAAAGTATCTGTCCTTTCTTTTAGTAATCAGCTTTGGTAGCTGCGTGACAACTTTCTCAAAGCTTAAGTTTGAAGTAGTGTTTATTTAATGGCAAAAATAAAACTTAGAGAAAATAAGATTTCAAACAAACAGGTTGCATTAATGTCTGTTATACCTTAAGCCTTACTATTCACTGTAGGTTACAATAATACTCCTTTCTTTGGCAGGGTGAATTTTCAAACTTTGCTGGTTTTATAGTGGTTCTACTTGTGTGAAAATTGGTTTATTAACTGGATTATGTTTAAAAAAAAAAGTAGTTAGGAAATTTATAAATAGTATTGTAGAGAACAACATCAACAACTAAAAATTCAACACATCTCCAGAAAAATCCTTCTTATTTTCCTATGCCTAGGATTTCTGAAGGACGTAAAAATGTATGTTTATTTGTTTTCCTAGGCTTGAATTATAGCATACTAATGCCAATTAACAAAATTGTCTATTAACTGTATGGGAAGTTACAGCATATTTTCAGAAAATCATTCACTGCATGTATAGTACAAAGTATATTTATGAAAATGTATTTGCATTACATGAAAAATAGGTAATCTGAAGCTGAAATAACATGACTAACAACCTGTATAGCAGGTGAGGATGATTTCTCAAACTGATTGTCAATTCTTCTGAATTTAATTCATGCCCCAGCTTTGGATAGTCATGATGAGACTGTGGGTATAAGTAGATTATACTGTTTGCAAATAATGAGATTAGTGCATACAAGGGGTCTTTCACTACATATAAGAGAATGGTTCACCTTTACATTCTCTATTCAGATATTTGGAATAAGCCTGCTCTATAGAAGCATAGTTGATGGTTCTTTTCACATGGTTTCTTTAATAATTCTGTTGCAGAGTCACTTGTTTGTGTGCTCAGTTTGAAGCCGTGTTACAGCATGGTCTGAGGAGGAGCCGAGGATTAGCATTAACAGCAGCAGCAATCAAACAGGCAGCGGGTTTCTCCAGTAAAACTGAAACAGGTAATTCATTAATCGTAACTATTCTGTTTTAAACAGTTGATAAGTACAAGCAAATGATATAATTTCTAATGGAAGTTTTAAGCAATGCCACAAACTGCAGAGTGTTGGTAGCATACTTAATACTTGGACTCTCATTAAGCAGTGAAAATGGATTTTGCTTTCATAATCTAGTTTAATCTTTGCATCAAGTTTATCTAGAAATTTTGGTGTTTGGAAATCTGTATTTCCTACAGTTCCATCATGAATAGTATCACTGGCAAATTTCTTTTGAATTCTGGTAGGGGTAAACATTGTGTAACTGTGCTGTTAAGTTTTTGCTACAACATTTTCATTCTTAACCTTACTCTGTTCTTCAACTGCCATTTTCTATAGCATCAGATATGTTTAACTTCTAAGTATTGATGTAATTTTAAAAACAAAACTTACATTACTTATATTGGTTGGGTTGTTTTTTATTACTTTCTTCACATTTAAAGAAAAGATTCCTTCATTTTTGTTGTCTTCTCTTCACCTTGAAGCTTCCCTTGTTTTTTTTTATCAAAAATATGTGAAGGTGTTAATCATCATCAGTTTTGTTGTGAAGTTTGACATGCAGTATCTTTTTTTTAAACAGGGAACACGTAATATAAAGAAGCTTCTTGTCGGCTTTTGAAACTCCATCAAGTGTAGCATGTAACACATAATGTGGGGTTTTTTTGTTTGTTTGTTTGTTTTTAAAATATATTCAGTGGTACTAAAATTGTTAATACATTTGATCTCCAGCCATAAACTTCCAATTACACCAGACAACTGCATATAATGGATATTACATTAACACAAAATGTGTAGCTTGATATAATGGTGTTTTTAAATTGCTGTAATAACATACTTGTTTCCTGTGGATGATAGGGTGAAATGTTGTGTGCTGACTTTCCTGCTAATGGGTTAGAGCCTCCAGACTTAGCTTTTTGGGGGAGCTAAAATAGCTAGGCTTTTAGATAAGTTGGTGAGTTTCCCATGTTTGCCTCTTTTACTTAGTAATGGGCAAGACTTGACACTTTGCAGACTCTAAATGAACAAATAAGAAAAAATTCAGCTGTTCGCACAATCTTTACAGATTTTTTGGCTCTTCTGTATGCTTTTTTCTCCCTTGTGTGTGTTTGTAATTGAGGATTAGATGCTCTGTGGTCTCTTTCACCCTCTGGGTAGTTTCCATCTCTTTAATGGGTAGTGATTTGGTTATCCACTCTTTATCCCTCCAGCTTGCAATTAAGAGTCATATGCTTTGTTGCAGAGAATGTTCTCCCGTTACACCCTCTCTGATTTATGCAAATAGTGTATCTTTAAGTTTGAAGGTATTATGTACAATTCTTATGACTTCTCTCTTGTCTGTTAGTAACGTCAAATTTCACTGTATGAAATTTTTGGTCCTGTCTTAGTGGTCAGATGTACAAAGGTGCATCTCTGATACTGGGGAACTTAACAGTTTAGCTATATGCTCGTGCATATGTGTCTTATCTGGGCACTTGTCAGTGAGATGATGTGGAGGAAGAGGAGAAAGTCAAGAAAGTTATCTATGGTTGGGGAATGGAAGAAGGAGGAAGACATTTTTACTCCTTAAGAAGCTTAAGCAGTATATGGAAGTTCAAGAACAAAAATGTGCCTGCTTTGCAGCAAATTGAATGCTGTACTGTGACTAAGAAGAGCAGCTTTTTTTTTTTTTTAATGGAAATTACTGGGTTCCACTGCAGTTATCTTTGTGAATTACAGTGTTGTGTTTTTTTTTTTTTTTCCTGAAAGCAGTTGCAAAGTACTTGTATATTTTTATCACTTTCAGGCAAATGAGTCTGGTATAATTTATATTTTGTTCTGTCTAACGTAATCACAGGTGTCATCTTTTTCTTTAACATAGTGGAATACTGCTGTTTAGGCTATACATTCAGGCTTTGACAATTGAAAAATAAAATTGTTCAGCAGTGTTTTTATTCAAAATTTACAGATACTTCATGACAACTGTACTTTCAAACGTAGCATCATTTTGCATCTAAGAGCTTCAGTGCTTTACTTTGTTTTTCTTAAATAAAAGTTTTTATTTAAAGCTCCAGTAGTAGTTCTTTGGAACTATGACTTAAAAATCCTATTTAAAATATTTTAATTTTTAAAATATATATTCAAGTAAACAAATACCTAACATCAGTGTGATTTGGTATCAGTTGATGGTGTGGTCATTACAGGCATATGCAGCTCCTTTAATCTTATATTAAGCAGTCTAAACAAAACCAGCAAACAATAGAACTGTATTCTGTCTTTAGTTTGTAATAATATGAGAGTGTTTTCATTTAACTCCAGTTAAGGTTATGTGAGAATACTGTAGCTGATGCAGTATTTCTTAAAAATTACTAGGACAATGTTGTTGGAAGGTTCTAAATAGATGGACTCTTCCATTGCCTCTGGTTGCTCTTTCTACTGTGTTATTAGAGGTTCCAGACTTGCTGAAACCTTTCTGTCAGTAATAGCAGTGTTTTTTTCTGCACTCACTCAGAGGATCATAGGCCAATTCAAGTTGGAAGGGTCCTCAGGAGGTCTGCAGTCCTACAAAGATCATCTGTGAGGTTAAACGAGGTTGCTCAGGGCTTCATCCATTTGGGGCTTGAAAACCTCCACAGACCGCACAACTTCTTTGGTCAAGCATGTTCCAACATTTGACTGTCCTCATGATGAAAGAGTTTTTCCTTATATCCGCTCTGAGCCTTTCTCGTTTTAATTTATGCCTGTTGTCTGCTGTCCTCCTGCTATGTGCTGATGCGAAGAGCCTAAATCAGTCTTATTGATGACTTCCTCGTGGGTACTGGAGGACTGCCCTCCTCCTAAGCCTTCTCTTCTCCTGGCTGAAACAAAATTTTGTCTTTGTTGCTTTTTTTTTTTTTTTTTTTTTTAAATAGTTCTGGTGCTGCATATTACCACAGATTAATGCGTATGCGTTGATGCTATAATTGCAGAATAGTATTATCCATTTATAGATAGGTAAACCATGGCAGAATTACAGATGTGGCTTGTTCACGGCCTCATGGCACGTCAGTACCAAAAATGGGAGTGTATTTTGAAATCGTTGCTAATTCACAGTATGTTTATAGCTTTACTACTTTGCATGTCATAGCTTGCTTATGAATAGTAGGACATTGTAGAGTAATGCTGAGGGCTAATATAGTAAAATTATTAGTTGCTGCGGTTAGAAATGAAAATGATAGACTAAGGCTTATAGAATATAAAATTAATTTAATGATAGTCTCAATTAAAAGTGAAAGAACTAATATTTCCAACTATAGCAAAGAATGTTCTACTATGAGACACTTGTGACAAACATGAAACTGTTCTTTAATTACTTGACGGAACAGACACTGAAATGCACAATGGCTGCACAGTGTAAATTGTTTTCTTTACTTTTTTTTTTGCATAAGAAGGCACTGAACCTGGCTTCAGATTGATCTCTATGCTCTCAGCTTGGGTCATGACTGCTGTTTTGGGCTGATTAATGATTGGTGGTATTGCAGTTATTGGAACTGTGATATTATTATAACTAAATAAACTGTTGTCACAAAGTGATTAATATTTGGGTGAATTGCATAATGTCACTGTCTTCTCTGCCTACAGTACAATTGTATGAATTGTATTTTACTGAAATTAAAATGGTCTTACTTCTGAATAACAAGAATTGGATTATTTGCTATGAAAAATAATATCAACAGTTAAGACTTGGATTTTCATTTAACGCTACACTCAAATAAGAGAACTTAGTAATTTGAAAATGCTACTTACATTACTGTTTTTGTAAAGTATATCATGGAGGGACTTAGAGTATGGAATGCTCTTACTTTATTTCCATTGGATGGAACTTGATTAAAAACTGATGATAATCTGAATTTTGAAGCTTTTCAAAATCCTTGATATCTGTAATCAGAATGCCAAGAAACACTGAGTTTCACTGTTGGCACAAGGGGAAATCTGCTTATTTTCTGTATTCCTGTAATATTTTTCACTTCCTACTTTAATATTGTTTTAAGCTTTAGCAAGAAAGAAAAGTGAATTTTATTGGTCACAAAAACAATTAAATCATTAAATCACTGTCATCTTGATACATATCTGGCATTTTAAAGAATGCTTTTTTTCCATATGCATGTGTTTTATTTTTGAAATGCAGATCAAGTAAGTTGAAGCCAAAGGAGTAGGACATATGGTATTTGAACGCTCTTAAATGTTCAGTGGACCTCCTTATTGTTTGCATGTTAATGTGGCCATGAGGTCCTAGTTCAGCAAAATATATCTTTAGTTTTACATGCTACATTGTCAGTTCAGTGGTTCCTGTGTGGTTTACACATTTAGAAGAGGTCTGAGTTATTCTTGCATAGCTGTCAGACCTGTTCGGCAAAACTTTCAGTTAATGAGTCTAACCTGCTTGTTATGTGTTTAGGTGTCTAAAACTGTATTATAAGCTTTGCTAATCTAATGCTGTGTTTGGCTTTCAGCAGAGATTAATAAAAACCCCCATAGCCTCACACGACCATATGTCACCAAAAGAAGTCATAAGCTGTAGTGAAAACCTATTCAAAGTCTGACTGCATGCTCTTTATTTAGCAGAGAGGAGAAGCATCATGGATGGCCTTTTCTTAAAATTCTTACTACATTAAAAAAGATTTAGAAAAGTGATAAGCAAGGAGTGGCAGGACCAATCTGTTTCCTCTCGTGCATTTTTTTCTTCTGTGTCTTTGAGGAAATTTTTTACCCATATTTAAACATCTGCTTTATGCTGCCTACATTGAGTTTATGATCAAAAGCCAGCATGATATTTGAGGTGATAGTGTACCATTCACTTGTACAATAGAATAATTTTCCCTTTTTTGTTAACTTAAAAAGAAAAAAAGAATTGTTAAGCAAAGACATTCATTAGACTGTCCAAAGGAGTACCTGCATGTCTTCCTTGAGAGACTGATGTGTTTTAAATTTTTTGTGATGCTTGGGTTTCTCAGATTTTTTTTTGCTCTTAAAAATATCCTATTAGCCTTAAATACAGTCTCTTAATATGTTTCTAACTGTATAGATTAACAGTGTTCAAACTGTTCTAGTTGTTATAAATAGAACTGCTTGAATAAATCAAAGCCACATGAATATTATTGTTAATGTTATATTTTAAGATACTTTCAAGCAGTATGTGTTTGATGCAACATTAATGACTAGTGATTGCCAAACTATACCATATAGTAAAGATTCAATGAATCTTTAAAAAAAGCAGATGAATCATCTGATGTTTGGTTGTTCTTTTCACCCTGAGAAAATAATAAGAGGTGAATTGTAATAATTATGGCCTTAAAATATTCCTGTTTCTTAACTGAATAAGAACATATGTAGAATACTAGGTGTTTTATTGTACGTTTACAATTATGGATGTAAATTTTTGTTACCTCTGAGAAATTTGAGGCAACTGCAAAAAAACTTTTTATCAATATTTGGGGGCAGGGCAAGGAAAGTATTTTAGTGGAAAGGAGTATTGTTCCATTTTAAATGTAACACTTTTGTTTTTTAAAGTAATATGAATTTGTCATTTGCATGTCTGCAAATTCTGGAGCTACTGATTCCTTTGGACCTAGCTTCTAACATTTCACAATCAGCAATAAGATAGAGTTCTAAAGAATTTTTTTCCTTTGCATAATTTATTCCCAGCTGAACATGTGAACCTGTTCTGTGGATGAAATACTAGCTTATAAGTGCTTTTAAACGTGAATTCCTTTTAAAAATGTAAAATAGAATCCTTTAATGTGTGTGTTTGGCTTTTCAGTGAAGTAAAAAGTTCTAAGTGCTTAAATAGCCCAAGTTCTGTAGAAATAAATAACGTATTTAACTGGAGAGTTATACGAAGATGGTAAATGATTCACCTTCGTTCAAAGTTATATATCATTTCCTGCTTGTTTTACAAAATTGCATGTAAATGCATTCTGATATGAGCTTAGCATTTTTGGGTGGGTTTTTTATTATTATTTTTTGATTCCAGAGCCAGTGTTTTGGTACTATGTGAAAGAAGTTCTGAATAAACATGAACTGCAGCGCTTTTACTCTCTGAAGACAATTACTACAGATATTGGTAGAGGCCGGGCTTGGTTACGCTGTGCACTAAATGAACATTCCCTGGAAAGATATATTCATATGCTGCTTGCAGATAAGAATCAACTCAGGTACTGTATTTGATATCCTTGTAATGCAGGAAGTGTATTGACAAATTAAATACTGAGATTAAAAAAAAACCAACAACCAACCAACCAAAAAACACAGCTGTAATAATACACCATATTAATTGCTCTGTTAGTGAAGCCACTTAACCTCATACTTTTGTTTTGTTCATTTTTGAAATTTGGCAGCTATTAGGATAGTGGCTTGTGCCTATATCAACATGTGGCCCGAAACTGGCTTCGTTCTAGCACGTGATCCTCATCTTCATTTCCATCCTCTCTCCTAACTCACTTCCCTGTTCTTTCAACAGTTTTCCTCACTGAGACCTTGACACCAAGCTTTGAGGTGCCCCTCTTATTCCATTAAAATGGAACACAGGTGCAGCCTTGATCTTACCAGTTCGTCAATAGTAGTTGCCTGTTGCCTTTTGGAGATGCTCATCCTGTAATTGAAAAGCTCCTGCAGTCAAGCGATAGGTAGCTACTACTGCAGATCACTTTGAAGCAGTTTTGTGCCAGTTTGTGAACCACCTTCTTACAGAGTTACTGAGAAAACTTACTATGCATTGTGAAATCCTAAGGTACTTTGGATGTGCAAAATGCACTTAAGTTCGTACTTAACTGAGTCCCACCTTTTTCCTCATGCATCTTCAGCTTCTTTTCTTTTTGCAAATTTGGGGTATTTTCATTTTTTATTAAGAACTGTTGAGCTTCATCGAGTCCAGTGGATTCAGCAGAAAGGCATTCTTTCCATTTGTGTCAATTACTGGATGTACTGGATAAGATTATTGCCAGAACTGAGCTCATTAGTACCTCCTTTTCATTTTTAGTCTGTTTGAGTTCTCTGTAGCTTTCTTGCAAGACAGATTTTGATATGAAATCAAATAAAGATGAATGAAACAGCAAAGGAAAAAAAATATGAAAACCACTGGATTGCTATGTCACTAATTATTCTCATGCTTGTAGCAATACTTGCACAGTGTCAGGATTATCAGCGCTCTCTGCATTGTACATGAAATATTATTTCTAAAAAGGCTTATTCCAGAATATTTAAGACTTAAATGTTACCCAGATTCAAATGGGATATACAGAATCAGTTTACATCCCCATTTCTTACCCATTTTGGAAACTTTTAAATTAATCTGTCAAAATTGTTTAATATAGGTTGAGGGTTTTCTTGCTATCTGTTTTTATGTTTAGTTAACTGAATGCTGATAGTAAAAATACAGCATCCTGCTACTAAAAAGAGCTAGGTTTAGAACAACTAAATTAATGTGTTTACAGTGAAATTCATTTTAACTTTTTTTTTTCCTTACATCCAAATTTCTAGTTGACTCTGACTATTTAGGGTAGTTGATGTGGTTTTGGATATTGAAACAGGTCACCAAATCGTAGAATAATAGAATGGTTTAGGTTAGAAGGGATTATTAAAGATCATCTAGTCCAGCACCCCTGCCATGGCCAGGGACGTCTTTCACTAGATCAGATTGCTCAAGATGAAGAGGATCTTTTTGTTTTTAGTCTTGTATTCCAATATTTTATAAAATGGCTTGGTAATTATGGTCAACTATAGTTATTTAAAAACTTATATATGCAGAATAACAGTAAGTGTAGAGAAATATTGTGACTGCCGAGGTAGTATGAACCTCCTTGCCCTCAGTGGCTTTTTTCCCCTAAAAAAATGCAGAGCTAAACCTGAAGGTAAAATACTGTTTAGCATGTCTTTGATAACTGTTCAGACAGTTCTGTATATTTCAGGGCTTCAGGGAGTTACTATGATATATAATTTGATCCACTGGTGTACTCATACTTATTTTTCAGTGTTTTCATGTCTTTTAGAAGTGGAATATATGTTAATATAGGACTGCATATTTTTTTTTTTTCTTTCTTTATCCTTTCAAATTATAGTGTCTTCTATGAAGACTGGTCTTTTATGATGGATGAAGAACGTTCTAGTATGATCCCTACGATGGCAGCTGGTAAGACTTTCCCTTAAATGCTACTGTTCTTGGAAAACTACTTCATTTTAGGATGTTTTATCTGTTTCTGATTGTGAGAAGCTTCTCTAATACACTCTTTGCTTATGTGGAGAATGTTTGTCAGATGCACATTCAGGGTGAATACTCAAGGTATGCCAATTCATGCTATGAATTGATGAACAAGACACTGGATCTGGCCCTCCTACAATTTAAAAGTCTTTCACATAAATTTGCTAACTCTACATCAGTCAAGGCTAACTTTTTTAAAAAACTAGCACTTTTGTTGTAGAGAAAACAAAAGGGGTTATTCCTGACTAGAAAAGAGCAATGATAGATTTTTGTAGTAAGACCCAAGTTATAGGTAAATATGTGGAAGGAGAGAGTAAGAGTAAGAACTGGTAACAGATAATTTACTTTTCTAGAGTTTGACCACAAAAGTGATGTATTATTACCTTTTACACCCCTTTTCTCAGACACATGGTCACATGCTTCATCCTGCAAGATAGGATTCACAGGAGTTTTTGTTAATAGCATATAGGAACCGACGACTATTAAAGTTGTAGTGAAATGGGTTTACATAAAAGGTTATAACTAAACAAGTTAACCGTAATTACCGCTTATTTAATGTGCAGCTGAACAGCTATCAAGATAAATTCAGAACTGATTGCATCAGCATGAATATAATCTAAAAAAGAATGAATGGTACATGAAAGAAGAAGAATTCATGCATGGAGAATTGTGGGAAATTTGGGGGAAAAATGTTTTACATGTCATGTCTTTGTTAATCCTTAGGTTCTATCTTAGTACTTTAGTGTGAAATATATAGTGGGTTTTTGGTCTTTTTGTCGTCTTTCTTTTATCTGAAGGTCTGAACTCCATTCTTTTTGCAATCAACATTGATAATAAGGATTTAAATGGGCAGAGCAAATGCACACCGACTGTGTCTGATTTGTTAAAGGAATCAACACAAAATGTAACCTCATTATTGAAAGAATCCACTCAGGGTGTTAGCAGCCTCCTTAGAGAGATAACTGCATCATCTGCTGTCTCGATTCTAATGAAACCTGATCAAGACACTGACCCACTTCCTGTTCTCTCAAAGAATGTAAATGCTGGTAAGCATTTTTGCAATGTTAGTGTCATTCAGAAACTTATAAAATATTCAGCTGTGTTTAATGCGCTATTATGGAACAAACCCTTAAAAATAAGTGCATTACACATACAAACTAGTTGAGTGTGAAATAAAAAGTATGAAATTCTTTAGAAATACTGGTGTGAATACTGGATGATAAATGTGTATTTTAGCTTTCTTATATCACTGTGAGAGGGAAGCTATACTGTCTTATTGGTAAAGTGCTTTGCTTGTGACCTGAATTTCAATTTCTTATTTATAAGATTATGCCTTGCAGTTTCTGATGTAATGATTTTTCATTTTTAATATGTTTTCTTTTGGCACTTTATCAGTTGGAAATACACTGCCATATATCTGTTGTTATATATCAGGTAAAAATCTTAGCTTGTTATCTTCCTCAAGCAGCATTCATGTTTACAGTCTGAATTCCTATATGAAGTAGGTAATCACCACAAATAAAAATTCACTCATACACTCCTTTTACCTTTAAATGTGTTAGTGTTGCAACCAGTTTGTAAGACGTTAGTTACTCACAAAGACCTAAAGTCTTAATCTCCTATAAGTTGAAATTAATCAAGCAAAATGTGATATTCATTATACATTTTCAGTTCCAAAAATAGCAAAGGAATATTTTATCATCTTTATTTCCAGAAGTTGAGCTGAAAGAACGTTCTGCTTTGTAAAGGTACAAAGCTGCAGGAAGATTCTGGGGTTTATGTGTCGTTCACTTAAGAAACAAAGTTCGAGTTTAGGCTTTAAACTGTTTTGGTTATGTGAAAAAGGAAGAAAAAACCCCACATGTGAATGCTATCTGGTAGGAATAGAAGTTGAGATAAGATCTGTTTTTCAATTGGCATTTAAAATAGACTTTGTCTTAAAACACGGCTTTCAAAACAAACTTGTGGTAAAGCTTTGGTTGTTTAGCTCTTTAAACGAGATTAAAATAGTAGGTGATACTTGACTTGGGATCACTTTGTTAGTATAGGAAAGGCTTGCAAGATGAAATAACAGAATAATTGACCATATGCTGCACGTGACTCTACAACATAACATACTTTAAGTATACAGTACACGTGTATGCAGTACATGTAACGTACAACTTACAGTAAAATGTCACTTTAAAAAAATTGAGTTTGTTCAGATGCCATTATGTGTTGAATGTTAGAGCAAGTCAGATGTTTTCATTAAAGTCTATGTTCTTTGCTGGAATTCTGTTTGCATTCAGAATGGGTTTTAACATCCTCTTACTCTTAAAAGTATGTTAATGTGTTTTGTGGCTATGTAACAGCTGCACTCGAATTAAACAAAACAGTTTAGTTTCAATGTGAGTTGTCTTGGTGAGTAAATTTCTTATATTTCTTAGAGCGCTTCAACTTTGCAAGATCATTTAGCCTCGTGCACATTGGAATCGGTGAGAATAGGTAATAATTTAAAAATAAGTGCTGTCACAGCATAGATGTGACTTAATCAGAGAGGATTTCAGTGTATTTCTAGACTAAGAGCTAAGTAGCTGAGGGGGGGAGCCAGTTTAATTTCTTTTTATGAAAACTGACTGCTCAAATTCTAGAATATAGAAGAAACTAACTTTATTTGATTGGAAGTTGTGGATTTTGTTTGTGTTGTGAGTTTGTTCTTTTTAACTTTTTCTCCACAGTAGTGTTTCATGTTTTCTCTGTTGTGTAGGTATACTCTGCAATATACACTAGCCATATAAGCCACCATTGGAGAAGGAGACAGGAAGGCTAATTTTTCATTTTAAATTTCATTTTATAAGTTTGTTGAACTTTCTTTTCCAGTTTGAATTGAATGCTGTTATGAATGCACCTCCAAAATATCTTCTAAAATCTGAATTATGTAAGGCATATAAAATAAAGATGGTAGTTAAAGACTTAAAAGCTCTTGTGTATGGGAAGATAATGAAATGCCTTGTAGATATAAGTGTTTTTTTCTTTACTAAACTCGTTTAGTATATGACTTCCTTTAAGAAAAAAACCCAACTGTATTACATTGTTTCTCTTTTCTTAACTATGTAAACCTTTATGTTGCTACTAGATTTGAAATATAAAAAAGATCGAAAAAAGAAGAAGAGAGTGACAAATATTATTTCATTTGATGAAGAGGAAGATGAGCAAAATTTGGGGGATGCCACAAAGACTCTGATTACAGGAGAAAGTTCAGAGGAGAGTATAGACAGATCTTCAGGTTTTGTATTACCCTCATCTGAAAGTACTCTTGGAAGAAATTTGAATGGGAATGAAAGTAACCATTCTTGGAAAAGCAATTCAGTCTTTATGAATGGAGAATATGAATACCGGAAACTAGATGTGAAGAGCATTGATGATGAAGATGCAGAAGAGGACGAGCTATATGGAAAAACATTAGGAAATAAAGGGACAGAAGGTGAAACTGAAGCTCCTGAAAAGTAAGTAATGTTGCAGGAGCTAGTGGTAAATTTTCTGTGCTCCTCCCTGTGACCACCTCCCACCCCTGCCCCTTTCCTTCATGGGTACTGGCAAATTTATGTAACTACTTGAACTATACGTTTTCTCTGCTCTCCCCTCCCCTGCCTCTCTTTTCCCCCCTCTTTTATTTTTTTTTCTTTCCCATTGTTTAAATGGGAACATTTAAAAATGTTTCCCATTTGGGCCACTGTGGTTGATGGTACTTTGCTTCTAAGTTCCACTGAAAAGCAAAATTTCGAGATTTCAGACTAGTTCTCCTTGAAGTTCTCAGTTGTTGAAATTATTGCATGATATAGCCAGGTTGTAATTCTGGCCTGTTTGAAGTTTCCTTATTCTTAGTATGATATCAGCTCTATTCTGGCTTCATAGTAAAACCCCAATTTTTAAACAGAGTAAGCCTGTTATCATCAGAGTAGGTAGTTAAACAAGACAAGACAAAACTGAGAGAAAAAGAACAGTTTTAGATACTAATATGCCCTCTTTATTTCGGACACAGGAATCTCTTTGGAGGAAAAGAGGCAAGCACTGCTTGTCTCATCTGCTTTGGAATGCTCTGATCTTAAATGAATTTATGTATGTCTGAACCAACAAACTGGCAGGCAGATTGAAATAAAGATTTTTCTTGCAGTAGTATCTCTGAAAGAAATATAAGCATTGTGAATATTGACTGTATAGATAGGTTGTTTTGTTTGTTTGTTTTAAATGCAGGCCTCATGAAATAGGCAGATGCAATTCTCAGATATGCAGTTGGACCCCTCTGCAGGTCCTGAATGATGACTCAGATGTTCTATTTCCTGTCAGTGCCGTTGGCTCTTACTCCCAAACAGGTAGGTATTTTAATATACTGAATTCCAGCAAACTTTATAACAGAATTTCTAACATGGGACAATGGTAAGAAATAATGGGATTGTAAGGACATAGGAGATATTGCACAACTGGGATGGGAGGTTCAATTAAAATTTATTCTAGATCTGAATCAGTGTTGTCCATTTGCATAGCTGTTTAGTTGAGGAGGATTTATCAATGTCAAATCAGAGTTTTGTTGGGATTAAGCTGTGGTCTTGTATTTTATTAATGTTTAGGATGGTTGAATAGAAAGTATCCTTATTTGTTTTCTATTTGTCACTAAGCTGGAATAAGCTGCAAGTGTGTTTGAGAATTTGAATTCAAATTAATCTTGACAGATTGGAGAAAGTGTCAAATATTGGATACAGCTCAATAGAAGCTGTCGTCTGTTTATATACAGGATGAGGAATGATTGGCTAGGAAATACTTCTTCAGAAGAGGATTTGGGAATCATAGAATGGTTTGGGTTGGAAGGGATCTTCAAAGATCATCTAGTCCAACCGCCCTGCCACGGGCAGGTACATCTTTCACTAGATCAGGTTGCTCAAAGCTCCAACCAGCCTGATCTTGGATATTTGCAGTGATGGGGTATCCACAGCTTCTCTGGGCAATCTGTTCCAGTGTCTCACCACCATCATTGTAAAAAAATTTCTTCCTTATATCCAATCTGAAAGTACCCTCTTTCAGTTTAAAACTGTTGCCCCTTGTCCTGTCACTGCAGGCGGCGGTAAAAAGCCTTTCTCCATCTTTCTTGTAAGCCTTCTTTATGTATTAAAAGGCCACAATAAGGTCTCCTTTGAGCCTTCCCTTCTCCAGGCTGAACAACCCCAACTCTCTCAGCCTTTCTTCATAGGAGAGGTGTTCCAGTCCTCTGATCTTTTTTGTGACCCTCCTTGTGGGCTCACTCTAGCAGGTCCATGCCTTTCTTGTACTGTGAACCCCAGAGCTGTATACAATATTCGAGGTGGGATGTCACGAAAGCGAAATAGAGGGGGAGAATCACCTCCCTCAAACTGCTTGCCATGTTTCGTTTTATGCAGCCCAGGATAAGATTGGCTTTCTGGGCTGCGAGCGCCAGTTGCTGGCTCATCCCATTTTTCATCTGCCGGTATTCTCAAGTCATTTTCTGCACCAGACCCACGATAGTGGGTCACAAGCTGATAGTGAATTAGCAGTGCTGTGTTTCTGCAGTAAAAGCACACTTTGTACAGACATGCATAAATGAAAGTGTCATTTGTAAATTTATGCTCAGTTGGCTCTGATGTGACCTCAGCTGCAGTATTGTATGCAGTTTGGGGTATTTGCACTTCAAGAATGATGTGGACCATTTGGAGATCTTGAAGCAAGCAATGAAAATGGTCAAAGGTATGGAAGAGAAGACCTGGCGCTTTTCCAGTATCTGTATCAGTACTAAAAACAAACCAAAAACTCCCCCCCGCCCCCAACCCTCCCACCTGCCCTATTCTCTGTTAGTATTTTGCTAGTTGTTCATAAAAAATTGTTTTATAAAACTTTGGGCATGTATTCTCATTTCAGTGACCACTTAAAAACTTCTCAGTGTCATTCAAATAATGTTTTAATTATAAAATATTTCCTATTTTTTGTATTACATGTGCCAAGAGTTTAAATGGACTGTTAATTGAAGGCCTATGAAAAAGTGTAATTCGGTTCTCTAAGTTCAGTGATAAAAATAATGTGAATCATAAAATAATGTTGTACTGCCCTCTGCTGTATTTTAAGATGTACCTCTTAAGAAATACCAGTTGTTGAAAAAAAAAAAAAAAGTACGTTTTCTTTTTTTTTTTCTTGTGCTCCCACATTTTTAAATTTATGAAGGAATGGATTTAGAAAACGTTATGTTGTTTGTGGCATAGCGTTCTCTTAAATTGTATACAGAAACTGTTAGAAAAACTCCATAGATTTATAAGTGTTTGCTGACTGCAACAAGGTTGAAATCTGGAATACAAGTAAACGTTCCTGTTTATGGGGGGTGGGGTGTGTGGAATGGGAGCTCGCAGTTGAGCTGTGGGAGTTAGTAGCCAGGCAGACATCACAAGGCATCAGGAGCTAGCGCGAGGGGTTTGTAGCCGAAATCAAAAGTCAGGAGACCAAGCCAAGTCTTAGTACTGGAGACAGATGACCAGAGAGGACAACAGTAAGTATAACAGGGGCTTACTTTTACTAAGGAGATACCAAAGACCCTTTTTTCATCTTGCTTCATCTTTGAACTATTTTGAAGACAATGCTCAGACTATTACAGATGATCAACAACAGGCCCATTAGATCCCTTCTGGCACAGTATACAGGTATTTTCAGTTCTCCTCCTGCCCCTCTTTGTGGAAAACCCTATGGTCCAGCATGCAAGCCAGAACGATACGGCATTGGGCTGGTGAAAGGAATGTTCATCAGTTACAGTCGGCTGCCTGATTTCCTGATCTCAACTTCCCACGCTGCCACTGGGCCCTTCTGAACATCCTGAACTGGCTGTGCAGGGAGTCTTGACTAACAGGCCCATCATACAACCCAAATGTCAACCAGTTAGGGAGAGTGATACACATGGGTACGGCCACCCTCTCCCCAGCCATAATGACAGTTTGATGAGATTGAAAGCTGCCTTAGGCAGTTGTTTGCTTGACTTTGGAAGTTACACGTTTGCTAGAAGAATGATACCAGAGGGAACGTGGGTTAGCTTTTTCTGAGGGCAGTTCAGCCCAGTAACTGGCAAGCTCATTATTATTGTGACAACATTTTTGCTAACACATGCGTAGTGAGCTCTTGTAAAATATATAGCTTAACCCAATATTTTGGTTTATAGGTCTTAATATGGATAAATAACAAGACATATATATTTGAGATAGATTACAGCTTAATCTATAGTGTTGTATTGTTAATATGAGTGTTTTCAGTTTTAGTCTGTTGCAGTGCTTCGGGGATGTGCCAGGGTGTATCATATCTCCATGTACCTAGGGATGAGAAAGCCTGAATAAAAATTCAGTTGCTTGGAACAAAAATGGAATATGAATTTTAGGAACTGAGCTTCAGTAAACTCTACAGCTTATAAAATGAACTTTCTCTTCCATAGTTGTTCTGACATAACTCTAATTCCTATTAACTTTTTTCCTAGAATTCCTGCTTTTTAAATTCTGTGCTGTTTTAGCTCATGATTTTAGGATTGTTTTATGGTAACTTTGTAACCCTTACATAGTGAGATGCAGAAAAAAGATCAATAAAATGTGATTTTTGTTTCTTTCCACTTGACCTACCTTAATGACACGCCCAGTGATGTGTATATTTTGATCCTGACAGTTGTGGTTCTGTGCACAGATGTATATTATCTGTGCTTTTTAAAAAATACCTCATCTGTCTTGATTCCCGACATTTGGTACATAGGCATAAGAAACCAGAGAAAAAGCCATGGTGCTCTGTTGGGAATGCATAAGACTGGTGTCTTCGCAAGGTTTCACATACTGGGGACTAACCACAAATTCTTTTCCTGCAAGTCACAAACAGATTTGTAATGAGTATCAGATGCCATGTGGTGGTTAAACTCCTGCTGCTCACAAAAATAACTTTACTAAGAAGTCTCTTCATAGTTTTGCAACATTGTTATCAATGTAAAATGTACATCTAAATTACAATTTAGTTGTGCAATACTAATTTTTTTCTAAACTGATGACTGTGTTCCTGAGGGACTTTACAATCCTGCTGGCATTCAAGGTGAATATGCAGAAACCAACCTTGGAGAAAGAATTTAAAGTGTTTAAAGTCTTTACTAAAAGATGACTATTTCTAGTTAAAAATGTAACTACCTTTGTTCTGGTATTGGTTTTATTTTATTTTATTTTTTAAGTTAGCTGTTAACTGAAGAAAGCTAATGCTTGTGCATTCTACTTTAGATAACTTGGAGAATGGGGAGGGGCATGAACATGTTGGTCATGCGGTAGAATTGGTTCCAAGACGACCTGATCTTCCTTACAGGTATGTGTCAAATATGTTTTTCTTAAAAGAAAAAACTCTTCACCCTGTAGCTGCCAACTTGTTACTGTTACCTAATGCATAGCTACTCAGTACTGGAAAACGAACTATTTATCAGGGTACTTCTGCAAATGTTTGGAAAGACAAACACAAAAATCTACACTTCCCTTTTTGCATAGTTTCTTACATTGAACTTTTCCTAATTATCTTGAAGTTACATAGTCCTGTCAAATAACAGGCAGACTTAGCCTCCTGGTTTTGAAAATGGGTGTTATGTTGGTTTTTATGTTATTTTTTACTGTGTTCTCCATGGCCTGTTGATTTTGATCCTTTTGCGTGTATTCTTAAATCAGACTCACAACAGATACATTAAAGGATGATTAAACATAAGTTGATTGAATATGGGTGAATATGATGACAATTCTAGTTTCTGGAATGCTTTTTTCTTGAGTTTTGAGTTCAGGATTTTGTTGTCATTTGTCGATGATATTGTGCTTTTATGACTTAGAGTGGAAGTCAGTCCTCCAGCTCAAGTGAACACTTTAAGCAGTATGTTGCCTTCAGCCACTGTGCCAGAATCCATGACAATTAGTAAGTACTTTCTTGATGCATCTAGATTGATGGAATTAACTTTGAAAGTCCTATAACTCTTCATTTCTATTTTTATTTCAGTAACATGTGTTTAGAGAGGCATACAGCACTTTTTCTGATGTGCTGCTGAAATTAGAAATGACTGCTCTAAAATAGTTTTTGAATTGGCAGATTGCACGTTATGGTTTATTGCAACTGGTATGACTTTAGCTTCTTGAAGCTAATGGAAACTAATGTCATCCTTATACTAGATGTGGCTTGAATAGTTAAATGAACAATAATGATTTAATTTGATTAACATCTTTAAATCTCTGCAAGCTCTGAAAAGACTAATGGTTGGTTCTGATGTGATCTTACATATTTTGCCCACTTTCATTAATGCCTAGTTGGAAAACTACCCAAACAAACCCAGAATTCTTTCTGTGTACGCTCAGTCTGTGGTTTTGATGTGGAAATCTGCTCCAAATATAAATATGGGCTTTCATAAGGAAAACCTTTAGTTAAGATTTAAGGTGGAGGACAGTCATATTTTCAGTGGTGTGAGACAGTCATATTTTCAGTGGTGTGAAGAGTTGAGCTGGACAGGATAAAATAGCCTTTGCTGTAGAAAGAGATTAGTAGAAGTACAGGCAGTTTGTTTACCCCATCTTTAATCTTTTTTCTTCACATAAACTTGTAGAACAAAGTTTTAGTTCTTAAACTGACTAGCTGTCTAAATATGTAAGCCAATATGGGTTTATTTTCCTCACTGTACAGAAAATTTTGTAACTGAATTGGTTAACATATGTTAAGGAAGGTAGACCATGCATTTTTGCTGGGTACTGTTTCAGGCTCTGGCAAGGGTCTGCTGACTGAGCTTTACAAAGCTGAAAAATCCTTTCTTACACAGTTCTTTACGAAGTGGGAAACTAATTTGAGACTTTTAAGTGACATAATTGAAGGTGTAGATGGAGTTGCTGTTGATAGTTATTGTGATACTTTGGTCACTCGATATTCTCTGCTCATGTTATTACTACGATATCCTTTTGTTCTTACACTTTTATTTTTTCAGTAACAGAATTTTAATGGAAAAATTTCTGATTTTATTGTTTCATAGGTGTATTAGGTACCAGCAGGGGCCGCAATTAGTATCCTTCAGTTGCTCAGTTAGTTCCTATGTGTAGTTAAGACAGCTGTACACTAGAAAGTAAATCTTGAGATTTTCAGTTCTTCATACTTAGCAATTTGTAAGTGAAATGAACCACAGGGTCAACAGAAGCATACACACTGTCATTAGTTTCCTATTTCAGAGAAGGTTCTGGTGGAAGGAAGTGGGGAAGCATGTCAAAACAATCTATAAAGCCAGTAGAACACTTAGTAAATAATCTAATTATCATTATAGTAAAAATTCAGCTGACTATACATTTAAGTTAATACCTTTATCACAGCTGAACCCAGATACATTCAGTAAAAATGCTTTTTTCAAGTTCATTGTTACTGGTCGTAGATACTCCATACAGGAAGAATTTAGTGCTGCGATGAAGCCAGACACTGAAGCTCTTTTTCTCTCTTGCAATTAGCAGAAGAATTATTAAATGGTGAGGCTTATAGCTTGGTTGCATAGCAACTAATTCTAACACATCAGACAAGAAAAATGGAATGCAGTAGTGCAGTGGAAAAAGCTCTGAGGTCTCCAGTGACTAGATTTTTGTGCTGCTTAATTCTGAAGACAAAGCCTGAAATGAATTTTTTTTTAATCTATTCTTTTCCTGCTTCCTTTCCAATTTACTAGTATAGTACTGACCTTTTCTCGGTTCTTTTGATACGCAGGATGAAAATTATGTTATTAGAAGCTGTAATTTAAAATTTCTGCCATTTTGAATTATTTTCCTGAATTTGTCCCGTGCATTAGTAAGGTGTAGGTTAACTTAGCAGCCAGTACATCTCAAAAAAATACTAATACCACTCGAGAAATCCTAATCCATAGAGTTCCGCTGTGTGTGTTAGACATCATATGAAAACTTGCCCTACTTTACAGATCATTATGTCTTACAACCAGTTTTGTGAAGAATTAAGTTTGTCAGAAGTTTTATATTTCTGCGCCTATTCCATTATGTCATTTTCCAGCTTTTAAAAAAATTGTATTTATCTTGTCATACTTGAATCACAAACAACTTTATTTCTGCTCCAATTATCGTCATAGGAAGATTATGTTTTCAGCATTGTTTTTAGACCAGAAAAATCTGTCCTACCAGCACAAGTCCCCCCATTTTGTTTTTGCAGTGGAATAAAAGGAAGTTCCAAAACTTCCATTTTATAAGGATGCTACTTGTGTCCTTCTTTACAAGGTTCTTTGATTGTAGTGCTATTTTTAGTAAATAATTGGGAACTTAGTTTTTGCACTATAATTTTCCTCAGTTTTTAAAGTTGGTCTTAACCACAAAGGTTAGCAAAGGTGGTAGCGTTGCACATTATTCTGTATTTTTTCATACATTCTTGAGAAAGCCCTCAGTTTTTCATGATCACTGAAGAACTTTACTGAATAATCAAACCTACATATTATATTTTTATCCTGGCTGTGTAAGTAAGTAAGGTGTATGTTTTTGTACTTTCTCTGTCCTCTAAATAGCTTCTGATCTGTTCTGTAACTTTGTTGCCACCAGTCACTGACAGGTACTAAATTATTGTGACTTCTCTGAAAGCAGAGCTGTTGAAAGAAGGTCTTTAAATTTCATCACTGAGAAGAAAGCTGCAGTTCATCTTACAGACTTTTTTTTTCAGGACCCTTCTATGAAGCAGAAGGTCAACACTGTATTATCGAATTTGTTTCCTACTAAAATTTGCCTTATTAATAGTGACATGACAGGATAGTATTTACAAGGTTTTGGAGCACTAAATAAAGCCTTAATAGCCAATGTTCATGCAGGCAGCTTAGGGAGCATGTCTTTAAAGGTCAGGCTTCTGATTTAGGATGTAACTAGTCTGCTGGAAGTTTTATTTGTCTCTGAAAATATCTGTGTAAGTTTGCACTCAGGAAAATAAAAAAAATCATTCCTGTAGACTGCTCCCAGCCCACCCTGATATTCTATCTGCAGGATTGCAGAGGAGTGCTGCATGACCTTGCGTACACTGAGAGATGATTTCACTTACAGCTCATTCTTCATAAGAGGTGATTGCAAATCATACTTATCCAGTCTTTGGCTAAACAGCAGAAGAGTTGTGAAACTTATGACTTTTCTGGAGGTTGCTGGGAAATTGACAGGTGTTTCTTAAAGCATGGTACTTTTTTATATATTTAATGCTCTGAATGTGACCTTATAAAAGTTTATAGAAGCTAGATTTTGCATGTAGTATGCAAGTGAATTAAAAAATGTTTTAGAGCAAGTATTTGCTCTATTAGTAATTAGGCACTACCGGTTAATTTCAACAAGGAAAGATAATTTTTGGTGTTTTAAAAAGTGAGGTTTAATATGAAAAATTTAATTAACACATTCCTTGATATTTTTTTTTAATGTTAGTTTTTTTACTGATAAAGAAAGACCTGGTTTGAAATTCTTGGTTTGCATATGGGAATCCTTTTTTTTTTTTTTTAAGAAGTTGTTGCAAAAATATCTCTTAAGATTATATAATTTGCAAGACTTCATTAGTTATCTTATTATATCTGTCTTTATGAAACTCTGATTATCACTTGAATTTTAGTTGAATGCTGATCCTTAATAACAGTAGTGTATCTCTTTCCATTAATGTTACTTTACCGAATGCAAATGACATATCAAGCACAAAGCAGTTCAGAAGTAGGAACATAAACTCTAACATCAAACAGTTTTCTGAAGTGGGTATACGTGGCCATCTACCCAGTGTTTTATTAAAAAAACAAAACAAAACAAAACAAGGCGGGGGGAAGGATTGAGGTTACAAAGTCCAGAAGTCACAAAATGCCAAATTTATGGTTGCTGCTACAACCCTGATTTTTTTTTTAATTTATTCCTTTTTATAACCCACACGATGAATGAGACATAAGTCTGCTGAAAAAATTAGGTTATGGCCATACACTGATCTCAGAGACAAGCATAACACACAGACAAAAGCTGATGAACTGTGGATGTTCTGGCAGATTCGAAGTGAACCTGCCTCAGTGTATGATACTCGATTTACGTTGTTTTCATTCAGCTGACTGTTCTGGCATGCTGCTAATATTTTTCAAGAAGCATAAGTGAGAGTAAAATATTAAGATTTTTGAAAGTTTTGAATGTTATGCCTGAATTAAATAGGACGGTGTCCTTTTAGTTCTATTCAGTTACTTGCATCAAAAGATCATGAAATTAAGAGTTTCTGATTTTTCTTTTTCTTGGTAACTTTCTATTTATTTATTATGCTAGTGACTGTTTGACTCCTTTATGTTTACTGTGGATAGAGAGGTTAAAGAAGTCTTGATGATAAGCTATATACTTCTTATGTTTGTTTTGAGTAATTGATAGAAAATATGACTCCTTAATACTCATCACTTCAAGAAGAAATAACATGGGTATAACAATGAAGCAATATTGCTGCTAGGGAAAGCACAGGCTATACAAGACTTCTTGGAACCCTGGGCTCTTAGCCCAGACTGGTTGTTTGTGTTGATGGTTTCTTCCACGTCTCCACTGCTATCCATAGTTGAACTGAATTAGCAAGAAATACTGAGTATGAAGTGTGTTTGCTTTTGTGGCCCTAAATTAAGCATTGATTTTTATCCTATATGTGATAATGAAATTTGGAGTTTGCTTTGCTGTATCCCTACAGTATTGTCAACTCAGAAGAAATGAGGCAAATGGAAATAAAAAGCATTTTAACTTTTTTTTGTTTCAAGAGGCTTTTTTCTTCTTTTATGCAAACCATGGTCTTTGACAGAATCTTGCTTTCATGCTCTGCTTGCTTACATGTGTGTTGGAGAGGGGAGTGAGGGAAGATGGGATTTCAGCCCTCATGCAGGAGATTCTGGGTGGAATAAGGGAAAGAAGACTAAGTTATTAGGCAAGTTAAGGTTACAATTTGAATATGCTGGTAAAATTGGAAAAATGGAGACAATTTATAATAACTTCACTGTTTAAATTTTAATAAATCAGTACACATTTAAACAGAGTATGCATACAGGCAATTATTGTAGAGTAGTCACCCCAGCATAAGTGCAGAGCCAGCACTATGATACCTTGTCTGAGTAGCAATGGCTTTAATTTATTCAGAGTCAGAGAAATAATAGCAACTAACTCAGTTTGTGCATTATCATATTTTAATGACACTCCTGAAATACTTAAAATGCCATTGGCTTAATGCTTTCTTGAGGGGGATACTGAATTCAACTTTCTAGTTAAAGATCTTTATTTTGTTTTAGAGTGCTGCTGTACTGAAAGCTTGCTATGGATGTATTTTGCTTGTGTTGTACACTTGTACAAGGCTTGAACACTTACTGAATTATTCTATTTTCCTCATCCTTAGAACAGGTTTGTTTTTTTCTTTTTTCTTTTTTCTTCTTTTTTTTTTTTTTATTTTTCACAGATAACCTGATGGATTGTGGTCCGTTTTCATAACACTACGTATTATTTTTTTCGGGACTGTTAAAACCCACCAATTTTCCACTGCCAAAAAAACCCCACCAACAAACCACAAAATAACCCAAACAAAAACCCCTCAAAACCTGCAACCCTTTCAATCTGCCCTCAAAGTAGCAATGTCTCATCATGACCGAAAGAATGCTAATAATGTTTTGAGTTTCATGATCATCAAGTTTGATATGTTATAGCTAAATGAAATACTTAAACCTGAGAATATAGGGTTTGGTGGGTTTTTCGGCCCATGTCGTCCCCCCCGTGTCCCCCCTCCCAGTCAGTGCTAGTCAATAGAAGCTATGGTAGACCATCTTTTGAAAAATAGTCATGAACATAGTGGAGCACAGCATATTTTGTCATACATAATCTTTCCATTCTAAGTTTTTCTACAATTGCTATGTAAATTGCAGTGATTACCTGGTCACTTCAATGCAATATGAACTTTACTTTTCCCCAAAAGGGTATTCCACCTTTTATATCGCATCTTCTTGACTAAAAAGGTGGTCTGTTCTGCCCTGACTGCTTTCTGCTATATGCCTTGTGCCAGCAACAGTATTAAACTCATCAGGAAGATCACTTGGCAGCTGCTTGCCTGAAAAGTAGCCCAACAGAAAAAAAACCCAAAAAACCAACAACCCAATTTTGAGCTGGATCAGTTACTGGTAGGACACTGTGTGTATAAACACCAGTGCCAGAATGCCAGAACAAGGGAGGTGGTAGCAATGATGGGTAAGGCAAGCTGGACTGTCCTTTTTGCTGAAAGCACAGTCTTAGGAAAACTGAATAAAGTAGCCATGTAATCACAGCTTTGGTTTTGAATGTGAGTAATATTATCAAGGGAGAAAGCAGAAGTTTCCAGATTTTTTTGTTTGTTTGTTTGTTTTTAATGTGTGTTAGTATTTAATACCCACAAATTTCACTTTTGGCTTTTCTACAAGGTTTGGAAATTAACTTTTTTTTTTTTTTTTTTGATAGTTGTATAGAGAACTCGCGTAAAGATACTAAGTTACTGCAGAAAAATAATTATTCTTTCTGTGCTGAGTTACTGGAGTGCAAAATCCCTCCAATGACCTACTGAAATATTTCTTGCTAATGTCAGTTAGTTCTCAAACTGTAATGTGGAATGGATAGGAAAATAATTGTCTGCTTTCTCCATGGCCAAATAAGCAGAAATGTTTTGGACAAAATCTAGCAGGAAGGAATTGGACTGACTGATTCCTAGTGATATGAGAACCCTGCTGAATCCTGCAAGGGCGGATTTACCAGCAGATTACCAATGCCAGACTGGAATTGTGCTGTCTGCACTGACTGATACATTTGGTTGACGTAGTAAAAACTTTCACATTTTGTCTACTATTAGAATTTGGCAGACTTACTCTGGTGCACAGAAAAATGTTAAGTTTTTATTAGAACTGGCAAAAATTTCTGTAACTATAGAAAATATTAAGAAAGATATGGGTAGAACAGTGAACTGAATGTAAAGGGAAAAAAGTTGTCCAATGGCTTTGCTTACTTGAAGAAATTAAGTAATATCAGTTCTGTTACTATGGTTTCAGTAAAAGCACAAAAATATTGTTGACATTTGCTTTGAATACTTAGGGAACACAATTGGTTTATTTTATATAAACATAGGAGCATTTCGTTTAACTGTTGGAAGGGATGTTTTAATCTTGTGTCCCTGCAGAAGCTCTCATAAAATTATTAATTAAGGTATGTGAAATTGTTAATGAAATTCTTAAAAAAATCTAGTTTTTACATTAGGGCATGTATCCATCCTGACGTTTGCTAGAAGCTATTCAAATCTTTTAAGACCTGTTGTATTTCATGTATTCATGCAACATCTGGAAGTCAGAACCTGTTTTAGATTAGATTATTAAGTCCTAATATTTTTCTATGAATTTATAGTAAATAGTAATAACACAGTTGTACAGTTATATGGTAAAACCTTCACAGTAGCAGAAGGACTCCCGGTGAGGCAGCACCTTGAGCTGACACTTTACTGTATGGTATTCAGCTACTCTGGTATCACTGTTAAACCTAAAGAAGTCTTTAAAAATTCTAAAATTCTGTAATAATTTTTAAAAAAAATTTTATTCTTGATGTAATGACAAAAGTATTTTTTTAAGGTATTTATAGGAAGTTAAAAGGTTTTTATAGGAAATTCCAAGATTCAGAGATCCCATCATCTTTGAGACTGAGCTTGAGAAGAAATGCCATGAAGAATCAATGACATTATCTCTGCTCTGGTGTCACTGTTATATTTTCTGTGTCAGAATTTATAGTAAGGAAAACAAGCAATTTGAAGAAGTTAAACAAGTAACAGTGTATCTCATTAATATGCATGTAGTGAAAAGGTGCATTGTCCCATACATCTACGATTAAAACAAAACAGCTGCAGCCATAGGAAAACTTGCAAACATTTGTATTAAAGCCAGATGCAGACTAATTTGATTTGATCAATACTTCTGATACTGTGTTAAATAATACCAATTTTCAAAGATTGCTCAAATTAGTGATGAGATTAAGAGCATTTTTATGTGCTTTGCTGAATAGCAAATAATGTTGGCATCATCTTAAGCATGTTGCTGAATTAGTGCCACAATGTACATGACTTTTGGATCTGAAATGAACAAAAATACATGCAAAAATTTATTTGGTTTTGTCCCTTCTCTTTAGATGAGCTTCGTCAAGCTATCGTGGCCATGATGAATAGAAAGGATGAACTGGAAGAACAGAATAGGTAGTTTTCTTTTTCTAGTCCAGAGGCACTACAATTTAAAAAAAATCTGTCCTCTAATGCAAACTGTCCTTTGTGTAAAGCTATGCATAATCTTTGTGTAATCTTTTTGACGTATATATTACTGTGAAAGGTAAGTTTAATACTTCAATATTCAACTGTTGATGCTGAAGAGAAATGTTTGCAGGTCAACTCCTTTGAATTTGAATCACATACAGCTCTTTGTATCTCGGGAACTTTTGCCAGTTTTAGTTTTTCCAAAACCAAAAGTTACAGCCAAATGATTAAGATCTTTTAAGATAGCTTTCCAAATGAGTAAAAGTTTGTCCTTATACAAATATTCAGAAATATTGTGCTTCCTTTTTTCCTCTTCCGGTACAGAAGTGATGTAGGATGGTTAACAATGTTACACTGAAAGTGTCTGTCATTTGTGAGTGTCTTTATGTTCGCTTGGGGCAAAACAAGGATGTAGAAATGGTAAGTTGGTCATTTAAAATGCTATCAAGCCTACTTTGTATTTATTTAGTCTATTGGAACATATCATTAGATGAATTAAAATACAAATGTATTCAAGGCATAGTGTTGTTTTGCTGTAGTAGGGCTATTTTGGTAATATACATTTTTCTAGAGATATGATTGTTGGTTTTTTTTTTCATGTTGAGACTACCAATTGATCCCATTTTCCTGCCTCTTATGCTCCACACTCCCATAATTGCAAGTTATTTCCCCATTCAGCTTTGTGTTTTTTGGCAGAAGGACCAGGATGCTTTGCATTTTACCATTATGCATCATGCTGACCTTTGCTATCTCATCAAAGATTTTACACAGAGGTCTATGGCAGTGCTCTCAGTAGAGACAAGACCCCTACCTGTCTCCTGCTCTTGCTAGTAAATATATTGCTTTGTATTGGGTCTGGCTGAGATGGAGTTCATTCTCCCCACAGCAGCCCTCGCAGTGCTGTGCTCTGCACTGGTAGCTAGAAAGGTGTTGATAACACACCAGTGTTGTGGCTACCGCTGAGCAGGGCTGGCACAGCATCAAGGCTGGCTCTCCAACATTTTCACCGCTGTCAACAGCAGGCTGGGGATCATAGGCTTGGGAGGGGACATAGCCAGGACAGCTGACCTAAACTAACCAAACAGATATTCCATACCATATGACGTCAGCTCAG